>JAXGGA010000560.1:40000-212092 GCA_038373865.1 Uloborus plumipes
TGCTGCAAATTTCTGCTTTAAGCAATTAAAGAAAAACATGTAATTATTTTTAATTCAATTGTTACAAAGCACAATTTGGTGCCTAAAAGTCAGTGCCAAACTCACTACGATAGCCTCATTTCGTTAAGCACCAAAGCACTTAGGTCAAAATGTTTTATTTGACAAATCACGTGTCTTTTTACATAGAGCTTTCTAACAATGAATCTTTTTGGGATGCTTTTTAGTGTCTTTTAAATCTTATCTATTTTTGCAATGCTTCGTAATTTATGTTTTTTATGCGAAATGCAAGACTTGAACATATTTTTTTCTCTTTCAGTTGGTAAAATAATTATGAAGTGTGAAAATGTTGATTATTTTCCAAAGGAAGAGTACAGTCCTGATCCTAATGATTCCACTATGGCAATACCGTGTAAGTACGTTTTTTTTCCAAGTGTTAAATTTTGCAATAATAGGAAAATAGTGGCTTGGAAATGTTTGAAGAAAATATAGACCCAAGCTTAAGATTTTAAATGATTCCGTTTTCTGGCACTTTTAAACGGTTGTCGGGGAGCTTGAATAGAAGAACAATCAATTTCTCAATTTGGCATTTTGACACTTGACATTTTGGTTCAAAGATAGATTTAGTATTTTTGACATGTACCCTAAAAATAAACGATAAAAAGACATTTTGAAAAATTTTGCAGGCTTCTTGGATAAGCTCATTGAAAAATTTCTTCAATGAAGAATATTAAAATTTTTATACCTTGTTTAAAATCCAAGTTAGGGGATTACCGTACCTTTCTAACAACTTTCTTTAATATACGTGAAAAATGTAATTCTTCGAAATCTTTATTTCTGCACTATGAAACAACCAATAAGTTATTTTCAAACATTTTAATTTTTGCCCACTTTTTTCGAAAATTTGAAAAATTTAAGAAAATTTCATTGTTTCAAAAAATCCTGAGGCTTTTTCGGTTTTGCACTTTTTAGTAATTTATAAAATGCTTATTCAATGCACAGTTTTGTTATATATATTATTCTGAGTGCAAAAAGTATTGCTTTTAAGTTGTATCTTCAATAGAAAAATTTCCTTAGCGTTTCCAGTAACAAGGAAACACCAAAAACTGATCATCGGAAAAAGCCTTTTAAAGTTTGCTTTTCCATTAAAACACATAGCATGCATGTCCTAAATTCACTCATATATTTTTTTAAATAATTGAGCTACAGCAATGCTATTTTTCCGAGTATTTTAAATAACTTTTACTTTTTGAAACGAGCAATAAAACGTTTTTTGGTCGTTTGGTCATTTTTGTGGTAATGTGACCCCTTGATAAAATATTATTGTTTGCATGGCCATTGTTAATAATTGCGTCGGAATGATCGGTGCCGTTGCCTCGAGAGGTTAGACGTCTTCATTCCCCCCTCCGTCTCCAACAACTTAACACTTTACCGACCGGTAGCGATTCGAACATCCTATGCCCTTTCACCGCCCGCTCAGCTGCAGATCGTCCAAGACACCGACTCGGTTTTGGCCTAGACTGACGCGCGGGGATATATGTGCATTTCTTAAACTCTGGTAAAATTGTACGCTTCGTGTTATTGTAGGGTAATAAAAGTTAATAAAATCTTGTACTTTTAGAAAACTGCTGGTGGGCTTTTATCGCCGTCTAAGGCTAGAATTTTTGCATAATACAACCTTCATATCGATGAAAAAATCCCGACTTTCCTCGCAGGAAAATCTAGTCGCACCCAGCTGCACTCGAGAAAACGACAGCTTGATTGGTGAAAAAGGTAGTCACCACAGATCGGTTCAAAGTCGATTAATCGACGCCCGGTCGGTAAGCGCCGGAGAGCAAACGTCGAATAATCGACGCCCGGTCGGTAAGCGCTGGGAACAAAACGTCGATTAATCGACGCCCGGTCGGTAAAGTGTTAAGAAATGAATCCGGTTATAAAACACAGGTCCATTGGACGCAGGAACATAGTAATTCTTTTAAAGAAGCGAAATTGGAGCTAACAACTCTAGTGGACGTACAGTTGAAAAGTATCAAATGTTGATAAATACATAATCAACTCTGTGTATTAAGAAAGGACAGAAATAATTGTTGTTTAATGTACCACTCGGACACCCGTGCACTAGTAAATAGAACTACCCGATTTTAGGTGGAATAGGTACGGCTGGCGTTTTGAAAGGCACCATTAAGGTGTAAGTCCCATTTAGTTCAACGCAAATGCTATGCGCTCGTTAATTAGATAGGCATCTATTCACAACACTTATTTGCATAGAAAAAGGACCAGGACAGAAGAGAGCAAAAATACATCCATGTCCCAGTCGGGAATCAAAGTTCTCCATCCAAATTACACTTCTGTGACCTCTAGACATGGTAGCGGACAACACTTAATTTAATGTGTTAGCCTTTTTAAAAACATTAAAGAAGAGTTATATGTTAATAAAAATGAAAAAAATAAAACAAAGTCTAAATTATTATGCTGCAAAAGTTCAGTTTACGGTAAATCTTATTGTCCAGGGGGACCCCCCCCCTCCAGACGCCCCTGTTCATAAGAGCGCAAGAAAGTTTTAAATTGCTCACAGGACCGTCATTTACCCCCCAAAACAGCAAAGCCACGCCCACTTACATGCAAATAATTTGATTTCTAAAAGCCAAGGAAGGGGGCAATTTACCCCCCTAAATAACCGGCCTGAAGTTTGTTCACATGAACATCACATGAAAAGTAATCGCACAAATTCCTACTGATATCATCCCCCCCCCCCAACACGAATTTCGTCGCAAGATATAAATCATTTCTGCACTATCATCATTCAGGAAATTAAACTTACGTTGACGAACTCAGCCACAGGGTATTTGTTATCTGAGCACGAGTGAAATCTAGTAAATGTTGTCGATGTGGACCAACATTTGTCCTGATCTGCAACATTCTATCTTTTTGACTAAACAAAGATAGAGATACATACTTTTATCTACGCACTAACTTACGTAGCACATACATATTGGAGAGATAGGTTACGTTTTAAAAGTCTTTGTATTTATATAAACTACTGTATTAGGATTGGCAATAATGTTAAAACCTAGATCCATAATTTAAAAAAGCACCGAATCGTCACAGAATATTTCAAATAAACTTCCGAGATGCCATATTTCCCTGTGAAAATCAAGTATATACGTAAACAGTCTTCTGAATTGCTACATGTTACATGAAAGCAGACTTGTCAATATTAGCCAAAAATTTTGATTGTCTACACCAGCGGTTCCCAAACTGTGGTACGCGTACCACTGGTGGTACGCGGGAACGTTGCTGGTGGTACGCGAGTGAAGTTCGAAAATTGGTATACTCTACTAGTAGCGTGAGGGTGAGCGAGCAGCGGATGGAGGGGTGACAGTCGGGGTGGGAAAGATTGTGAGGGCGTGGAGGGGAGTAGCGCCGTTCAAGGCCGCGCGCTTTGTTATTGTATTGTGCCAGACGCCAGTCAGCCAGTCCCAGTCGCCTGTTTGTCATCTCAGCGAGCATTGTGTCTATCAGTCAGTGAGAATAACATTGTTGGTAAGTGTTAGCTGTCGAATTGAAATGGATAAGTTTTTGGTAAGATCTACGTGTAGTAGTTCTAAAAAGCAAAGAACTTTGTCACCGGAACAAGAAAAGCCTATTGCAGCAGTAACAGATGCTGAGCAACCAAGCTGTTCCTCTACTTCTACGCCTTTGTTACGAACTTGTGAAAACAAAAAGAAATCAGGTAAACGTAAATATGATGAGAAGTATTTATCGTTTGGTTTTACTTATACTGGAAATTTCAGTGAACCTGTTCCACAATGTGTCATTTGTTTAGAAACTTTGTCAAATCATTCGATGAAACCATCACTTTTATTGCGTCATTTTAATACAAAGCATATCAATCTCATAAACAAGCCATTAGAGTTTTTTAAACGGAAGGAGTCTGAGTTAAAAGTGAATAAAGGAGCAATCACTTCATTTACGGGGTTAAACACTAGGGCTGTTGAAGCTTCATACAAGGTTAGTCTGAGAATCGCACAAGAACTAAAACCTCATACTATTGGAGAGACTCTAATTTTGCCAGCAGCTAAAGACCTTGTTTCCACAATTATAGGGGATAAAGAGGGAAAACAGCTCGATGTGGTTTCCTTGTCTGATAATACTGTTTCAAGAAGAATATCTAATATGGCTTTAAATGTAAAAGACATTTTACTCAAGAAAGTGAACAGTAGTAAATACTTTGCGATACAAGTGGACGAAACAACAGATGTCGCAAATTTGGCTCAACTGTTATGTTATGTTCGCTATGAAGAAAAATACTCAGTTGGTGAAGATATGTTATTTTGTGAAACTCTTTCAGCTCATACTACTGGAGAAGACATATTTTATAAAGTAAATGAATTTGTGCTCAGGAATGAAATGGATTGGAAGAAATGTGTTGGTATATGCACGGATGGTGCGAGAGCCATGACAGGAGCTCATAGTGGATTGGTAACTAAAGTAAAAAAAGAAGCTCCGGAGGCACAACATATTCACTGTAGCCTTCACAGAGAAGCGCTTGTAACAAAACGCTGTCCAGCACAACTAAAAACTGTTTTGAACGAGGCTGTAAAGACAGTGAATTTTATTAAGAGCAGAGCCTTGAATTCACGCCTTTTTCACAACTTATGTCAAGAAATGGACAGTATTCATAAACAACTACTGCTCCACACAGAAGTTAGGTGGCTTTCAAGAGGAAAGATGCTGACTCGCGTTTTTGAGTTACGTCACGAGATATTGATTTTTTTAACAGATTCTGATTTTGAGCTACGAAGTCGTTTTACTGATGAACTATGGCTGTGTCGACTGGCTTACTTAGCTGAAATTTTTTCAAAACTCAATGATGTGAACATGAGTTTTCAAGGTACTTCTAATACCCCGTTTCGAGTGTGTGACAAAATTAATGCCTTGAAACAAAAAATCACCTTTGCAGATGATGAAGCCAAGAAAAGGAAGGTTTCGTTTTTTCCTTCTCTCAGCACTTTTGTTGAAGAAAATGAGCTTACACTTAGTAAGACAGTTCTTAGTGATATCAGTGACCATTGTAACATTTTGAAGGAAAACTTGAGAATTTACTTCCCAGAAAACTATAAAGAACATTTGTGGATGAAAACCCCGTTTAGTGACATTAAGAAAATGACAATCCCAGAGAATCTCTCATTAGCCGAAAAAGATCAACTGTTCGACTTAAATTGTGACTCAGATTTGAAGGAAGTTTTTGATAAAGCTACCCTGATTGACTTTTGGATTCAACGACGCCAAGACTACGGTGAAATCGCCAACCGAGCAGTCAAGTTTTTACTCCCATTTTCAACATCCTACTTATGTGAAGCTGCGTTTTCTTCTCTTTGTTACCTTAAAAACAAATACAGAAATAGGCTGGCTTGTGTTGAAAATGACTTGCGTTTGAAGCTAAGCCCAATAAAACCAGACATTGCAACTTTAAGCAAATCGCTACAAGCTCATCCTTCTCATTAACTTGTGTGTAGTTATGTTTGAATTTGTTGTATTGTTTTCCAAATACAGTTTTGTTCTACACCTTAAAGTTTATTTATATTCTTTCATCCTAATTTTTATTTCAAAATAAGCATTGGTTATAACTATGAAAAGTTTAATTTTAACTAATTTATTTACAATTAACTGCAAAGAACTAAATAAACATTGTTTTAAAGTAAAGTACTTAAAAGGCTAAATGTTATTTTTTAATTGTTATTTACAAACTTTACTATGTTGGCAATGGAATGATGATTAATCATTTTTATACTGGTGGTACATGAAAGGAGGACTTCATATTAGGTGGTACGCCATCAAAAAAGTTTGGGAACCGCTGGTCTACACCATAAATAACGGGCCTGGGTGTTCACATAAACACCACCTGGAAAGTAATCGCACAAATTCGTACTGATATCATCAGCACGAATTTCGTCGGAAGATATAAATCATTTCTGCACTATCATCATTCAGGAAATTAAACTTAACGTTGACGAACCCAGACACAGGGTATTTATTATCTGACCACGAGTGAAATCTAGTAAATGTTATCGATGTGGACCAACATTTGTCCTGGTCTGACGATTCGTTTTCTGTCCTTGAGGGAAATGAATGGGACGCGGGAAGTTCGTGTCATTAAAATATCCGATCCTGAAGTGTTATTCAAATTGCGACTTGATTGATTTAGCTAGCTTAGTGAGAGGAGCGTTGATTTATTATATGCGACTGTTTGAGTGAGTGCGTTTACCAGGTCTTTCGTCTCTGGGACAACCTGGCGTAAACGCAGTTTATTCATTTCAGGTTGATGAAATTACTCGGGTAATTTTCTGTATGTTAGTTGAAATTGCGCAATCTTTGAGATATTTCTGCGCCTAATATTTTGAAATGTGTTGCACGCCAAGGTTTATTTTTACTAGATAGGACACCTTCTCATTTTGTCAGAGGAGTTAAATCATGGCTGTATTTAAAGGGTGATGTTTTCAGGTCACAAACCCCTTCCGAAATAAAGCAGTGAGTAACCGCCCCTAAGCAAGGGCTGGAACATGCAATAATACACCGCTAACTTGGTTATTTCGATCCATGGACTGCAGTTTCGTACTTATTATGCACTCATCAGCATGGAATACGGAAGTAACCGAGTTGGAGGCAAAAATCCTCTTATAGAGAAAGAGAGCAAAAAAAAAAAAAAAACTGGTAGCTAATGTGCTTTTGGCTCTCTTTGCTTTATAAGAGGATTTTTGCCTCCAACTCGGTTACTTTCGTATTCCATGCTGATGAGTGCATAATAAGCACGAAACTGCAGTTCATGGATCGAAATAACTGAGTTGATGCTGTATTGCATGTTCTCTTCCGATAGTTTTCAAAACTATTCCAAAACATGCTATTTATTGTAGTTTTTGATTTCATTCAAAAATTGAAATTACCGGGTGGGACAAAAAGAAAACAAGATTGTGAACGTTGTAATTGGTATAGTTAAAAAATTCAAATTTACCTCAAAACTACATTTATTCAAGTTTCTACTGATGTTCAATACGGTAGAGTCCGCTAATTGGAGTATCGGTTAAAAGAATATTCCACTTAATGTAATACGTCTACAATGTACCAAACCGTTGTTCTTAGCTATTTTAACCATGGATAATGGAAGAATAGTTTTGTTCTGTATCTTCCAGCAAGATTTGAAAATTTATATCGTACATATTTAGCAATCTTATTTCCTCGATAGAGAACGACCAATTATGGTCGCTTGCCTCCCCCCCCCTCGACCCGCTAAATGAAGGGACTGTTCACATGCCAAAGACAACGTCAAAAGTCCGATTATTTCCATCGTAACTATTTTACTCTGTAACTTCCAGTAAGATTTTAAATTTATATCTTATGTATTTAGCAACCTTATTACTACGATTGATATGCAATCAATGAGCTTGCATATTAAAGCAGATCACTCTTGAGTTGAGTGGTAAGACCATTAACATAAGGATATCATTCGTGTAGTTAATATCGGTGTGCGTATGTTTTGCTGCGGCGAGAACAACGAAGAAGTTAGTGTCCAAAAAGGTTTGGAGTATTAATTTCATTACTTGGAAATATTTATTAAAAATAATAAAAGCTACAGTTAGAGCAAGTTAAAAAAAAAATATATATATATTTTTCTCTCCAACGAAAGAATTCTTATTGGTCAAGAAGCCTTCTTGTAGGTCCCTTGTGAATATGGATGTGCATTAGGGTGGGGCGAAAAATAAAAATTTTTTCCGATCAACTTCTAATAGCTGCCAAAAGTTGTCTTTGGTGATAGTTAGCTTTTGTGCAAATTTTGAGAAAAATCGGTTAGTATCTTCAGGGGCCGCTGCGATCGCAAAGTTTTACCATAGCTTTTATATGGATTTTATGGTTTAAATTTGAAAATTAATGCCGTTAGCTAATCTCATTGCATTTTTTTTACTCATAAGATATATTCATGCATTCACAGTATATAAAATAACTCACAAAAAGTAATTTATATGATATATTTATATTTCAAACATCTTAAAAAGAAACAAAACAGTGAAAAATAGTGATTTTTAGGACAATATTACGTAAAAACTGAATTTTTTTTACAAAATGTGACATAAAAATTATGAAACTGCAAACATATGACAACATTAAACAGCATTACCTAAAAATAAATGAAATATGTTTTTAAAAATTTGTACAAATGTACAAAACGTACATGATACGAAAATATTATGTGCCACAGTTTCAGCTTTCACAAAAAATGTTTTTTATTTTCAAAGAAAGGACCTTTAACCGTGCACGAACGAAACCATCCCTCGTTTATATTCCACTTAATGGTCAGTGATGCATCCATTACCAACTTGACGCTGTGTTCCACGAATTGAATATGACAAATAAATGTCCACATGTTTCAAAGAAAATGGGAAACATCTTTGGTTTTCACCGTTTAACTTGTCTTCAGATGACATCATTATTATAGGAGGCTCTGTTATAAGCACGTTTTCAAACTGCCAATTTATCAAGTTTGCATAGTCGGAAGAAAAGTTAATCTCAAAAATGATAAAAGTGTGGATGTCATTACTATACAGAGAATCAGAGAATTGGTGCTTTTTACTCTTAAAATTTGACGAATAACTAACTGCCGTACATACCTTCGATTATCATTTAACATTACCAGCAAAATATTATTAGTATATACAAAAAAAAAAAGCTATTCTCTGAATAACTGGCTCGATGACATGTAACAGGACGTCTAGTAAATAATGCGACTGGTATAATAACTTGCCACAAGTTTCGTGCACCATCCTTGCATGATGAGTTGCACTTAATGAGAAACCAGCAAGGTGCACATTTAACAATGACTGAAACTATTCTTTTTAAGTTTGCTGTCGGATATTCTGTGCCGATGTTTAAGCGTAAATTTTATTGACTGTCATGAGTCATCTAGAATGACTCCAGGAACTAGGTACTGTTTCAGAAAGATGTATGGAGCGGTTGGTCACTAATAAAGGCTTCAAATATTTCCAGTAAATATTTCTGGTCTGATCTTAGGTCAGCTCTGTCGATAGTTGGCATGTTTTGCATACTGTGCTTAACTGCCTCATATTACACTATAGTTAGGGATTTGCAGCCTGTCAAGATTTTGCCAATAGAGCTGCTGAACCCACGGGGACCAGTTGTTCATCCATCTGAGTATTCTACCGGGACCGCCGCGAATAGAGAGTAGTAGGGGGAAAAAGCGTGTGGGCCTGGGCCTCCCCGGTTAAACGCCATCTTGACAAGCGCTAAGCGATGGGAAATTTCTTTCCTCCAGTATAGCACTACGTGGATTTCGTGCGCTCTTTATTTTTTACATCGGCCAAATTTTGTATGTCCCTCAATATTTAAAAATAATAAAAAAAGCATGAACATTTTCAACGTTTTCTCTTTTCTGAAAGACAATTGGATTAGAATTATAACCTGGTTTAAAATAACAAAAATTTCCTTGCCATCTGTGAGTCAGTCAGTTTCTTGTTTCTCACGCTGTTGTCACAGTCTTGGAGCGTTTATTAGCTTTTCTTTACTTTGTTAATGTCATCCTTATCTAACTAATCGTTTGCCTCCTACTAACAAAACCCATTAAGATGAGGGACAAAGATATTATCGTTCCATTCAACAATTGAGACTTGAGGGGTCCCTTGAGGGGGGTGATAAATGGCAATATGTTTACATCAATCTGCGGTGGAAAATTACAAACTTATTTTCCTAATCCACAATATGATGGTAAAAAAATATTTATACTCTTTGATTCTGTGCATATATTGAAATGCACCAGAAATAACTGGCTGAACCAGAAAACGTCAGAAAATATTCATGTTTCCCTCATTCGATGATGAGAATGAGCTTCTACATGCATCGCTGGGGCATTTAAGATATCTTTTTTCAGAAGAGGAAAATTCCTTGATAAAATATGCCCCGAAGTTGTCAAAAAAAGCTTTATTTTCTTCCAACTTGGAAAGGCAAAATGTTGCCTTATGCTTAAAAATCTTTGATGAGAGTAATGCAAGTGCATTACGAAGCTTGAATGACGAAAAATATGAGGGAACGGCAATATTCCTGGACATAATTGTTAAATGGTGGCGAATTATGAATATCAAGAACACTCGAAAGGGGTTTGAAAAGTTTGAAGAAAATAGCAATCCCTTCGAATGCTTAACTGATGAAAGAATAGATTTCTTAAGAAAATTTGTAAAGTGGTTAGAAATGTGAAAAACATGCAGATCAAGGGTATCAAGAGCAAGAGAGCAGGCAAGTTGACAGAAGAGACATTCTTTTCCTTAACGCACACAACAAAAGCAATGATAGAAATTATCATCTATAATTTTACAACTCTAAATTCTAACTTTGTTTTAACTGCGAAGTACCAAACTGATGCATTAGAGGGAAGATTTGGGCAGTATAGGCAACTCCATGGAGGAAATTATAATTTAACAATAGAAGAAGTAATAAAAGCAGAAAAGAAACTACGATTAACAACTGTCATCAATTTACATTCCACCAAATACGGATCATATCCACTCTCAGAATTTCTTCTTGATTTTTCGGAAGAAAAAGATGAAAATGTCGAAGCAGAAATTAGTATTCACGGCGTTAATTTCCGTAACCACACGGAAGAGGAGGAAAATATTGTACCCCTTTACATTTATATCTCTGGATATGCCGTACATAAAATTAAAACTCATTTTCAGTGCCACACTTGCGTTCAATTTTTAGCCTCGGACAAAACAGTCTTGTTCGATATGACTGATGAAAGGACAAAAAATTATTTGCTTGATATTGACTGAGGAAGATTAACCTATTCCAACCCAGAAATTGTTAAAACTTTAATGATTTGTCATAAGATATTTCAGTTTATTTTAAGAAACCAAGAAGAATTGTTGTTTTTGCCTAATGTAAAAGGTGTTTTGAAAAGTGCAATTAAAGAAAAGCTGTTGGAATTTGACGACGTGAATGAAGATTGTGAAAGCTGCAATCGTCCTAGGATGGAACTTGTTATGAAATGTGTTTCTGTCTTCTTGAATATATTTTTAAACAATTACACGAAAATAAAAAATAATCCAACAGTAAACAGGGGAACGAAACGTAAGTACACGATTTTGTGCTGCAGAATAATATTTTTTTATTAAGTTTTCAGGAAAGAAAAAAAGTCTAGTTCCATTAAGGAGGGGTGAGAAATCATATTTTTAAGTTTAATAAAGTTTCATCACATTCATTTAGAAAAAAAGCGCGGGGGGGGGGGGTGAGAGTGCAAAGACCAACCACACTTCCTCGTGGTGCCTCTCGGGAAATGATGAAATTTTTTTTTTCCAGTAGGCATACATGGCAATGGCAAGTATTAACGTGATGGAAAAAAAACGCAATTCGAAATGTTAAAAAGGAAATATAAATACAGGTTTTCCATTCAAAATTACATTTTAAAGTTTTCATTTAGTTCTAAGAACATAAAACTCACACTCACAAAAATGACCAATTATTTAATACAGAAATTATTAGTAGAGCAACGAAACTTCAGGAAAGCGCCGCTCAACAACACGTTCAGTTCCATCGCTTAGCGAATTGCTCGTTTTGCGAGGACCAAGCCCACAACTCAATAATTTCCCCCCTCTCTTTTTTCGCGGCGGTCCCGATTCTACTAAGTGGAGAAGAAGCAATTCATGAGGCTGACCATGAAGCATGCCATGAAGCTGACAAATTAACCGCTGCAATGGCCTAATAAAAATGTTTCAAGACGTTATATTTAACCACCTTTGCTAATAACAGAACCTCACATAACAATGATATCATCTGAAGATGAGCTACATGACTTGAAAACCGGAGATATAACCCATTTTCTTCGATACATGTGAACATTTACTATTGATACTCAATCCGTGAAATCTAGCTTAAAGTTGGTGACGGATGCATCACTGACCATGACCACAAGTGGAATAGAAACGAGGGATGGTTTCGTTCGTGCACGTTTAAAGGCTCGAAAGGAACTACCTTTCTTTGAAAATAAAAAAGATTTTTTGTGAAAGCTCAAACTGTGACACATAAAATTTTCGTATCATGTACGTTTTGTACATTTGTACATATTTTCAAAAACATATTTCATTTATTTTTAAGTAATGCTGTTAAATGTTGTCATGTGTTTGCGTTTTATAATTTGTATGTCCCATTTTGTAAAAAAAAAAATCAGTTTTTACTTAATATTGTCCTAAAAATTACTATTTTTAACTGTTTTGTCTCTTTTTAAGAAACTTGAAATATAAATATATCATGGAAAATCATTTTTGTGAGTTATTTCTTATGCTTTGAATGCATGAATATATCTTATGAGTAAAAAAATGCAATGAGAAAAGCTAACGGCATTGTTTTTCATACTTTAACCATAAAATCCCTATAAAAGCTATGGTAAAACTTTGCGATCGCAGCGCCCCCTGAAGATATGAACCGATTTTTCTCAAAATTTGCACAAAAGCTAACTATCACCAAAGACAACTTTTGGCAGCTATTAGAAGTTGATCTGAAAAAAATTTTATTTTTCGCCCCACCCTAATGTGCATGCTTTGAATAGGAAATGCAAGTTCGGATATATTTTAACGTAAGGGACCGGCAGACCCGTCTTTATAAGTATTTTCGGGAAAGTCAAATGGAGCAAACACAATACAATTTCATCGAAAAAAACCAAAAACCACACCCACTTACCTGTAAATATTTTTGTTTCTCAAAGATAGGGGGAGATCAATTGACCCCCCCCCCTCGACCCCCTAAATGACGGGCCTGTTCACATGCCAAAGAAAACGTCAAAAGTCCGATTATTTTCGACTGTGTTGCTTTGTAACTTTCAGCAAGATTATAAAATTTATTTCCTATATATTTTGCAACCTTATTTCCCTGATCTCTACCAGTGAGCTCGACCAGAAAGCGTCGCATTCAGGTAGATCACTCTTGAGCAATCTTGAGTGATAAGACCATTAACACAAGGATACATATTCGTGTAGTTAACCCATTTGTGCCAAAGTTTTTTTAAACATTATTTTTCAACTTTTATCTGCTTAAAACTCTTGGAATGGTTCACATACATTTTAGGCTTAAAATAGTTCGCCGTTGCCATATTTATCTAGTTATTTAACATCCTGTTTATGGGATATTTTGCAGGTAGGTGAGTAAAATACGACCTTACTTGACTTTACTTTTGCAAAGTAACATTACGGAAGGCATCTCTGATCAATTTTAAGCAAATCATTTTAAAATAGCTTAATTTTATGAAAAAATAAGTTCGCAAAAAAAAAAACTTTATTCTGTGGCTACCCATGCTGGATTGCTGCTTGACTGATTTGTCTGAAAATAGCTGTCAATAAATAAACTCTGATGTCCAAATAGTGATTCTAACTGGTCTTCTCAAGAAGAAGGACTATTTAACTTGTGAAAAACAGTTTTAGTAAAATGATATACCCATTACAGGTTTTTGTATGCAGTAACTAACGAGCGTCCCGTTTTTAGGCCACTGGGCATAAATGGGCTAATATAGGTGTGCGTTTATTTTGCCGTGGCGGAAACAATATAGAAGTTAGTGTCCGAAAAGGTTTGGAGCATGAATTTCGTTACTTGGAAATATTTATTAAAAATAATAAATGTTACAGTTAGAGGAAGCTAAAAAAAATATTTTTCTCTCCAACGAAAGAATTCTAATTGGTCAAGAAGCCTTCTTGTAGGTCCCTTGAGAATATGGATGGGCATGCTGTGAGCAGACTATGCAAGAAACAAGGTCAGGATACATTTGAACGTAAGGGACTGGCAGGCGCGACATTTGAAGTCTTTCCAGGAGGGTCAAGTGATGGAAACAAAATGCAATGTCATCGGAAAACAACAAAAGCCACGCCCACTTATATGAAAATACATTGCTTTCTCAAAGTTAGGGGGACTAATTGAACCCGTCCCTGACCCCCTAAGTGACGGGCCTGTTTGCATGCCAAAGACATTGTCAAAAGTCTGATTATTTTCGGTGAAACTGTTTCGTTCTGTAACTTCCAGCAAGATTTCAAAATTTATATCTTATATATTTAGCAACCCTAGTTCTCCGATCGAGGACCGACCAAGATGCATGCATTATATTAAAGCAGATTACTCTTGAGCAATCTTGAGTGATAAGACCATTAGCACTAGCATATGGATTCGTGCAGTCAATTTTGGTGCTCATATATTTTGCTGTAGCGAGAACAACTAAAAAGTTAGTGTCCAAAAAAGTTTGAACAGTGGATTTCGTTGCTAGTAAATCTAAGGCTCCTATAAGAGGGGAACTGACTCATCCGACATTTTGGTTCCAAAACGGTGGGCGTGGAACCACTGGTATCTGTACTAAAGTCGCATTGAAGAAAAGTGGAAGCTAAGCTTGAATTGTATTTGACATAGAGATATTAGACTATTTTTGTCTATATGACAGAAACATTTCATTAATTCAGGCTTGAAATAAGTGCAATATGAAAATAGACCTAATTTCATGAAATATTTCTCAATAAGCTGTTTTTAAATTTGAGAAATAAGTTACCTTTTTAAATTTACGGATGCATGCAAAGATGATTGTCGTATGTATGCAAAGGTTGGGACTTGCGCTCTTTTAATGCTTCTAAATACCTGAAGAAATTTGTTTCATAGAATAACGTTTGTATGTTTCGATGCAGAATAAGATTTTACATACAATGCTGTAATAAAGTGAAAATCTCCATTTTTGGACTTACGTCGTTCTGGTTCTGAGGTACAGAGTTTATCACGGGAAAACCGTAGTTGAACGATGGCGACACACGCAAACGGTAAGAAACAAAATCTGCGATAACACCTGATGACCTTAGGCAGTAAGTTGCAGTCCAATAGCTAGCAACGTTTTCGAGAAAAAAAACTTCAGAAGCCTGGCTCTTTAATATGTCTTTTCTTATGCTCTTTCGAACTGTCTGCGGACTGTCTTGCTGCCAGTAAAGACTGCGTGTTTTTGCTGCGTATCACATTTTAACTGGTAAAAATAGTCATTTTAAAAACATTTTCGTGCAATTAGAAGTTTAACCCTGTCGTAAGAAAGTCATGTATTACATCGATGGAAAGTTCTATTTGATAACTTTGCAATGGGTTGTGAATTTTTACTTTATTATAATCAAAAGAGAAGTTGCATGTGAAAACCCCTCGATCTGTAATTCGTACAGTTTTTAAAGTAGAAATTTAAAAATTGGCATAATTACTTATCTTTTAATCTGTGTCCTTGACACATTTTGTTACAGTTGGAAATGATGAGGATAAACATTTTTTTCCCTTGATTGACTTGACTTGGAATTGACCTAAAATAACATAAAATCACCGTTTTTAAAACTAAAATTGTTATGTACAGTAAAAAACGCAACCAATCTTGGTCCTCAGACACCCCGCATGCTGCTTACACTAAAAAATGAATGTTGTTTTTACAGTATGCTACAGTGTTATTACAGTAATTTTACAGTAATAAACTGTAAAATTGCTAGTTTCAGTTTATTACGGTGCATTTTACAGTTTTAAACTGGAACCTCTGCTGCCAGTATTACACTGTTGTTTTTACAGTATAATACAGCTAATTTAATGACAATAAACTGTAGCATTGTTAATTTTACAGTAATAAACTGTAAAATTGCTATTTTTACTGTAATAAACTGTAAAATAGCTAGTTTTACAGTTTATTTCTGCAATTGTACAGTTTTAAACTGAAACCTCTGCTTTCAGTATTATACTGTAAACACAACAATTTTTTTTTCAGTATAGAAGAGCATGGTGAAAGACATATCAAAGAGCCAGAAGTCTTACAATTCTTATTTTTTCGACCTTGCTATACTGTAAAAATTGAACTGTTGTTTTTACAGTATAATACTGGCAGCTGAGGTTCCAATTTATAACTGTAAAATGCACAGTAATAAACTGTAAAATTAGCAATTTTATAGTTTATTACTGTAAAGTTAGCAATTTTACGGTTGATTGCAGTACAATTTAGCTGTATTACACTGTAAAAACAACAGTATATTACTGGCAGCAGAGGTTCCCAGTTTAAAACTGTAAAATACACTTTAATAAACTGTTAAATTAGCAATTTATTACTCTAAAACTAGCAATTTTACAGTTTATCACTGTAAAATTAACAGTTTTACAGTTCATTACTGTAAAATTACCGTAAAATTAGTTGTACTATAATGTAAAAACAACATTCCTTTTTCGCAGTGTAGAAGAGCATAGTGAAAGATATATTAAGGAGCCAGATGTCTTATAATTCTTGCTTTTTCGACGTTGCTAGCCCTTGGGCTATTGGTTTGTTGAGAGCCGATTTGGTTGCTTATTAATTAAGTTCTCCGTCTCTTGCAGACGCCGTAAAGCGAGCATCTATTTTTGTGTTCATGAGCTGCTTGACGCTCCTGCTGGGATACCTTCTCTGCGTGCTGGGCACTCTTTGCAGAAAGAGACCCGTCATTTCCTTTGCCTCAGGTGTCGCCTTCATTCTCTCAGGTAAGTAGCCTATTTGGTTTTGGCCAAAAATACACATTTGTTTTCCTTTTTTTCTTTGTAGAGGGAAAAAAAAAGAACTCAAGTACATTTGATTTTAGCAAGAAATATTTTTTTTTTATTTTGATTTTTATAAAAAATGTTTAGGCTTATTTGGTTTTCGTGAAAAAACTCAAGTTCATTTGTTTTTTTGAAAACAAAAAATGACCAAGGTTATTTGTTTTTTGTAAAAACAAATAAACTTGGTCAAGCATTTCTTGGTCATTTAGAAAGAAATACTTTTTTTTTAATTTTAATTTTTATAAAAAATGCTCCGATTTATTTGGTTTCGTAAAAAAAACTCAAGTTTATTTGCTTTTTGTAAAAAAATTACTCATACGTACTACCAAATTTAGTATAGGGGGTCCTTTTGTGTTTAGTAATTCACACAGGGCTCTTTTTGCC
Organism: Uloborus plumipes; assembly: GCA_038373865.1. Lineage (NCBI taxonomy): Eukaryota > Metazoa > Arthropoda > Arachnida > Araneae > Uloboridae > Uloborus > Uloborus plumipes. The sequence continues at coordinate 56,984 of JAXGGA010000560.1, forward strand.
TTCCAATGGCGGTCAAAACTCCCCATAGAAATGTTTTTAACTAAATTTCCGTTAAATCTTTACGCGTATTAATAACAATGGATGAATTTTTCAAGCTTAAAAAAGGAATCCAAAGGTGTCTACATTTAAATTCTGAGCTATAAAATTACTTTGTTCAAGACATTTTCTGGAACTTTTACACATTACGTTTTCGTTTTTATTTACATCTGATTGTTGAACACGCTTCTTGTATTTTCAAGGTAGACCGTGCTACGCCGGGCTAGTAAGACAGCTAGTAAGACTATAAAATATGAACAAGGCAATTTATAATAGAGTAATTATATATTTAAGCTTACGCTGAATGACTGAATATTCTCATCTCAACCTTGTTTGAAGCATGCAAACTATTTCTGAATTTCATTGCATCAACTAAATAAAGGACTCTCATCCTTTCAGGCTCTGTGCCCCCTCTCCTTGAGCACGATGTGAGCTCACGCCCCCCCTCTCTACACCATATGTGGTGAATACAAGTGGCGCATTTCATAATTTAATCCAAAGATAGTTTGGGATAACTTATAGGTAGTTATTCAATAAAATTGTTGATAATTTCGTTCGCAAAATTTGACATTACTGCACGTAACTTGAACTAATAATTTGAACGCATTATTATTACACTGAAAAAAAATGAATGTTGTTTTTATAGTATAATACAGCTAATTTTATAGTAATAAACTGTAAAAATTGCTAGTTTTACAATAATAAACTGTAAAGTTTCTGAAATTTACACTACTAAACTGTAAAATTGCTAATTTTACAGTAAGAAACTGCAAAATTGCTAATTTTAGTTTACAACAGTGAATTTTACAGTTTTAACCTGGAACCTCTGCTGCGAGTATTGTACTGTTGTTTTTACAGTATAATTCAGCTAAATTTTACGGCAATAAATTAAAATTTCTAACTTACAGTTTCTTAACAGTAAGAAACTGTAAAATTCCTAGTTATACAGTTCACACTACTGTGCATTTTACAGTTTTAAATTGGAACCTCGGCAGTCAGTATTATACTGTAAAAACAACAGTTCATTTTTTGCAGTATGTAATACATATAATCTCAAAGAACTAACAAATTGATTGGGAGCTGTCTAATATCTGTACCTCAGAACCAGACTAACGTAAGTCCATTTTCGTCATTTTTCAGTAGAGGGGAAAAACGATGTATTCGACAATCGTTTTTCCCCTCTACCGAAAAATAACGGAAATGGACTTACGTTAGTCTGGTTCTGAGGTACAGATATTTTGATGTAGTTGGCAGGTAATACTTGCCAGTTTCACATCATCAATAAGAGTAGAAAGGCTGCAATTTTTGTTTTTGATCATTTGATTGTAACTGTAACAAAGCACATCTTAAATCGGTTTCTATATCAGCCTTGCTCGATAGTTTAATTTTACATATCGCACCCTTGCTACAAAAGTGCAACAACTCAAAAAACTACGTTTTCCAGGAATTGCAAAAAACTGTTCCCGGACTGACTAGGCATATTTTAGTATTTTTGAATTTGTCTCTAACTATGATCGTTAGTTACGCACGTTACTCTACGACGGCTTGACGATAACTCAACATGTGGCACTTCAGGGGATGGGGTCGTATGCATCTTGATAACAACAAAATGCCATAACTGTTCTCTCGCGGCTGATTTTTCAATGCAACTTCTGGCTCTTTTGAAGATTGGTAGAGACGTGTAAACTACGTCTAATGACGGTCATAACTCAAAAATTACAATTTTTGAGTTGTGGCACTTTTGTAGTTAGGGTGCGATATGTTATGGGGCTGAAAACCCAAATTCATTGATTTATTACAATAGAAATAGCCTTAACTCTTTATGCCCCGACGGGACTCAGAAGTCCTGCTTTTATCAATTCAGTATTTTAAATCCTAAATGGCTGGAATCATGCTGAAGCTTTTAAGTGGACCGTGGTAGCCCTAGAGCTCCTTTAGAGGACAGGCTGACTTGTCCGACATTTCGGTTCCAAGACCTTCTCGGATCTAGCCTTGTTACAGGTATTTGAAACACATTAATATTATACCTGGTTGCTCTGGCCTAAAATAACTTATGATTGGTTAGATAAAGCACGGTATTAGGTAAATTTAAAAAGCTAACTTATTTCTCGAATATAAAAACAGTTTATTGGGAAATATTTCATGAAATTGGGTCTATTTCACATTGCACTTGTTTTAAGCCTGAGTTATGAAATATTTTTGTAATATAGACAAAAATAGTCAAATATCATCTACGCAGCTACAATTCATGCTTAGCTTCCACTTTGCTTCAATGCGACTTGAGTACAGATACCAGTGGTACCACGCCCACCGTTTTGGAACCAAAATGTCGGATGAGTCGGCTCTCCTCTTATTGGAGCGTTAGGTGGCCCGATCGGTAAGGCGTCAGACTCGTGACCGGAGGGACCCGGGTTCGATCCCAGCCGATCAAAGATCCTCCGTCTTGATAAATGGTGGCTGGGGGACGTTAAAAGTGCCGTGGTCAAAAAGTCCTCCAAGTGAAACGATACCTCTGGGGGTGCTGGGCCAAGGGTTTGCTCGACAGTTGGTTCTGATTCAAAAATAACAACACGCTCTTCAGGGCCCTTTGCCGGTTATACCACGAGTTGTGGTAGGTACGGGGGGGGGGGCTGGAGTGTGTGAAGTGAAGTGAAGTGAAGTGAAGCTTTTAAGCACCACTCCTTGTAATTTGCTGAGAGGCCGACAAATAATACCTGAGATTGGAAACAGCTGTATTAGGGGCCTTAATGCGTAGGACGCCATAGACGCTACTAATTTTCAAAGTTTTTAAACTCGGTATATATGTTGTTAGATGCATTTTCAACTAAAGAAAACCCCAAAAATACTTAAAAATTTATTATTAAATTAATTCGGGACATAAAGGGTTAGTGACTTAAAACAAAAAGAGGTTGTAATGTCAAAATTATATGTTGTGACCACAAAATAAAGTAAATTATAGTGAATTTTACTGTCTTACTTTATTTTCTATACAATTACACCTCCCCTGAAATTCTTCCACAGCTTCCCAAAGGGGTATGCCTTCCAGGGTGAGAAGTCCCGAACTAAAAGATCAAGAGATTTTGTTCGTATAGCAATGAATACATACTGGTATTTTTTAATGCAGTATTTACAGCTCTGTAAGTGAAAAATCTAGAGCTCTTGAGAGATCAAATTTAATTTCGGGCTAAAAAGCTAAGAAAAAACATAATCGCTAATATTATAAACACTAATATTATAAACACATGATAATATTATAAAATGCTAATTATTCAAATTCCTAAGGAATAGAAAAAAAATCATTAACTCTACATAAAAGCTTTTCTGAATTACTGTAAACAGTGTTAAGACGTTAATTTCAAACATACATTCGCACGTTCACACGTGTGTCTATGTAAATTCGTATTGTATGTGTATTAGCCTGGATCAAAGTTTCTCTTCCATTTAGTGTAACTTTAATTCAGATAAAAATTGGGGAAAAAATTAATTAATAAAAGAAGTGCAAGGTCAAAGCAAAATAAATAAATAAATATATTTCTAAATGTTTAACACACGAACATATACGTTAAGCACTTCAGATACCCGTTTAATACATACATGAGTCTGTCAGATTAGTAGTAGTTGAATCATGCCTAAGAGAATATTTGTGCTTCTGGCCTGGTGTGTCTTGCATCAGAGTCTGCGCACGTTCAAACTCGCCATGTGTTTGATAACGCCTACATTCCATGTAAACATCATAGCTACCTAGTTAGTCACAGTCATGTCTCGTCAGAAAATCAGGGATATTCTAGATGCTATAACGAACACTTTATAAACATAACAATTCCATCATCATTATTATTATTATTATTTGATTATTGTTGCATGGCTAGTATGTATTTATAAGAACCTGAAAAGAAAATACTTAGAGGATAAAGTATTTGCTTGTTCTCCATACACTAATATCACTCTGATGTGGTAGGGGCAAAATGTACGTTTTTCCGTGGATTGGCAAATTGTTGCGATTTTGACAACCCTGACAAGTATCGGAATCTTTACTTACTTGAACGAACTTTCTATAATTTGGTTCTAATTATTAGTTGATTTCAATCAAGAAATATATGCTTGGAATTAAGTAATAATTCCCTGTATCTGTTAACACCAATGCTCTAGTAATTCGCATTTTATTACAGCTTTGTGTATTTTTTTTACGTGTTTTCTATTTTTTCAAGCCTATCCTATCGTAAATCATACACTGAAGTGACAAAAGTCATGGGATAGCAATATGCAAATTTTCAGATGGCAGTAGCATCGCATAGAACAGGTATAAATGCGCAGTGCTTTTACAGAGCTTTCATTTCTGTTCAAGTTATTCATGTGAAGAGGTTTTAACGTGATGATGACCGCACGACGTGAATTAACAGACTTTGAACGCGGAATGTTAGTTGGAGCTAGACGCATGGGTCATGCCATTTCGGAAATCGTTAGAGAATTCAACATTCCCAGATCCACTGTGTCAAGAGTGTGCCGAGAGTATGAAATTTCAGGCATAACATCCCACCATGGACAGCGCAGTGGTCGACCGCCTGCACTTAAAGATCGAGACCGGCGACGTCTGCAAAGAGACGTAAATTCTAACAGACAAGCAACACTGCGTCAAATCACCGTAGAAATCAATGTGGGACGTACAATGGACGTGTCTGCTAGAACTGTGAGGAGAAATTTGGATTTCTTGGGCTATTCCAGCAGAAGACCGACTCGAGTGCCTTTACTGACAGAACGACATCGCTTGCAGCGACTCTCGTGGGCACGTGAGCATATCGGTTGGTCCCTAGATGAATGGAAAACCGTGGCCTGGTCCGATGAGTCACGATTTCAGCTGGTAAGAGCCGATGGTAGGGTTCGAGTGTGGCGCAGACCCCACGAAGCCATGGACCCAAACTGTCAGCAAGGCACTGTTCAAGCTGGTGGTGGCTCCGTAATGGTGTGGGCTGTTTTTTCATGGCATGGACTTGGTCCTCTAGTGCGACTGGACCGAACATTGACTGGAAATGCTTATGTGCAGCTACTTGGAGATCACTTGCAGCCATTCATGGACTTCATGTACCCAAACAACGATGGGATTTTTATGGATGACAATGCGCCATGTCACCGGGCCACAACTGTTCGCAATTGGTTTGAAGAAAATTCTGGACAATTCCAACGAATGATTTGGCCACCTAGATCGCCCGACATGAATCCCATTGAGCATTTATGGGACACCATCGAGAGGTCTGTTCGTGCCCAAAATCCTGCCCCATCAACGCTTTCACAATTATGGACGTCTATCGAGACAGCATGGCTCAATATTCCTGCAGAAGACTTCCAACGACTTGTTGAGTCCATGCCACGTCGAGTTGTTGCACTTCGCCGGGCAAAAGGAGGGCCGACATGATATTAAGAGGTATCCCATGACTTTTGTCACTTCAGTGTATATCTCGCTTGCAGTTAGGTTTGCGAGTTTGTACATTCATAAAGAAGTCATAATGAGAAGTATATTTTATCAAAAGATACGCTACATTATTAGATGACAAGAAATATCCTTTAGAAATCAAACTACATTAAAAGACAAATAGGAAAATACTTCTGTTGCTCTTGTCGTGTCATAGTAAATCACTATGAAGTTTGGGGTGCCATTGCCTTCTGAGGTTGGACTTCTTTATTAACATTTAAGCCAACACAAGAAAGATTTACAGCACAAGGGGGGCCACGTGAGCCTAGAGGTAGAGTACTCTCCTCGTAAGCAAGTGGTCGCGGGTTCGAATCCCACCTTGCCTATGGATGTAATTTCATCCTCTGTGTGCCGTAAATCTGTCCTGTGTTTGTCAGGAGGAAAAGCGCATAGTACGCAGTCCTCATGTATGTTGAAGCTGATGGCTTCTGAAAAAAAAAATTGCAGCACAAAGAGAGGAATTAACACCTGGGGGGGGGGGGGAATCTCTAGCCACTGAGGCCCCAATACTTCTGTTAAAAGTGGTTAAAGCAACCTTGTTATCCTGCTTTGGTAGGTGATCAAATGTGAATTCTATTTACTTGCAAACTAATTAAAAATTAAATAAGCTCAAATGCTTGTTTAACTCTTGTGGTGATTAAGATGACATTAAATGAGTATTTCGGTGGTGGAGTGGATATCAGTCACATATTTGCTCTCCTGTCGAAGCATTTAGGGCACTGCTCCACATTAACGTAAGGCAGAAAAATAAAGCAGAAACGTAAAATGGATTAAATAGTGCTCCTATGGAAAGTCCCGGTTTCTGCCTTCGGTTTCGGTGGAGTTTTCCGCTGATGTGGAGCAGGGCCCTTACTTTATACATAGTAGGATGCTGCACATTTGAGGAGATACTACTACTTGAAATCAGTAACATGTTTTATTATCTAAAAATGAAAATAAATGTTACGTGATGTTGTCATTTTTATGGATGAAGTTATTTCACAATATGTTGTACGTATAATATACTTTCAATGTTTTTTTAAGTCCTGTTGGAGAAATGTTTAACTTTTGCGACGTTAAAATTCAATAAGAGATAAGTTATTAATAATGGCACAAATAGTTGTGAAAAAAGAAAAAAGAAACTTTTGCATGGAATTGAATAAGGCGTATATGTTTTACACATAAGCTTTGTATTTTTCTGCAAAAGATAAGTTTTTAGCTTTTTTTAAAAAATAAAATAGATGAATTTTTGCGGAAGGCAAAGAAGTAATTTTTTTTGATACTTTTAATTTTCCACATCTTAAGATTTTGTTCCCAAAAGTAAAAGAGGTAAGTCTGTAGTAATTGCACAGAAGGAGGTAATTTACTTCAAAGCTTTCCTGAACGTAGCGCCTTAATAAAAAAATATCGCTGCACTTCGAACAGTAAACATCACTGGTATTGAATCTTCTAACTAAAAGAAGAAATATTCTAATTTTTATCCATTTCAAAGTATAACTATAATTTATTTGACAATAAGATATTTGTTTGTCTCATGAAATGGAAATAACTAAATATTACGCAGAAAATATGTTATAAGTGTAACAACTAAATAAAATATATCATAGAGTTGTTTAAGTATTTTTAAGGCTCTTGTTTGTTTCTTTACGCTTTCTACAAAAAATCGGGCTTCAAGCATTAATTTATAACGTTCTAAATCAGAAACTTTTATCAAATAAGTTATGGCGATTCGAAGCAATGTAAACCATCTCGTTAATTGATTAGGCTATTCTGCCCAGCCTTCTGTAAATAAGTAACACTGCAAATCTTTTGTGCACTGCCAACTTTTTAAACACTTTTTGGAACACATGTAAGAATATTTTTTGAGCATAGCCGCTTAGAATTTCCTTCGGGACACTTTGTAACGCACTTCTTGTGAAATTCTTCACAGCACTAATAGAGCCCTCGTCTATTATGCCAGCAGTTTTTATTTTTAACTTTACAGAAACCTAGAAGAGTAGGAGGCAGCTGTCTACCACAGCCGGGCAATAGATGGCCTGCGACCTATCGAAAGCTATTCTTTTTGCCCTCATTTGCGACAACAACCAAAAGCACTACATTGCAAAAAAAAAATCCAATAATATCATCTTTATAGATTCTATTGACTGTTGAAATCATATTTGTACTACAGAGACAATGATTTCACAAATGCACCCAAATGTGTTCTCTCATATGTACTCCTGATCGGTTCTCAAATATGTTTCCAAGATAAAACTTAACTAATATCCTGAGCGGGATGCATACGAGCAGATTCGGAGAACATTTCAATGCACGTTATTTTTAACGTAGTGCATTCGGTACACATTTAAATGCACATTTAGACAACTGAAGTATTACACTAAATTTTTCTGAGCGTGTTTCCAATGTGTGCTAGAAATTTAAAGTGAACTCATTGTACATAGTTTTGGTAGCTCCTAGGCTTACTCTAGGAAATATAACGTCTCTCTATATTTTGTTTCTGATATTGTTTTTATTATTTTCCAGGGCTACTAATTCTGACAGGAATGGTAATCTACATCTCGACCTTCAAATCCGAGGTGGGCAATAAGCTTCGTCCGAAATCCTCATTCCAAGGTCCCATGTTTCGTTATCATTACGGTTACAGTTTCATTTTGGCTGTGTGTGGTCTCATGATGTGCGAACTGGCGGGCACATTCACCATCTTCCTCTTCATCCACTGGCACAAGGTGGACATCCGGAAGAAGCAGCAGCACCACCACAGGCACCACCACCACATGCACCAGCAGCAGCACCACACGCAGCATAAGTATTCCACAGACTTCATGGAGGATCACGTGCCCTGTAGAAGGCACCGGGGAGGGGGCAGGAGGAGTTCGAAAGTCGACACCAGCCCCTCTTCTTCCTCAAGCAGAGGCCAGAGGAGGAGTCAGCCTCAGATACCTATGTCTGAATCGATGAGGGACTTAGCCTATTACAATTTCCCACCATTCTCGAGGGACACCACTTGCAATACGGTGTCCACATCGGCAGACATTAATAGGGAATATTCTAGTAGAGAATTCTCGTTCGAAATTCTAAGGCGGACGACGCCTGTTTGAGGATTGGCATTTTTAAAGATTTAAATGACTGTTTTTTGCAAAAGTTATCTTCCCAGTTCGCGTGAGAATGTGGTTAAGGATGACGTCTGGGTCTTTTTGCTTCTAGGTCTTTCAAGTGGGACTAGGTGGCCTACATCACGGAATGCATTTGCCTTGGAAAGCATTGCATCCATGTCGGGAAGCATCCTTAGATAAAAGTGCTCTCTTTTTATGAGAAATGTTTGCCTTCAGATGAATATTTCAACTCGGCGGAATTGTTTGCGGAAGACTTTATGGACAGATAGCTTGCCTGTGGGGAAAGCAGGCTCGGTTAGTACTTTGGAGAGACAATACACTGCTAAGTTTGTAGTTGACATTTTTATACCTTGTTAACAATTGATGAATTATGAATATATAAATACAATATAATGTTAATCCTGTCGGTTCTTTAAAACCATTCCGGGTATTAATAACTAATGGATTTTTTCGTGCTGCATGTGAAACGAACTACGAAATTTTAAAATAAGGTTTTGAAAAGTGTCAGGAAAATAAATATAGATTATTTACTAGTTTTGTGTCAAGGATACATTAAAAAAATTGAAATTAATTTTACGTAACGACTTCCCTTTTAACGAATTTTTCAACAATTATCGTGAGTAATTGTTCATAAACAAACGAAATGATTTTTTTTTTGAAAAAGGAAAAAATAAATAACTGAAAGAAAAGAAAGAATAAAAAGTCATGGAAGCAAAGAATAAAAGACTATTTGATAAACAATTTTAATGCTTAAACCTAAAAATTTATAAGAATAATTGTACATAGTTATTTGCATAATTTGGGTTGCTTAATTTTCCTAAAGATATTTCGATACCGTATTGCCTTTTTTTTTCTAAACCTATAAATCAGCCTTAGATTTTTTGCAGCTTTACAATCTAAAGATCTATTAATAATGTTTTGCATTTTGCTCACATAAGTGTACAATTATAACCTAGTTTTGAAATTAATATTTTTTATTATAGTTTTGGAAGTTCAAAACTTTAACCATTGCTCTGTGAGTCACATAAGCAATTTGAAAGTAGTAGCAGATAGTTTCTTCAAAGACTTTGAAAACTCAAACTATAATACTGATTAAAAAAACATAAATTGTGATCTAAAAACGTAAATTTTGTTCGGATTTAAATTTTAGAAAGTTGGAAAAGTTATACTTGTAGAAAGTGGCTGTTGATTTATTTCATAACTAAATTGTTATTCGCTTCACTAAGCTATTTTAAGAAAATAGCAATGGAATGGCTTGTACTTGAAACCCTATGTTCACCGGGGTGGTTTTAAAGTTCCAAAACTATTATCTATCAAATCCCAGTATATTCCTATACTCGGGCATTTTGCACTGAACATTTTGTGAAAAGAGTTGAAGGTTTGTTTTTATACTTTTTGTGTGAGTGAAAGTGTTTGAGAATGGTCTTGGAATTCATTATCTACGGCTTGATATATTTATCATATTTCATATCAGGTTTAGATTTCTAATTTTATTTAGATTTCTCTATTTTTTTTTTTTTATGCTGATACTGCCATTTGCGGTTTGGTTTTTATAAACGCAGTTCTAATGTTTTAAAAGTAAAATGCTATATGATCTTCTTCCTTATTTTTTAAAATATCCACTTGAAAAGTTATTGTAACAGACATCCTGGCATGAGAAGAGAAATGTTTAAGTGTAAGAACTTCTGTAATCGATAGCCACAACACATACATAACGTCTGATCTTTCTGACTTCCCCGAACTTAAAATAATTTTTTGTAGCTTCAACGAGTTAGTAAATTAGTTATTCTTAAAGTTTACTACAGAGTAAAAGTACTAAATTTGGGGACACTTCTGATCTTTCCGTGCAAAATAATTGGAAAAAAACTGTTAAGTGGTTTGCAAAAAAATATTTCTGCCCACTTTTTTGAAACAAATATTTTGAAATAATATACCGTTTAACTCACAAAATACGTTTTGTCAGCAAAAATTTGCATGTGAGATTACATTTCAAAACTAATACTTGAATTCACAACGTACAAAAAAAAAAAAAAAACTTTGAATAATCCTCTAGTATTGAAAATGAGCAAAATCAGATCACATTTTTTAACATCAACCTACTCAACTGAAAAGCACTTAAAACCGTATTTATTTTATTTTATAGCTTTCATTTTTAAAATGTTGAGAAAATCTTTTTTGGACGCCCACACCGCTATTTACATTCGAACAAGATAAAACTTTTATTCTATTTGAAAAATTATGTATAAAAATACATTTAAGAGCAAAAAGAAATCATGATTTCAATTTCAATGAGTTTTTTAAAGTTACATGACATTATGTTATGTGAACACATTTTTTCATACTATGGTGCTGTCTGTTTTAATGAATGTTTTTGATTAGTTTGAAGTATAAATTTTACTATACATTCTAACAGTTGCGTATTCGTCAATGTCTTTTATCTTTTTGTTTTTAGGTTTTGCTAATAAAGTAATCACTTAAGATTTAATAATGAAAAAAAATCAATTTTATTTTTAGAGTTTTTTAAGAGTATATTTTTTTGGAAGTACTAAGTTTTTAGGAATTTTTGACAAGCTTTTTATCTTATATTCGCGCATGATTAAACACATGAACTTCTTTTAAATTAATAATTTTCTGAAAATGAACAGTTATCAAAATTTGTGTATACATGAACATGAACTAAATCCTACCTCGGTTCTTGAATAAAGTTTTGTTTTCTGATCAGAATTCAAATGACTACATATGAAATACTTTAAACCAAACAGTTTCCACTGCCATCATTCAATACATGCTCACACAATCTTGAAACTATTAACGACGAAAGATTTATTCACTTGCATGATGTAGTGTTGTGCATTTTTGTTTGCTTTGCATGAGGAATAAAATCACGTGACAAAAGCAACTTATTTCCATCAATCTTAATAACAAGTTCAAGGGCATTTCTTTACATAAACTAAATGTTAATTTGGTTCTTAGAGTCAGTTTTTTTTCCGATCGAAATTTAAATGACGACATATTGAGCATTGTTCAGTTGGATAAGTTTCCACTTTTTGCTCGAACCCTTTTCTCACCCCCTCTCATGAAATTTTAACGTGTTACACTGAAATTTTTATTTTTTCCCGTTACAAATACGGTGAAATATCTCAAAACAGGCAATATCGATGCACAAAAATTTACTTCCAGTGCATTTTTGTCTATGAAAAGTTTAATTATGTAACATATTACTGAAAATTACTCATTACTTGGTATTACAAATTCTAAAGTGGGCTTTTTACTGCATATTTTCAGAAATAATGTTTTCCAATGAACCAAAAATATGTGACAATCCTTTATATGTTGCCTATGGTATTAACTAATCCCAATAATTTCCTAAGCATATTTATTTGTTTATTCAATTTAGTTAAATACTGATTTTTTCAAATGGACTTTATTGTCTAGGTTTCGAATTCTGATTAATTCATTACTTGAAAATTTTAAGCTCTTTAGATGGACACAGCATTACATTTGTTGCCCAAGGTTTTTGAGAATACCATTTGTGTAATTGCTTCTTTTATGAGAATAATAGAGGTATGCTTTATGTCCGTGTTATAATAAAACAAATTTATCATGCTGTATCTTCCTCACCGCTCTTGTCCTTTCTTTTTAATAATCGATAGGTTTGACTTCCACTTGTTTTTATTCTATGATTTTCAACAACTATACTGGGTGATTCAAACAGATTGGTATGGATTCATAAAGCTACCGATGCAGGACTTTTGCACCTGCAGCTCTCTAACGGAGCTTAAACGAAAGAGCAAGTTGTAAAGTTTAAACTTTTAATAGCTAGATGTATCTGTGTGTTGTTACCTCACTAATTATTTATTATTCGAATTGAGTTAGTCAAAATGCCGATCAGCGGAGAGGTGGTTTAGAACTTTATGACTGACTTCCTAATTCACCAGATTTACCAAAATCTGGTTTGTCTTGTGGGATGGTAAAATGATACTGTGTTTCTCTTACCTGCTTATTTTGACGAACTGAAAAGCAGGATCATTGTAGCGGTTGTTTTTGCGTACATGCTAGAGCTTCTTTAGGGGACAGGCTGACTTGTCCGACAGTTTGGTTCCAAGACATTCTTGAATCCAGCCTTGTTACAGTTATTTGAAACACATTAATATTATACCTGGTTGCTCTTGCGTAAAATAACTTATGATTAGTTGGATAAAACACCATATTAGGCAAATTTAAAAAGCTAACTTATTTCTCGAATTTAAAAACAGTTTATTGGGAAATGTTTCATAAAATTGGGTCTGTTTTCATATTGCACTTGTTTTAAGCCTGAATTTATGAAATTTTTTTGTCATATAGACAAAAATAGTCAAATATCATCTATGCAGCTACAATTCAAACTTAGCTTCCACTTTTCTTCAATGCGACTTGAGTACAGATACCAGTGATTCCACGCCCACCGATTTGGAACCAAAATGTCGGATGAGTCAGCTCCCCTCTTATAGGGGCCTTAGATTTATTTACCAATATCTGGTTTTTCTTGGGGGATAGTAAAATGATACTGTGTTTCTCTTACCTGCTTATTTTGACGAACTGAAAAGCAGGTACATTGCAGCAGTTGCTTTTGCGTACATGCTGCAGCTTGTACTGCAAGAGTTTGAGTATACTGCAAAAAATTAACTGTTGTTTTTACAAGTACAATATCGGCAGCAGAGGTTCAAGTTTAAAGCTGTAAAATGCTCAGTAATTAACTGAAAATTAACAATTTTACAGTTCATCTAATATCTTTAACCGCTTGCCTGATTATTCCGAGTTATCTCGGGCTCGTGTGAGTTGCAGGTAATTATTATTCCGAGAAAACTCGGGTGAAACAAATTGATTTTACGCCTATAAATAATTAAAAATTTAGCTTGAAACCTTCATATTGTATTTGTATTGCTTCATTTTCTTGTATTTCAAAATTAAATTTAAAAAAAAAAGGTGTTTTTTTTTTTTTTTTTTTGCAATTTTTTGCAAAAAAAAAAATCGTAAGGGAAGTGATTGAACGAGCAATTCTTGTATTTCGGATCTCGAAAACGGCTCTAATGATTTTGATAAAATTTTGTATTTTGATAAAGTTTTGGGTTTTGAGTTCATCTACATCGGCGTTTTCTGAAAAAACCCCGTTTTTTGTGCCTTCATTAAAAGTTTGAGAAGCTTTCTTTCGCCATTTTCTTTATGATTACCATTATTGTTACTGTTTCATAGCAACCACGTTTTATTATAACAATGGATTTCATATTTAATCACATCAACGTCCATTTGAATTTTTTTTTGGTATTTGGAAAACGAGTTTTGGCAACGTTAGAATTGTTGGAGATCGATAAAATTAAAACCGCTATATATAAACAGGCCTACGCATCAAGCTTGAGTTGGGCCACTTTGGATCCATTCATTAACTTTCACTTTCAATTTTTCATAGTTGCTGAGGTAAGGTTAACAGAGTAAAGTTTCAGGCATTGCCAAGCTTTGCGAAATGTACGTGCCGCTAATCATTACTCATGGTAAAAATAACCAAAACGCGATACTTGCCAGAAAACACAACCATTCATCAGCCGGCTAAAAAACATAACACGCGCTGGATCCAAAGTGGTGAAACAAAATCTTGATGCGTCGGCTTGTCTATATAGGGAATTTAGATCAAATTAAAGTCAGTGTGGTGTGATTGTATGGTGAGTATCGTGTAAATAAGTTTGTGATGGTGATGTCTTGTGTAAATAAGGTTGATTTTTTTTTAAATAAATTACGGCTGTTTTAAATGCGTAATTGCAACCAAAGGCATAAAAATGCTTTTTAAGTTTATCTTAATAAGTACTTCGAACTTTAGAAAAAAACATGATTTTACAAACCTCTTTTTTTTTTTAACAGAGCTGGGCTCGGTCGCCAGTTACTTACTATAAAATTAGCAATTTTTATAATTTGTTACTATAAAAGTCGCTTCATTATCTTGTAAAAACAACATCTGTATTTTGCAGTGTACAGATGATATATCTTTTAGGAGTTAGGGAGGGGGCCACATAGAACATCTCTTGAGATTAATTTAAGTTTTTGTATTATTTATATTCTTAGAAAAATACTCGTCAAAAATCCTACCATTCTTTTTGAAACATCCAGTATGTGTTATTTCGTTATTGTTGAAGTATGATGTATTTTCGTTTTATTAATTTTTTATTGTGTGATTAAAGTATGAAAAAGAGTCATGTATGAGCACCATTAACATGTTTTATTATGAATGTATTTTATTACACATGCAACTCACAGCATATATATTGAAAAAAAATCATGTCATTGTTTGTTAAACTTCACTATACGTTAATAATGTCACGTTTTTAATCTAAGACATCAAAGCTTTTTTTATGCAGTAACAATGTTGCATTTAAGTAGATTTTTTTTTTCTGTTGTTAAGTGATTATCGCGAAATTGAGTGAATATGAAATAGTAATATTAACTTTAAAATAGGAATTTTATATCATATTCAAGTATTACGTTTTGAGTTTGTCCACATCATGGAATATATTACTTTAAAACATTAAAAAATGGATTGTTAAATTGAAAAAGAAATGAAAATTTGTATTTAACATTCTATATTTATATTTGTGCCTTATTGAATAGGGTGTAAATGAATGCATTACTATATTAATAATAAGTGGCGACTTGATAAAATGCATTTACGATTGCCTTCAAGTAAAGGACACTTTTAAAGAATTATACAATGGAAATAAATTAAGGTGAGAATAAATCTATCTACAACTATTATTGTTATTTCAAGGAATAGTTTAACATTAATGCAATATGCCATGGAAGCTTCTCAAACCTGAACTTTTCCTATTAGATTTAAGTTCCAGTATTAGAAATGTTTTTATAAAAATTGACATTAATTCTTTTACAGTTTCTTAGTTTCTCAAGTCTGTTTTGCGCGGTTGCGGTTTTTAATACTACACTAATGTACTAATTTGTTTGTTGCCATTAAGATATTGATGCGATGAAAGGGTTCAATGAAAGCAAAACACTAATACAGTAGTAATGAACAATAGAAGTTTGAATGTTAAAAAAAAAAATTATCCTGTTTTATGTTGTCGTGATATAACTAGTATGCCATTTTGGAGATTACTTTGGTGATTTCATTCGTGAAATTGATCTAAAATTTCATAACCTATAATTTTTACTGTGATTTGGAAACACAATAATGTTTTACCGAAAAAAAAGTAAGTTATGCTGTATGAAAAGGCAAAGATTTTAAATTTGCTAGAACAGATTGAATCATTATCTCTAAATTTGTAGAGACAATACATTGTGATATTTTTAAAATCAAATTCGCTATTGGCAATTCTAAGCTGTAAGTACTCTGGAAAAACAACAATTTTTTTTAGTTAATTCCACTCCGACTTACCAAGTAGAAACATGTATTTCACTGCTGTTTTTTTCATACATTTTGAACGGTATTTTTATTTATTTTTTAGCTATTTAAAACCTTTTAAACTGTTGGAAATATTTTTCTTAATTTATTTCATCCATTCGTAATTTGAATACTAAGATTAAATCATAGTTTAAATTCTTTGTCTGAAAGTATGGGGAAACGAGCTCTTTTGTAAAGAATGACTGGAATTCAATGCAAAATTTTAAGCATGCAATGATGAAATTAGTAGCATGTTCCGAGAATTTTGATGAAAATAAATTTCGTAGTAATTTTTCATGAAAAATTTGTTTTAGATAATACTGTCCAAAAAAAAAAAAAAAATGATAAATAAACAAATGCTGCTATAAAATCTTAATATTATTTTATAGCCTTAAATTTGTAGCCTAATTTTGAAAAAAAATTGTTTTGCATCATAAAACTTTTAATTTGGAATTTAAAATAAGGCTTTCAACTTCTACGATAAATAAACATGACCTTATTTTATCTTAGATAACAAAAAGCTTGAGTTAATGATATAGAATAGAATATTATTTCCACTACTTATCAAAGTTTTTAATATAATTCTGCGACAGAGGATCCCGGTTTTGGTAGTATTTATTTGTATTGGACTACAACTTGTATTTCACTTAGAAAAACACAATTTAACTGTAAATAATACGGGCATCAATCCCTTTCTGAATAAATTCAAGAAAATATATTTATAGGTATGCTGGTACTATTATTTATTCTTACAATATGATTTCAAATGAAATTACGAAATCGAAACGACTTACCGAAGCTTATTTCTGAAAATGATGGCGGTACCATTATATTTGAACTGCATTTATATTTCAAAAACAATGTTTTAAATTTCGTGAAATGTATTATTATCTCTGCTCTACAATCATTATCAGCAAAATATATTCAGGAAAAACCGCTTTCAAATAAAAATAGTCATGAACGCACTTCCAATATTTAACTCTTAATTTTCTTACTTATAGTACTGAACTAATTAAATGCCAAGTCTTTTAGAATCTACAGTAAAAACTTTTAGAAAATAATTTTATTTTGATTCTATTCAAAAAAGTGGGGATTTTTATTTTTTCTAAAGCACAAAGCAAGAAATTCTTGTAAAAGAATGAAAAAATCTGAATGTATACAAATTAAATACGTTTATTTCACGAATTTCCGACATGAATCGCAAAATAACTGCACCTTCTTTGCTTTACCAAAGTCGGTATATTATTCATTTTTGAAACAACAATAGATTTTCAAATAGCACCAGTTATGAATTTGAAGGTGCATTACACTTTTAACGTTATCTACATTTTGTTACTTGTTTCTCTTTATTTAGAAACAGATTCGATGTTTAAAGCAAATTCTCTCACCTTATCTTTTGAAATGGTGTTAAGTGTGCATACAGGATTAAATATATCTTTTAATAGTGCTAGCATTTTACATTAATGTATGTTTTAAAGCCTTCAACTACTTTGAAAACATTATTCAACACAATAAATCATGTAAAAACTGATCATTTTTCTCAAATATATTAAATGCGTTTACCAGCTATCTAATTCTGATTTGCAAGCGTGTCTCCCTTGTAAAAAATAATAAAATAAAACAAAAAGAAAGAAAAACATTTACAAGTTTGAAACAATAAATATCCTGCTTTTCATGAAAAAAATGAAAGCTGTTTTGCTTTTTACGAAGCGTTATTTTGAAATGTAAGTTCCACCGAAAGATTAAATCGTCAGAATTATAGCTGTTAGTATTAATGTTTTGTGTCAGGTAAATTAAGTTTTTTCGTGACTAACTATTCCACAGCGAAGTTGCATAATTTCGTTTCCCAACAAAACGTTGCAATGTATTTCATTTATCAAAATTTTCATGTTGGCAGGGAAAAAATAGTGCTAATTAATGCCAGCTGTTTTCCCACGAGAATTTCTGTTGGGAGCTCTTTTTTATTTGGAGATAGTAAGTACGAAGTTCGGCTTGCGTGCTTTAGATACATGCTAGGAATGAAGATATTTATAGTAATTCTTACAATTGGCCTCAGGTATTTTTCTTGCAAATTTGTTTCTTGAATAAACAGCTTGAAGTGGAAATTTAATGTTATTGGGAAAAGAACAAAAAAAGGACGGGTGAAGGGGGAAGGGGAGTTGGAAAGTTAATTTTTCACAATTTGCTTTTTATGTGCTTGCATTATTGATGATAGAATTACTAATTATTCTTTAAAATGAATCTTAATAAAAATATCTACACAACAAAACATTTAAGTGGCTTTGTAGTCAATCTAACAAATTTAATGCCATTAGTATGAAAAAAAGGTGGCACATTATGAAAAGTTATTGTGTTAATTAGCATTTTTTATTGAGAATAAAAAACACCAATTATTTATTTAAAACTGCTATTATGTGATATTTAATTTTCTAAGCAATTTCTAGACACCATGAAAATATATCAACTCAAAGACAAGATAAAGAACAGAATGTCTCAAAAAAAAAAAAAAGAAAATTGTCAAACTTGGAAAAGAACATTTGTTCCTGAATTGAGCTATTAACAGTAATTTAATATGTATAACTACTTGGGGGAAAAGACTACTAAAACACAAAAAAAAAAAAAAATAGCGAAGAAATAAGTTTTAACTCTTTCTTTTGAAAAAATTTGCATGCAAGTTGGGCTTATAACAAGAGCATTTGATCATGAAAATCTTAGTGGTTCATATCTTTGAATAGAGTACAAGAAACTCAATAAGATGGTTCTTAACCCTCGATTTTGAGAAAAATTCACTTACTGCTCGCAAAGCATTCAGAGGTGCACAGCAACGACAGTATTTTCATTTGTAATAGAATCCAATTTTTAACTTTTGCCTCTTCTTCATTTCAGTTACATTAGTTTTTTGACCTCTTCAATACCAATTCATTTTTACGGCACTTTTATTTCCTTTACACTTCACTGAAAAAAAGGGGGAAAAAACAGGATTTTTTCTGAACTATCTCCTCTCAAATGGCATACTAATAAGGTTTGTTCATATTTATACCCTATTTTTATACATCAATATCTCGACAAAAACATGTCGCTTATGATGACCACGCAATTGAAAACTGCCATTTAGTACCACTTGTAGTTGCGACGCCAAAGAGCCAAGCATTTTTTCGAAAGATGTAAATAATACGTGTACATATTACATACATATATATCTATATATACAGAAAGAAAAAGTCTGGGTTTTCCGTCTTGGGAAAAACGAATAAGTTGTTTATCACTTTTAAACCGCAGGAAGTTTCGTCAAATATGACTTAGATCTCTCACAACGGTTCTTGGAAAAATGTTTTTACACACTGAAAGAAATTGTTTAGATAAGTATGTTGAAATTCATTTTGTAATTACTCATATGAAATTAGTTTCAGTTTGGTTACATACAAATATGCAAGTTCTTTTCTGTCATAATTTCCTTTCGTTCCGTAGGTACAACTATACAGCATATTTTCTGTCATAATCTGATTTCATTCCGTAGGTACAAATGTACATGATCTTTTCTGTCATAGTCTCATTTCGTTACGTAGGCACAAATACACGGAATCTTTTCTGTCATAATCTCATTTCTTTCCGTCGGTGCAACTATATAGATAGAGGATCTTTTCTGTCATAATCTGATTTCGTTCCGCACGAAGAAATGTACATTATATTTTCTGTCATAATTTCATTTCATTACCTAGGTGCAAATACACGGGATCTTTTTTGTCATAATCTGATTTGTATCTGTAGGTACAACTATACAGGATCTTTTATGTCATAATCTGTTTTAGTTCCATAGGTACAATTATACAGAATCTCTTCTGTCATATTATCATTTTGTTACGTAGGTACAAATATAATGGATCTTTTCCAACTGACTAAAAATTCATCAACTGGCCAAAAATAAGTTGTAATGAACTCTGCAAGTCAATAAACGAAATTGCGCAAGAACAGTTCCAGTTACACTTCAATTATGTCTTCTTCTTTTTCTTCTGCTCTCTTTTTTCCTCGTTGAGTGTTCTAAGTAATTAACAATGATTCTGTTATTTTCTCTTGTTTTTGAATATTAATAACATACTTTGGGGGAAATTAAAATTGATTTACAAAGGCAAAAATTTAGTTTTCCACCAAACGCTTTGAGAGATCTATTTTCGATGACATCATTCTGACAGCTAGCTAATAACTGAGATTTGTTCAGAAATTTTACACTTCATATAACCATTGTCTTACGTAGCAACTAGGTAGAGTATAAAGTACTAGTTTATTAAAGTCTTCAAAGACGATGCTTGTTAACAACTTTCTTGGCTATACAGATAGTTACACAATTTTAGATTTATGGTAGTTATAATCGCTGAAGACTATTTGGGATTCTGTTGTGTTTTGATTTTAGAGTTTAAAGAATTTTATCGTTATTTGTTGCAATGAATTCTAACTTATCCTCCAGCTATCAAAAGAGTGCAGTCATAAATTTAAGTATAAGAGTGCATATTGTTTTATTACTGCAACCCTTTTAAAGTTTTGTATTTGCTATGAGATTATTGTACTTGAAAGTATTGAATTGTGAAAATATCTACTTGTATTTGACTTTAAAGTATCATTTACGAAAGAAAAATTTTGTTCGTTTTTACAGTACGATAACCATTAATATCAAATGTAAGAATTAAGCTATTAAAATACTGTATTTAATTGTTTGTAACATATAAAATTTTCTGGTTTTACAAAAGTTTATAAATGTAAACTTGTTTTAAATTTGTTTATGAAAAAAAATGTTATTGTAGTTGTAAAATTTTGATTTTATTTTTTATGGAATTTAATTCTAGAAATACTAATTAAAGAAAATAGAGCATTTGAAATAAGTTGGGGAATAACTTTTTTTTTCTTATGTAAGTGAAAGTGGCTGCTTCTACATAAAGTTTTTGCTTTTACTTAGTTAAAAAAGGTGAAAAAAAATGATGAAAAATAAAAGAAAAAACGTTCAAAAGGGTGTCCGATATTTTAGTACATTTAAAACGCATGCTTGGAACATTGGGAAATATCATTGTTCACGTTGCTTCAAATATATATTTTGTTTTTATAAAATGTATACATGTTTTTTTTTTCTGATTGTTATCATTATAAAAAAATAGAGGCTTTTTTTTACGGCACATTGAATGACACTATACATTAAAAATATTTTTTTGACTAATCGATAACTAATAGTTAAGCATTGTATTATAACAAAAGATATCTATTTATTTCTCTTCTTATTAAAAAGGAAATGCATTTTTTCTTATTAAAAAGTAAAGTCACTTTTGAGACATTTGTAGTAAATTCGACAAAATTTTTAAACATAAACGAGAAGGAGAAACTTTCAGGCGGATCATCGTACTACTGGAATTAGTTTGGATACTATTTTTGATTGGGTCACGTGATGGTTACAATATCAAATTGGTGAATCAGTGGTGATCTTGTCAACGTGACTGGTCGGAAATGAAGGGGAAGAAGTTATATCAATACGAGAATCGACTCGTCTTTTTCGATTAAAAAGTCGACTGATTCTGTATACTATGGCTATTCGCTGCTGTATTTGTTTCCCAAAGAGTTTTATAATATGTTCATAATAAATAATTACAAGTATGATTTCAACAAAAATTCTACATTGTTGGAGAAAATTATTTATCATGAAAATTTTGCTTAAAATATTTACTTAATAAAGACTTTTTAAGAAAATTGATGATAGAAGATTTGTATAGCTTTTCAGTATTTTTCTTGTGTTTATAAAATATATCATAGCCATGAGTTTTTTAATTCCTAAAGTTTTTAACTTCATTAAGCAGCAGAAAATTGAGACTAAGGAATCAACACCAAATTGTGCTAAGTGTAATTTCAAGGTTTTCTTTTCTCGCTCACTTAAAAAAAATACTATTACAACCACCGAATGTTTATCATTTAGTGTAATCTCAAATCCTAAAGCCATGAAGAGATATCTATAAGTTTATTGTTATAAGGAAGTTTTTTTAATGAAAAGAAATTGTAAGCACGACACATTTTTACATCAGTATGTTTTCGTGTTGAAAAGAAAACAGAAAATATCTCAGAAGTTTCAAAAATGTCTATAGCTATATGAAAGTAATTGCTGTAGTCTTCTAAAACATATATTTTTTTTTTCTCTCAAATTATTCTGGCTATGACAAAATTGCATAAATACAGATTGCTTTTCAAAAACTTAAATTTTTCTTAATATGTATTTTTTTTTTCAATACATACTGTCAATAATATTTAAACTAACAGAGGTGTTTCTGACTTCGCAACGTTAAATGACACAATGGTAAATTTCGCGAGGATTGTAAGGTATAATTCGAAATACCATCAATTCATTCGTTATATTTATTTATTCTTAAAAATAAATAATAATTTACAAATTATGTCTTAAGATGAATTTCTGAATGGTTTAACATAGCACCTGAATATAAATAAAAGAATTTTGGAAATGCTAAGCAAATCTTTAAGATCAAAAGATACGTTTCCATCAATGATGTTAAATGTAAATAACAATAATAATAATAATAATAATAATAACACTAATACTGTTTAACTTACTACGGAAAGTGTAACAATTAACAAATAAAGCAAGAAATATATTTTAAACTGTGCCTGGAGTAATTTGCAATTTTACTAACAAGCATTACATTTTTTTTGTAAATTTTTCCGGCGAATTGAATTGAGAGAAACTCCAAAATAATTTTGCATTTTTGAAAAAAAAAAAAAAAGACATTAGCTCAGTTTTAACAACATTTTAAATGATTATCATTTCCAACTTAATTGACCATTTCAATGTGAGAAAAATATTTATAAATTTCATGATTTATGATATGTTTTACACCGTTTCCTCAAAACATTATTTCTTTCACGATGTTTGAAAGAAATAAAGCTTTGAGACGTATTATTCATGTGTGAGATGAGCTGCTTCTTCAAAATACAAATGTTGGCGCTTCCAATAGCTCTCTTTGCTTCTTTAATGGTAATGCAGGAAATTTTTCATTTTGACTGTAAAATATGAAGTGAATTTTATGTATAATAATAGATTTAAAGAATTTTGAGCAAGTTTATACTTTGAAATGTTGAAAGAAGTGGATATGAAATAAAGTATTGTGGAAAGTTTGATTAATTACTTCGTTTTTTTCAACACATTCAACAGAATCCACATTCACAATAACTCATTTTTATTATCTCTATAAAATATGATGTAAGGAACGCATTTTCAGGATGATTTCTTCAGCAGTTGTTGGGAATGAAGGATTTACAAAAACAGCGTTTGAAATATGAATATATAATACACCTTAAACAACTTACTTAAATGTTAAAAAAAAGTAAAAAAAAAAAAAAAAATCCGAAACGTCACTGGTTATTTCTAGGTAATGTTCCGGGATTTAATGAAGATCAAGTATTTTTGTTAAAATGTTTCATGAATTGCTACGCATTACATGAATATATAGATTTTTCGTTGCTGTGAAACACATATTTAGCTACCAGCTTTGAAATAAGGGGGTTTGTAGGAAGACGCCGCAGTTTTTTGCAGTATTTTATATAAAACTAGGGTTATTACCCATCGTTGCTTATTAATACAACATAGTGGTTCCTAAAAGTGGTTCAAATAGTGCTAAATACAAATAATTATAGCAGTAATTATTGTTAACTTATTTCATGCTAAAACGAAATAGGGGAGCCTTGAATTGATAATTCATTGTTAATCGTAATTTTTGTCGGAAAATAATCATATTTAAATGTGTTAAATTTATCAATTTGTATGCTTAAAGGCGAATCTCGAAAACTCTATCTATTCAAAATTGATAGAAAATGGCCATTTTCAGAAAAAAAAAAAAAATTGAATTTTGAAATTTTTGGATTTTTTTTTTTCATTTCAAAACCCCGCTTATGTGAATTCTAGTGTATCAATTAACATCTGTGCAAGTTTTCTGAAAATCCGACGAAAACTGTAGATTTGTATAAGGAACAAACATACGTACATACAAACAAACAAACATACATCCATTTTTATATATGTGACTAGGGCATTGGTTTTAGTTTTAAAAACCCAATTTATTCACAAAATATGGATTTTTGTGACTGGTAAAAAAATAGGCTTCGCTTTGAGAAACTATTTTTTATCAATGAAAATTAATGCATACGAACCCTTCCATTTCTGCATCTTCCCAATGGTTCGGAAAGATGCCGTTAATGCAATTACCGTTGGGGGAAAATGCAGTATACGAATTTTTGCACCAGCTGCGGTAACATACAATCGAGTTTGGATAATTGGTTTGGTTTCGACTAGGATCATTGGCTCTAGGGCGTGTCGACAAGCTACGGCATCCTCCCCGAAAGAAACTAAGGCGTCTTAGCCAAAGGCATTTAACAATATTTCGGGTAGAGCCCTGCTCCACATCAGCGGAAAACGCGAGTGTAAAGCAGAAACGTAAAATGGAGCAAATAGTGTTCCTATGGAAAGTAACCGGATTTTCGGTTTCTGCCTTCAGTTACTGTCACGTTTTCCGCTGATGTGGAGCAAGACACGTACTCAACAGAGAGGAAAAAATGACAAAACACTATAAAAACACCCGTCAACCTGCGATGAATCAAAACCAATTTATGTACACTTCTCAATGCGCATACTTTTTCATTCTAACTGAGTGGCTAGCTTTTTTTTGTTGATGCTTGTGGGGTGCAACACACAATGCGGCATCTTCTCCAAAACGTCATCTTCTCCCAATCTACCCGATCTGAGTGTTTTTACTATTTCACCTTCATCATAATCACAGTCTATCCAGATT
Organism: Uloborus plumipes; assembly: GCA_038373865.1. Lineage (NCBI taxonomy): Eukaryota > Metazoa > Arthropoda > Arachnida > Araneae > Uloboridae > Uloborus > Uloborus plumipes. The sequence goes on from JAXGGA010000560.1 coordinate 81,827, forward strand.
GACTGAAACCTTAAAGGGGACGAAATGCTGACTCTGGGCACTAGCTATTTGCTTGCAATTCGTCATTATAGGGCTGGCCGTATTTGCTAAAATGCCTCACCAGATTTCCACGGCAAAGTAGGAGGGTGCCAAGCTCTTAGGGGCCACATGTTTAAGTTTTCTAAGAAGGTCACTGAATTCCTCCTAAAACTCGACTCGCTGTTATTGGGACGAGGAAGTTTTCTAAATGCTTCAGGAATATTTCTCGAGAAAAGGTTTCCGCTTTTCCGAGGGAAACTTTTCTATTTTTATGCAAGTGAAATATTTTTGGCACATTAGCTACCCTTTATTGCAGGAAAGTATGACTTTTTTTTTATAGTTCAATGTGGCCATAACTAAGGAACTCAAATTTAAAGCTATCTATTGACGAAACTATTGCTCGAAAATCAACGATATTATGTGTAAACATAATGAAAAAATGATCATTTGTGTAAGCAAATAGAAGTAGTTCAAAATTTCGTTACTCGGGGGCCTTTTTTAATAAAATACTAATTTTCTATTAATTCAATATTTAAACTTCACCATATTTTCAATCACTTTCACCAGATAGAGCTCTTCGACACATTCCCCGTTGTGTTTAAAGGAAATCCTCAGAAATAACTTCAGCTGCCATTTTCGTGACATCTCCCGATTTTCATTCCTGAATCCATGTAACTTTTAGGTTTTGAGGTAGTTGAAAAATGTTCCATATTTCGTCATAATCGTAGAGCTTTACATAATCTTAAATACTATATTTCACGAAATGTTCATAACATTTCCCAGAGTACAGTGCTGCAGTGGCGTACAGTGGCGTCGGCAGGAGTGGCTCTTGCCACGGGCCCAGCAGCTGGAGGGAGGGGGGTATTTGAGAGACTAAATACAAAAAGTTAAGATTTTTTTTAAAAATTACATTTGTAGAAGAAAAAATTGCAGAAGGAAATCTAGTAAAAACAGGAGCAGAAGGGGAAAATGAAAGTGAGAGGAGCACGATTGGGCATCATTAAGAACATTTTTTAAAAGAAACAAGAAGTTCTGTCAAGAACTAAACGAGCCTACTTTCCCGTACATCGACACCGGAATTCTAGCATCTGATCAATATTATCTTGATTATCTGAGACTGAAAATTATGTTAAACATACCTTTTTAGCACTTAAAGCTGATTTCTAAATGCAAAATACATCAATCTCATCAGATGAAATAGATACGTAAAAGGTAAATAAACGAATAAATAAAATTTTTTCGCACTTTTAGAGAATGTAACTGTTATAGTTCTACCGTAGAAAAATTCCTCAATCGTTTTCAATAAGTAAAAAAATAAATAAAAGTACAAAGAACATACACAGAAAGGAAAAAAAAAACCTCGTTCGTTAATAAAATGTCTCCAGTTTCATTTTTAATCCGTTGCCTGTTGTTAAATATAAATAAAGAATAAAAAAAATGCTCTCGCGAACGAAAAATTTTTGTTGCAAAAAAAAATCATCTACTAAAAAATAATAATAATAAAAACAAAACAGATAAATAAATAAACAAAAAATCGTCTGCGCAGTCATTTTTTTCTAAGCCTGCATTTCCGCCATGTTTACGGAGTCGGAGTCGGAATCAGTCCACACAGAAGATTATCCAGAAAAGTACTTTTCATGCATTATTTATCAAAACCATTTCCTTACAAAATTAGTTTGAAGGAAATCCGCCTTTAAGCTCAGGATCTACATTTAACTTAAATTTCCCCGTAGGCGCTAATGTTAAGTTTTTTCTAAACGGTTCAACGTTGAACGAAAAATGGTCGAATCAAAAAGTGAACTATGGGAATGAGAATCTCCGAGATCTTTCGAACAAAAAAATGTTTATTCAATTCGGACGGTTCACTTAAAAGTTATTAGGTGGGGAAAGGTTGCTTGAACGGTTCAATGTTGAACGAAACACTGTTCAAATCGAAAATGTAAATACGAGAATGAAGTATCCTTAATAAGATCTTTCCAACAGAAAAAAGTTTGTTCAAATCGGACTGTTCATTAAACAGTTAGTATCGCGGGACCGGTTGTTTGAATGGCTCAAAGTTGAACCAAAAATTGTTCAAATCAAAAAATCAAATATGGGAATGAGCTGTACTCGCCGAGATCTTTCCAACAAAAAAAAAAAAAAAAAAAGTTTGTTCAATTCGGAATGTTCATTCAAAAGTTATTAGGGGGGACAGACAGACCGACCGACCGACAGACCGACAGACGCACAAATTCCCCATCTCAATACCCTACTTTCCAATTTTTAATTTTTCAATATTCATTTTTCCTTTTTATTTCTTTTTGACTTTTTTTTTTGGATTTGGCGATATTTTTAAGCCACTTTTAATGCTTTTTAGTCTTTCTTTTATTTTTAACGGGAAAGTAGGCTTAAAAGAATATCAAAGCTTCAATGTTGTCTAACAATTTGCCCAATAATCAAAATTTTCCTACTAACGAATTGTTGTGGGAGATCACCGTGACCATCCGTAACCTATCAAATCAACCATGGAAGAGGAGGAATGGGCGTATTTATTGAGTTCACTACGGGCGCTGGACCCCCTAGGTAACGATGCTGCACTGTGGACAGACGTGAAACGTACTATGTCTTATACTATTCTTGAATGTGTCCGAAAATGATAGTATAGTCATCTCCCCCCCCCCTCCCCGGCAGTTCACCCAACCATGTGACCCATATTCTCGAATTTTCATAAAAACTGGTGTAGTTAATATGTCTATGCTGGTAAGTAAATATCTGTACCTCAGAACCAGACTAACGTAAGTCCATTTTCGTCATTTTTCGGTAGAGGGGAAAAACGATTGTCGAATACATCGTTTTCCCCCTCTGCTGAAAAATGGCGAAAATGGACTTACGTTAGTCTGGTTCTGAGGTGCAGATATGTGCAATTATCTGTCTGTGTGATGGCCGCGTTTGGATTTTACAGCCCTCATCCCGCTAAGCGTAATCTGAATACAAATATTTTTCATTAATAAAATGTGTCCGACATAGAAATCATTAATTCACTCTGTAATTTTACTTAATTGTTAATAAAAGCATAAGCGTTTAATATACAGGGTGTCCACTCCTATCGTGGACCAATAGCTAATTTCTAAACCGTTAGAGATACGCACATAGTTCATTTAATCAAAAAATCAAATTTTGAAAGAGTTACGAAATTTAAATTTTTATACAGCCCCCCAGTCCTATCAATCATATTTAGTAAAACATTTTTGACACTGTAACGTTTAAAACTAAAAAAAAATCACTCTTCTACCACAAAAATTGACCGAGTTATGACGTTTTGAAAAATCAAGATTTTGAAGAATTTCGCATACGATCCCTTTAGTGATCTCTCGATGACGTCATGAAATAATGCAAAATCTTGATTTTTCAAAACGTCATAACTCGGTCAATTTTTGTGGTAGAAGAGTGATTTTTTTTTAGTTTTAAACGTTACAGTGTCAAAAATGTTTTACTAAATATGATTGATAGGACTGGGGGGCTGTATAAAAATTTAAATTTCGTAACTCTTTCAAAATTTGATTTTTTGATTAAATGAACTATGTGCGTATCTCTAACGGTTTAGAAATTAGCTATTGGTCCACGATAGGAGTGGACACCCTGTATATATATATATATATATATATATTGAAACTTGTACAACTAATATTATTTAAATAAAAAAATAAATAAAACACAAGAAGCAAACTTTTTGGTGAGAAAAACATGAGTTGTGTCAAAAGTGGAAATTTCAGTAAGAGTCAGAGGTCCTATTTAATAGTGTAGATACTTAAATTAGAGATCAAGTTCTACCTAAAGATGCATTTTTTTAAGCCAAGAGAGAAAAAAAAAAGTTTTTTTTCTGGTAGTTTACGAAAAATTTTTAAAAAATGATTTTTTTATGCACCTTATGTATTTTTTTTCTTTCTTAGAAAATGTACAAAAAAAAAAACTTTCTTCATTCCAACTGGCAGATTTTTTGCAAATTGTGAGATTTTAAAGTTTTTCTTTCTCTATAAAAAGTTTTTTGCATTCATGTGTACACATTACGAGCAGTTCTCTAGAAAGATGCCGTTCTACAGTCCAAACTTTTCAACTTTTCACAAAGGGTGCAGTGATTTTGCCGTCTTTAGACAGGCTAGAATAAACTTTTGTTAAATTACAAAAGTTCACAAAGCAGTTTCATTTATTTCAAGGATATTGAGGGTCACATTGATTAAAAAAAAAAAAAAAACTATCCGGGAAGCTTAGAAGTTTTTCGTTAAAAAACTCTTATTTTACTAAGTTATGATGGTTGTTACTAAAACAGAAAGTAATTTGCGCTGAAGTTGAACCTTGTAGTCATACAATGAACTCTCACTTATGCCCCGGCCCAAGGGACTAACAGAAAAAGGCGCATAAGTGAGAGAGACGCATAAGTGAACAAGCCTATTTAAAGAACTAAAATGCAACATAGGTTCTAATGAGAGAATGAATGAGTGTTTCTACAGACAAGGGACACATTATTAGGTTTGGCAATTACTGTAACGTAGCTACAATGATAAAGAGAAAACAAAAATTGTAGCATACCTAATTACAAACTATTCCCTTTAAAACGATCCATAATAGGTAATTGTCCCTCTCCGAACTGTAGTTCGTGCGGAAAAAATGCCTTCCATGAGCAATAAAGTTCAAAGATTAAAGAATTAAATAACTAAAAATGCTTATTTTTTAAAGAACATAAATATTTTTTTTTTTTTACATTTTAAACGGAAAAATCGACGCATAAGGGCAATTCCAGGCAACATGGGAGCTCGGTGTTAAAAAAAAATATGTTGAAAAATTGTCTTAATTTTTTTTTGTACGTTCTCTATATTGATTGAAGTTTACAAATTAGAATAAGGTAATTTCAGGTGAATCATTTTCTTTTTGTAAGAGAACTTGTTCTATGAGCTCACAATCTTGTAAAAGTCTCTCTCTGCTAGACACAATTTTAAACGAGCATATTTTATTGGTTTAGCCTGTTTCCACAATTTAATTGCACTTTTCCTGGCAGATTTATTCTATAAGAAAACAATTAATAATAGTACATTTTGAAATTTATTCTTAAAATATTTTTTTTAAAGTACACAGTCAAGTTACACAATCATTAAATTTTGTGTAACGTGAGTCACGAAAACTTAATTTTTTTAATATTTCCAAATTCTATAGCTTATAAAGGAATTTTTTTTTCCTGTTTCTCCTACTCATGCATATTACAAAAAAGAAATTATAGGCCAATTTAGAGTTTTTTGCTTTTTTATTAAAAAAATACGGATGTTTATTTTGTAACGTGAGTCACGCGAAAAGTGAGTTACAGACAATACAAGCTAATATTAACTTCTTAAAAGTATTTAATGTACCCTAATGGTATTTTAGGGTCTAAAGGGAGGGTTAGCACTTGTACACATGGGCGCCCATAAGGGGGGGGGCAAGGGGGGCTCGAGCCCCCCCTTGGAAATTAATACTTTTTTTGCTTTTAGTACTATTTATTCGGAAAACGTTTTTCTTCACTCATTAATGAATACGTTATTAAAAATGCCAAGTTCTAATAACTTTAATCTGCACTGAAATCGCTCTCAGGATTATAACATTGTCTCTTCCTACAAAAACAAAGGCAGATTCGTGGGTCAACCGACACCGCATTTGCATGGGAAACTCCCCTATGTGCAGACTAGCGTTTAAGATTAATAGTCGGCTGATAAGAGGATGGCAAGACAACTCGGCATTTTCTAGCATTTGGAATTGGGAAAAAAATAAGACTTTTTTTCTATTTTACAGTACAAAACATTTCAGATTTCGGGGGGGGGGGGTCCAGGCCTGTTTTAGAGTCTTTGAAAATCATTAAGTACTTTTTTGAAACTCCTTTAAAAGTACCGCGATGAAATTTCATATCAAATAAATAAACTATGAATGAACTAAATACCCAGAATATTACTCTCCCGTTAATCATTTTTAAAATCTCTACACTATTTCTTCTTAAAGGATTTTATGCGTTTTGTACTATTGGTCATTTTATACTATTAAGTCCTGTTTCTGGCGGTGAGTTGGAAAACTGATCAAAAACTTATATATAACTATACTGAAAATCGATGTAAGTAAGTGATGATGTGTTTATCTTTTCTCCTCCCTTGTTTGTCCTCTTTGTCGATTAATGTTAATCGTTTGTTAAACTACAAAAGAAAAAAAAAATTGATTGGTCTTCATTTGCAAAAGAAAAAGAATGCAGCACATTTATAATTTTTTTGTTTGTTTATTTTTCCAACATATTTTTTAAAACCCAATTGCCCCATACAAGGCCTAAAAGTGCAGAGTTTTAAAACTTTTTTTCAAAAATTTCCCCGGGGAAGAAACCCCCCTCACCCCCCAAAGATTACAAATATTCTACACCACTTAAGAGTTCATTGCATCTCTCTTTTGATCCCCCTACCCTAATAAAGGTCAGTTCATGAAACAATTATCAAACAAATAAATAAAATAAAAAACACACAAAAAACAGCAGAGGGACGAGGGAATCGGTAAGAAGAAAGATTCATAAGATACAAAAATGAGTGCGTTCGGTTAATGTACGGAATGGGCCCTCCCCATGCATTATCTGTGAGCGGTCAAAAGGTGTTTAGTAATCTCAGTAATACGAGTATTTAAGTCAGAGTAAATTAAAAAAAATGTGTATCTTAATGAGTCTAGTATTTCTACATTCTTAGTAAATCAAAGAAAAACACACACACGCGCGCGCGCACACACACATGTATATGTAGATAAATATATATATTTTATTTGTATACTATGAGGGAAAATATCTGAGCCCCCCCCCCCTTAAAATTTCGCATATGGGCGCCCATGCTTGTACATACCTATATATAATTAATAATACTGATGAAATTAAATATAAATAGCGTAATTTTCATTGTTTTAGTGTTTTATAATCTTTCAACTAGTGCACTGGGTCCCTGTTTTGGCCCTCAGCTTTCCAGTTGTAGCATGTGTTTATGCATGCACATATTTTTCTTCCGCATCTAAGAAAGGTTTTTCATTACAGTAAAAGAAATTTTTAAAATATTTAACGAGTAACCGCAGAATGACAGATAAGGTGCCGAGAAAAATTCAAGCAAGAAGGGAAGTACATTACATGTAAACAGAAACATTGTCTCTGGATGAAAGAATGTCTAACGAGAAAAGTCGAAAAGCTAAGGATATTGTCTCTAGCAATTCAATATAAGCTGAAAAATAAACATATGAAACTTTCAAAGGAAATTTTGGCTAAATTCAAACTTCTTAAATATCGCTTCAACAAGTATACAAATATGTAAATACACTAAGGAAGACTCGCCAAAACAAGGAGAAATTCCGTTAATTCACCTCACAGTTAAACTGTAGTCATAAGTGAGTTACTCAATACTCATCCGTAAATGTAATATACATTTGAAAAGAAGATTTCAATGTCCACCGAACTCATGCTGAAAAAAATATTTATCCCAAGAAAATCTAAACGAAAATGATTTAAAAAATTAGCTTGAGCGAGAGAAAAAAAATATATATACATATAAAATTGGAACATAAGAGAAATTTTAAAAAGCACGGTCAACATCTCACTTGCTCTTATTTGAGATGCTTAAAATTTAATTATTCATCAGTAGTGGATGAGAAAAGTAAGTACTTTGAAGAGCCTACTTCTGACAGCAGTCAACTAATTTTACAGCCATTATGCAACATTAAATGTTATGATTGGTATCAGATGAAATGTAATGGTGTGTAGTATCCTGTAAAAGTTTTCAGATGTATGAATTGAGAATTTGAAATCAGTAAAATGCAGCCACAGAGAAAATACGGGAAGTAGTATAAAAAAAAAGACAAACATATGTTTTGGAAAATTGAATTGATGAATCCACTCTGTGACCGTTCAGAGGGGTTAGATGGCAGCTGCTAAGGAGAATTTTAACCCTAGGTCTATGGGACAAAAAATTCGTGCTGCGAAAAATTGGCCGTTAAGAGGGGTGGCCGCTTTGTAAAAGTGACCGCTCGGAGAGGTTTTACTGTATTTAAAACTGATCAACTAAAGAAAACAAGCCATTAAGCATTAATTTTAATTGAATTTAGGTGAAATTTCTACACAAAATTTTCAAAATAAGATGTAAAGTAAAGGACTAAAACGGAGATGTAACGTGAGTCACGAAACTATGTAACGTGAGTCACACTCAAAATATTGATTAACTTAATTAGTGACGGCAGAATGAACTTTTTTTTCGTATATATCATAACTTAGAAACATATTTTGTGCCATGAAAAGCAGTTTTTAAATTTTATTATTCTGAAAGAGCAGGAATCTTAGGTTTTTTATTATCCAAAAAACTTTAGTTCCTTTTTTTTGTAACGTGAGTCACGATGTTAAATTAAGGTTGAAACACTATCTATTTCTGTTGAAATTTAAAATGCTCACATACGTACATGTTCTCACTGCATACCAGATGACTGTCAACAGCTTTATTTAAATCAGGCATGGTATTTCTTTAATATATATAACATTTACTTTTGTAAAATCACGTCAAATTGTAACGTGAGTCACGTGGAATTGCCCATAAGTGAAATATTTATCTTCAGAGCGACGCATAAACGAATTGAAATGATCATTATTTTACTATTGAATGAGCTGGGACTATTTAAAATCGTCGTATAAGTGAAAAAGGCGCATAAATGAGGCGGTGTATAAGTGAGAGTGCACTGTATTTTAAAATGTAAGGGATAAGTTTTATATATGTAAGAAACATATCAATGCATCTAATCAAACAAAAAACAGACTTGATTTCAAATTAGGAGACTGAAACTTTGTAACAATCTATATATTTAAGAGATAAATTTTAGTTTTCTTTTTCTTTTTTTGCTACCTAGACATACAATTAAATACAGAAATTCTGGTTTGGAATTGCTATCACTAAAAATAGGTACAGGGACGAGGGATTGTTATGAACTCCCCTGAAATCATAAACAATATCTATACATTGTGTTCAAATACCTTATGAATAAAAATGAGGAGATTACAGTAATCTTCTCATTTCATTTCTTATTTTTAATAGTAAATATTTGAAAGGCTACGTTTACCTATAATTCATTTCAACGTGTATGCCTTATTAATGGCAGATTTGGTTTTTTTTTATAACACCCAAGCAGTTTTTGAAATTTTTAGTGCTTAAAACCATACATTCGTCCCTAAGATCTCCCCCCCCCCCCATAAAATGGTAGTTTATATCTGCCCCTGACATTGGAGCAGTAATGGTTTAGTACTTATATTAGCCTCTCCATAAATAAATTTCGAAGCAGACAAATAAATATTAAAACGAAACTTAAAATATTTCCTCTAATGGTTGCTGTCAATATTTTCTTGTGTATGAATTTACGTTTTCAGAAAAGTAACACCTTGGTATACAGGGGAATAAGTTCATCTTACAGATTGCACTATCATAGTTAGTGTTTTCATTAAGGGATATTAACATAAAAAATATTTAAACAAATAAAAATGATAGGAATAATATTATAAACAGCTAAATATTTTTGTCAAAAGCATTTTAAAGAATTTTCACCTTGTGAAAATAAACCCACTTCGGAAAAAACCGTTGGTTTACGAAATTTTCCTGTTTTTTTTTTTTTTTTTTCAACTGTTTTCCTCTCTAGTTGTATCACAGCAAAGACTAAAGATAATGGCATTCTTGGTTTTTAGGTTAAAAATACGCAATATATGCATTGTTATCTGCAATTAAAAAAAACTTTTACCGGAAGATCTTGTTTTTATATATCTTTAAAAAAACTACTTTTACGCCGAAACTGTATTTTTAACGTTCTTCTAACTTCATAAAGCATTTTTTTTAACGTAATATATAGTTTACAAAGGTCGAATGGAGGAGAAACAGTTGGGTTGAATCGTGTCATTAATAACGTTTGTGGAGAAAAAATCTTTCTGAATGCATTTCTTGAACCTACTCTGTGAATTTTATTTTTGTTTTGCTGGTTTAAGCGCCTTGTATCCCATATTTGGAGCGCCTAAATACATTTTTTCACCCTTATTTTAACATCAATTTGAGCTGAATAATTAAGTTAAAATTTTTATTCGTATTTTTATATTTTTCAAAATTCCGTACCATGAATTCATCCAGTGAAAAATCCTTGATTTCTATTTAAAAAAGAAAAAAAAATATCTAGTTATATTAAACCTTCTATAAAGTAATTTACTGCATAAAAAACTAATAACTTAAATAACTAGAACTAGTAGCAAGAAACTTTAAATGTGATAAATAACTGAAAAAGTTGAATAACTTAATTGTGTCTTTTTGTGCGATGAAAAATTGTAAAACCCTTAGTGCAAAAGACTGTTGATAGATGGCGCCATAAGTTATTTGAATCCCCTGAGCTTTCTCTTCAAGCACCTTGTTTAACTTTCAGCATTATTCTGTCGTGCTAAGCACAAAAGTCGCATCTGACCTTTTTAACAAAGTTGAGTTATCGCCACCAGGTGGCTCTTTGTGACACATTTTACCTAAATACAAAATTATATGGTCATTTGAGAACGAGAAATATTTCTTTAAAAATTCTGAAAAAGTTTCGTCTGAATGCATGGTGGCGAAAAACTTTAAAGAGTAATATCAGTTTGAGTTTAACTGCAGACAGCGTTTCTTTCAGTGATTTCGCTGCGGGGGGTTGGGGTGGGGGGCACAATTTCCAGTTAATTTTGTGAAAATTTAAAATTGTTATCACAAAATAGAAATGTTTTCAAGCCGTTGATGAGTACCTTATATCCTTTCATAGCAAAAACAGCACTCTTGAAATTATCGTATTTATCCTTCAACATACACTAAAATATTTTGCGATTAAAGCCTACGAGTTGAAAAACGAAAACGGAAATTAAGAACTTTTTGTAATAAAATGACTTTTTGCCTCCTAAATTAAATTAAATAAAACATTAAGTTCCAGAACTTTTCTAATTTAACCCGTTAATACCTAACGTCCCTTTTTAGGGACGGTCCAAAAAAGTGTTTGAATTTCCCCAAAATGAACATTTCAACCAAATATTAGTGTTCAGTTAGTACCTTGGTATTATTTCAATTCGTTATTAACAGAGTGCTGCACATAACCATTGTAAAGTGTATTCCGTAGCAGTTTTAATATGATCTTTATCGAAAATCACAACGTTCACAATCTGAAGAAAAAAAAGCTAAGTTTTCAAAGTTATTCCCAGATTCCCAGTTTATGTTCATTGCTGATTTTAGTTCTTCTTATAAAATGTATTTTTAAATATTATATCGTAGGCAGAAAAAACTTTTAGTAAAAAAAGTATGTACCCTCTGGGGTCTATCAGTAACTTTTAAGGGACGATTTTTCTTTCCTTAATAAAACAATTATTTTTTACGTAATATTTTTTTAATTATTTTTCCTGTCCATTAAACACTGTTTGTAACCAGTATACAAAATATCTTTGGAAAAAAAAAGTCAGGCATTATTGGGCTAATGAAAACAGTGCTTCACTTCTATTTCAATAGATGGCGACACGACAACTAATAGGGTAGACCTACCAGTGAATGAACAGTGAACACTTAAGCGAAATTTCGTTTTCAAAATAACGTTAAAAATAATCGTTAAAAATAATCGTTAAAAATTGTTGCATGTGCCACATGGCAGCAGAAACACTTTAGCAGGTATTTGTAATTGTCTTTTAAAATATTTTTAGGGTTCTGAATCAGGTTTTTTTGGGGGGTGGGGGGGTTGAAAGAGAATATCGCCCAGACCCAGAGAATGAACTCCCCAAACAAAAGACAAACGCAGCATTTTCTAGCTATTTTCTTTTTGAATGTGTGTAGAAGGAAGTTACTGCTGCTTATTTATCTGGACCGTGGTAGCCCGAAAGGTAAGGCGTCGGACTCGTGACTGGAGGGACCCGGGTTGGCTAGGGGACATTAAAAATGTCGTGGTAAAGTCCTGCAAGTGAAACGATACCTCTGGGGGTGCTGGGCCAAGGGTTTGCTCGACCTTTAGGTCAGATCAAAAAGAACAGAGCGCTCTTCAGGGTCTATCCCGGTTAAACCACGAATTGTAATAGGTACGGGGGACCCTGGAGTGTGTGATGCCTATTTATCTAAGAAAAATGTTTTTCAAACGTATTTTTCCAAGAAAATGACGAGGTGTTCACTCACTGATCGGTCTACCCAATCACGTTCTCTTTTTTGTACATTTTAAAAGACGGAACATTTAAAAATATATAATTTTGCGAAGTGGTGTACTTGTATATAACGATTCATTTAAACAAATAAATTGTTCGAAGCTACAATTTGATATGGAGGATATAACACAAATTTAACGAATAAAAGATTACTTTTTTCATAAACGTCACTATATTTAAAATATGCAAACTGTATAAAACGATGAAATTAAATACCCCTGTGCAAGTAACAATATAGTGAACAGATAATATCGTGCGAAATTTCGGAACCTCATGCTGAATCAAACTTAGTTTCATGTTACTTTTCTCATACCGAGTCTCATTTCTACCCGGTTTCTCTTTTTTTTCCTTCCCTCATGTCCTAAAGGTCGAGGACCATGGGACCCCAAAAATTCATTGTGCCCCTGAACTTCTGACACTCATCTAGAAGCTACAATTTTCAGCAGAGGTAGAGAGAGCGATGCATTTACCGATGCGTTCTTAGTTATTAAAAGTGAGTACTAGGGTGGTTACAAAAAATCAATTTTCGAATTTCTTTTGCGGCACCCCCCTAAAATGTGCTAATGGGCTAGAAAATGAGATTTGCAAAGTTTTAGCTTAATCGGATAATATTAACAGGTGCCGCAAAGAGGGTGAAGTTAAGAAAAGCAGCGTTTTTTAGCCAAAAATTGTAGTTTTTACTCTGTAAAACCAAAACTACTGATCCTAGAAGCTTTATTTTGGTCTCATTTTGTAGGAAATTTCATTTTCTTTAAGTCTAATCTTATTTAAGTTTCGAAAAAAAGGATTAAATATTTTTCAGAATTTTCACAAGTCAGGCTGCAACGCAAATCCTCGAAATTGCAAGTAACATGGGGAAATTTTTTTTTCAACTAATCTTTTGAGGCACCCCCCTAAAATGTGCCAATAGACTAGAAAATGAGATTTGAAAAGTTTTAGCTTAATCGGATAATATTAAAACGTGACTCAAAGTGGGTAAAGTTGCGAAAAACAGCGATTTTTAGCCAAAAATCGTAGTTTTAACTCTGTAAAACCAAAACTATTCATCTTAGAAACTTTATTTTGGTCTCATTTCGTAGGAAATTTCATTCTCATGAAGTGCTATCCCATTCATTTTTGCTATCATATCTAAAGTATTTATTTGGCATTTTTCAGGTTAAATCGTAGAGTATATCAAAAATAAGAAATTTTCATGCAAAAACCTAAAAGCATTACAATATTCAATTACATTTAATTGCTTATTGTTGGATTTACTTTGTCAATAAAAAAGGGGGTATTTTCGCGGCAGGAACATGCAATACACCGCCAACTCGTTTATTCCGATCCATGGACTGCAGTTTCGGAGGACTTATAATGCCCTCATCAGCATGGACTTACAGAATAAAGAGAGCCGAAAAAAACTGGTAGCTAATGTGAAATTAGAATATTAGCGAGCGACCGCACATGGGAACGGTACAACTAGTAAATTTTAATACCAGAGCTCTGCCTTAAAATTTACGAGTAGTACCGTTCCCATGTGCGGTCGCTCGCTGGTATTCTAATTTTACATTAGTTACCAGTTTTTATCGGCTTTCCTTCTCTATAAGAGGATTTTTGCCTCCAACTAGTTCACTTTCGTATTCCATGCTGATGAGGGCATAATAAGCCCGAAACTGCAGTCCATGGATCGAAATGAACGAGTTGGCGGCGTATTGCATCTATGAAACTAGTTGCAGAAAATTAAGTATAATTTTTTAGTCTACTATCCCGTCAAGTAAAATTAAAAATGAGAAATGCATGAAAGTTGGCTTAACCGTCGTAAAAATACCGCAAAATTCAGAAAAAATATCAATAAATAAATAAATTAATTAAATATTGAAAAATTAAAAATAGAAAGTAGGGATTTGAGATCTGGTCGTTCTGTTTACCCCATTCTTTTAATAACTTTTGAGTAAACAGTTCGATTCGAACTATTTTTTTTTTGTTCGAAAAATCTCGGCGAGGACACTTCATTAACTATTTACCTTCTTGTTTTGAAAAATTTTTCGCTTGATTTTGAACAATTCAAGAAACCTGATTATATTTGAGTTGGAGGTTTTCATCTCGGACTAACGGTTCCGAAAATGTAGGTCTTACGGTTTAAATTGGGACACTCTGAAGGAAATGCATAACAAAAAATAAGCTGTTATTTTTACAGTATAATACTGACAACAGAAGTTCCAGTTTAAAACTAAAAAAGCACAATAATAAACTGTAAAACTAGCTATTTTAGTTTATCACTGTGAAACTAAAAATTTCACTGCAAAATATCACTGTAAAAACAACAGTATAATACTAGCAGGGAAGGTTCTAGTCTAAAATTGTAAAATGCACAAAAATAAACTGTGAAACTACAAATTTTTGTCTACTACTGTACAATTAGCAGCTTTACAGTTTTTTACTGTAAAATTAGGTAAAAACAAAATCTATTTATTACAGCGTTTGCAGGGTGCCTGAATCAAACGTACACAATTTAAACGACCAATAAAAAAAGTTAAGTACTACGAGGGTGATATTGGAAAAATTGGCACCTGAATTTCTATAGTTTACCGGCATTTTCTTTTTATCTTTCTTCCTTTCTTTTTTTCCTTCTTTCTTCTTTCGTTTTTTTTTTTTTTTTTTTTTTTTTTTTTTTTTTTTTTTTTTGTATCGTCTGACGTCTCAGGGTTTTTCATCAGGGTTTAAAAGGGAAAATGGCTTCCCCATAACAGTAGACACAAGTTGTTCTCTGGTTCAGTGTAGAATACAAATCGGGAACAACAGTGCAAAGAATATTTCAAACAGCCTATGAAAGAAAGTACACCTCAAGGATAAGATCATTTCGAAACATTATTTGCACTGCTTTACCGATTTATGTTCTGCATTGCATACTTCACTCTCCACTTCACTCACCGGGGACCCCCGTACCTACCACAACGCGTGGTTTAATTAGGATGGGGCCCTGAAGATCACTCTGTTCTTTTGAATTAGACTAAGGGCCAAGCAAACCCCTGGTCTAGTACACCCAGAGGTATTGTTTCACTTAGAGGACTTTGTGACCACGACCCTTATTTTACGTCGCCCAGCCATCATTAGTAACGACGGTGGATATTTGATCGAAACCGGTACCCTCCCGTTACGAATCCGACGCCTTACCGATTGGGCTACAACAGGCCCTGCATTGCATACTAGAGAATAACTTGTGTCTTCTCTTATGGGGACGCTATTTCCCCTTTGTTTGCTCATAAAAGGGCAGAGTCAAGTAGGGTAAAATGGTTCACGGGTCAGAATGGGTCATGTTTATTAGAAAATTCTTTAAAAAATGTGCAAATAACGTTTTATTTCTGCGTTGCCATTTTTATGTATTATTAACACTAAGCAGCATTTTATATGCAAAATAAGTTGCAAATTTAAAGTTACTACTTCAAAGTTACGGATACTAGTGATTAAGTCTTTTTTTAAAAAGAAGCTTGACAGTGTTCATTATAAAAATTTATGATTTAAAGAAAACTAAATTAAAATTTAAGTTTTTAAATAACTGCATAGAGCACGTTTGCAAAAATAACTACCTAAAGTGTCAAATAAAAAACAGTAAAAATGAGTATTTCAGGCTATTAAAACATGTGTAGGATAAAGTGGGTTATGTTTCGCATTAGCGTATACTAAGGAAGTAATTATGTTTTCTGCTTAGGAATATATGTTTTGTTGTCATGCATGTATGTACTAATTACATGTCTTTTGTTTTTGATATATAAATGCACATAAAGTGCAAAATATTTACATTAAATCAAAAAGCCAAAATTAAGAGCACAGCTTTTGTTCGATGAACTTACTTCAGGAAATGTTGTTAGGAAGTTAAACAAAAGTGGATTGTTTTTCGCAAAGAGAGGAGCCTGGGAAACCAAATAATAGAAAAACATTCTACAGAGCTGAATTCAAATAATGCAGTTAAAGGAACGGTATCAACACCTAAAATCTCAACAACAAATGAGGCTGTTTCTTCGATATTGGAACCAGGCGAGTCAAGCTTGTGTTTTATTTTTATGCATATTAAAACCTATTATAAGCACACTCTCACCTACCCTAATAACCAGAAGTAAATAAGAAACTTTAAAAGATACCAGAAGAGAAATCTACGCATGCAGAAAGAAAATTGGGAAATTTTAACAAGCTCGACAATATTGAAAAGAGTGTATTCTGAAAAAGTCTAAAGAGATAAAAAATAAAAAAAACTTACACATAGCTCCAAACTTAATAAATCCTTAATAAACCTTTACTCTAAAAGAAATTTATAACTGAATCAAAGTGTATTGATATCAACCTTTAAAAGAAAGACAGAACCAGTTAAGTCTTTTGCAGAATATGTGTCAAAAAAATATAGTTTCATGACATCATTCTTCCCCACAATGTAGAATAGGGTGCAATGAAACGAAAAATGCAGAGGAAAATTTTTGTTTCATCGATGATGCATCGTAAACAACAAACAACTGATGCATCGTACACTAGGTGGCCAAAAGTATCCGGACACTTTCAAAAATTCACATTTTTACATATAGCTCGAGAAATAAGTGATCAATTGTTCCTTAACTTTAGTCATACAAAATATAGGCTTCAGCGAACATTTCCCAGTTGAAATTAAATTACCCTTGCATTTGGGGGATGACAAGAAAGAGGGTTGAAAGAAAAACCGCATTTTGACCATAACTCTTCGAAAATAGCTCGAAATAATCTATAAATTTCAGTAATTAATTAGCATACTATGTATAATTACTGTACAAATTGTTATGAACGTACCATTCTTAAATCCGAAGATATGAAACATTTTTCAAAAAATGGCAATTTTATTTGAAGGGTTTTCGCTCAGAACACGCAGAGTTTTTGATCAAACCTTATCAAAACTTCAGAAAAGATGACAAAATACAACAGAAAGAACATACTGAAACGGTAAATAAAAATATTAAAAATACGATGAGATATAAACGTTAAAAGGAAATAATTTTTCACGGCGCATGCGCGAACGACAGAAATTTATAACTACAAAAATATTGTACCCTGATTTATACTGCATCATATAAAAAAAGTTCCAGTTGAATATCATGAAAATTGAAAAAGATATCAGCGATCTAGTGAGCTGAATTTCATTCATTCGCAGACGATACATTAACAGTGAGGGTCTGTCCACAAAGAGCTATTTTTAAATTAAAGGTTATTTCGTCATCGTTCAAAACCAACGTTTCAGGGGTGTCCGGATAACTTTTGGCCACCAACGTAAAAGGTCTTTTTGGCCGAAAAGGCGAAATGTGACTTCTATGCAGAAAATAAATTTTCAAACTGTATACAATTCAACATTGAAAAAAATGCTCGATTGTCACCACACTATTTGTGGACAACCCCTGGCCATTTATGTATTGTCTGCGAATGAATGAATTACAGCTCACTAGATCGCTGACATCTTTTTCAATTTTTACGATATTCAACTGGAACTTTTTTTATAAGATGCAGTATAAACCAGGCTACAATATTTTTGTAGTTATAAATTTCTGTCGTTCGCGCATGCGCTGTGAAAAATTATTTCCTTTTAACGTTCATATCTGATCGTATTTTTAATATTTTTATTTACCGTTTCAGTATGTTCTTTCTGTTGTATTTTGTCATCTTTTTTGAAGTTTTTATAAGGTTTGATCAAAAACTCTGCGTGTTCTGAGCGAAAACCCTTCAAATAAAATTGCCATTTTTTGAAAAATGTTTCATATCTTCGGAAGTAAGAATGGTACGTTCATAAAAATTTGTACAGTAATTATACATAGTATGCTAATTAATTACTGAAATTTATAGATTATTTCAAGCTATATTCGAAGAGTTATGGTCAAAATGCGGTTTTTCTTTCAACCCCCTTTCTTGTCATCCCCTAAATGCAAGGGTAATTTAATTTCAAATGGGAAATGTTCGCTGAAGCCTATATTTTGTATGACTAAAGTTAAGGAACAATTGATCACTTATTTCTCGAGCTATATGTAAAAATATAAATTTTTGAAAGTGTCCGGATACTTTTGGCCACCTAGTGTATGATGCATCGATGTATGATTTAGACATTCCTGGCCCTGGGATTAATCAAGAGGACAGTGATTACTGTCTAGAAATGTATATATGCTAATTGTTTTCTCATTAATAAAATGAATTATAAAATTACTATTTAATAAATCGTGAAATTAAATCCTTTACAGCGTGACTCATTTCACTCCACAACTGACCTATTTTACCCCATGCTGTGGGATAAAATGAGTCATTGACAGCACATTTTATAACTTATTAATTAGTATCAATATTTTGTTTTTTCGAGATATTTCACTTTGAATGTCATGAGAAAAAGTCATTTGCATATCAAGAGCAGTTTATTCACTGGCAGAATCAATAATTTTTTTTTTTGCTGTCAAAGTCTAATTGTAAAGTTTCTCTGTTTTGACCCATTTTACCCCACTTAACCCTACACAATTTTGCAGAGTTGAAATAATAATCTTTAAAATTTCGAAAGCCAAACTTTTCTACTTTTTTAGTTTTACATAACATTTTTGTAAAATTCAAAAATTAAATACATTAAACAGTAGTAATTGAGTTAAAAAGAAATTCAAAGTTTTAGAAAAGTTGCTATGAATAAATTAATTAAATGAACAATTGCAGATAAATTTAGAAAAGAGACAAACTTTCGAAAATGTTGATTTATAGGAGAAAATAAATGAACATGATAAAAAGAAAAGGAGCAATTTTCACACTCCAATGTTGGAGAGGAAAAAGAAATCCCACGTCCCGTCCAAAATGAATTTTGAAAACATTTTCAGTAATTCGTAACAAACATTGAATGTTACAACAACTTTAAATTGTCTAATACGTTAAATTCACAACCGGTGAAAGTTGACTAGTTTTAGTCAAGTATCGTTATTTTGTGTGATTAGAGATAAAGGAATAATATATATCTGCACAAACTGTAGTAGGAATGACTTAAGAAGAACAAAATCTGTGTGTGTCGAAAGTAATTTTCAACGTATTTGTCAAAGCAATCACTCGCACCGAGAAATAACTCTCTCGGGGAATAGCGTTTGAAACCAATTTCTAAGAAGATATTCTTACAGACAACTGAGAAAACTTTGGTCTTAAAGGCTCTTTTCTCGATAGACAGCATGAACTACTATATCCCACAGGCAATATGCAACATGATAAAATTTTGACATATCCTTGGTATCAGTTACAAATGAATGTAAGTTATGAATATGTTTCACTTTATATTTTCAGTTGGAAGTGAACAATTAAGAAAGTACAGTAAACTCTCACTTATACGCCGCCTCATTTATGCGCCTTTTTCATTCATACGACGATTTTCAATGGTCCCAACACATTCCATAGCAAAATAATGATAGTATCATTCGTTTATGCATCGCTCTAAGGATAAATATTTCACTTATGCGCCAAATTTTCCCTAAAATGTAAAATATTTAATTTATTTTCTTTAAAAATAAGCGTTTTTCTTCGCTTTTCTCTCTAATTTTTCGCCTTTATTGCTCACGGAAGGCATTTTTTTCCGCACGTACTAAAGCTCGGAGAGGGGCAATTATCTATTATGCATCGCTTTAAAGAAAACAGTTTGTGATTAGATATGCTACAATTTTTATTTTCTCTTTATCGTTGTAGTTACATTACTGCAATTGCCAAAATGCAGTAATATGTCCCTTTTCTTTTGAAACATTCTTATTCATTCTCTCATTAGAACCTATGTTGCGTTTTAGTCTTTTAAATAGGCTCGTTCACTTATACGTCTCTCTAACTTGTGCGCCCTTTTCTGTCGGTCCCTTGGGCCAGCGCATAAGTGAGAGTTCACAGTAGTATGCAGCAGGTTTCTTCTGTAAAAGATTTTGAAGACTAAACTGCTGAATTACTTACCTTAATAAATGATGGATTAAAGAATTCTGATTGGGTTTTTTTTTTTTCTAAGTAGCTGAAAAGGGATCACATACGAATGCGGGATACATGTAAACATTGTGTGTTCACATGTTCTACAATAAATACTTAATGTTGTGCGATACAAAAATTGTCATAAAATATAATATTGTAATTGTTTTACGAAAAATATTCGTAATAGTTAAGACGCTATGACTGGAGATTTGTTCAGTTATTTGGTGAACGTTTTTAGGAAAAAACTTGATTTTCACTAGAAATAGGCGACAACCAGCGAAATTCGGAACATTACTCAGAAATGATCTGCAACGCTTCGAAATTTTCTTACAGTGTCTGATAATTTAGGTTTGAATTATACTTAACAGCAGTTTCGCGGGAAGAAAATAATAATTTTTAATATTAGGAACACGGATCCTAATCACGTCAACTATGAAAGAACGCTAAAGAGTTCAATTAAACTTAAAAAAAAAAGACAACTTTTTGTTTTAACAATATTAAAAAGTATTAAACCACATCTTATAAAGTCTACCATTAACAAAAATTCCATTAGACTTTCACGGAAAGAGGAAAGACCACTCTTGGCATT
The DNA here is from genome assembly GCA_038373865.1 of Uloborus plumipes. Taxonomy (NCBI): domain Eukaryota; kingdom Metazoa; phylum Arthropoda; class Arachnida; order Araneae; family Uloboridae; genus Uloborus; species Uloborus plumipes. The sequence continues at coordinate 102,592 of JAXGGA010000560.1, forward strand.
AATCAGCCATTACTCATAAGTCATTATCATTATTATTATTATTTTGACACTCCTGCGGAAAGTTCATGCACATTGTTGTTGTTGTTTTGCGTCACTTAGGATGGCAATTTGGAGTGAGCTGCTTCACTTTTCTTAATGTACTGTAATTTGGAATGAAGGCAGATTTCCACGGTACCCGCAGGCCATAGGGACCCGTTTAAAGGGTAGGCAACCATTCACACCGCGACAACACATTCACACGACGAAAAGATAAGGACAAGAAAGAGATAGTACATCCATGCCCGATCTGGGTTTTAAACCCGGAACCTCCTAATCCGAGTCAGACTTGTCTGACCCCTGGAAAGGATGGCCGGCATTTTAGTTCATTTGATTCACACTTTTATTCAATTCCTCAGCCTGATACATGTATGTAAAAGATTGCCTAGTTCTGGAAATTCTTTTTGTTATAGTGTATGTTGCACAATAAGTGAGACACCACTTGATTCACACTTTTATTCAATTCCTTAGCCTGATACATGTATGTAAAAGATTGCCTAGTTCTGGAAATTCTTTTTGTTATAGTGTATGTTGCACAATAAGTGAGACACCACTTGATTCACACTTTTATTCAATTCCTTAGCCTGATACATGTATGTAAAAGATTGCCTAGTTCTGGAGATTCTTTTCGTTATAGTGTATGTTGCACAATGAGTGAGACACCACTTGATTCACACTTTTATTCAATTCCTTAGCCTGATACATGTATGTAAAAGATTGCCTAGTTCTGGAGATTCTTTTTGTTATAGTGTATTTTGCACAATAAGTGAGACACCTGATTAGCATTCAAACGCTGAAAGTTGTATTGGAAACGGTGCTTCTTGTGAGCCTGAAACGCGTTTAGACAGTTGAACCTCGTTAAAACGAACTTCAAGGGACATTTAAAACCAATTCGTCAAAGCCGTGATTCGTCTTATCAGAAAAACAACACACAACAAACATAGAACAGAGATCGGAATTGTAGCACGTTTTAAGCGTGTTCAAGTTAAATAGGTTCGGCTGTACCATGTTATAAGGACTTGAGTTTAATATCATTCATTTTTAATACATTTTTAAGTCATTGAAACGATAACATTATTTATGTTTATATTTTTGAAAGAAACACCTTAGCCTTCAAAAAGAAGAAGAAAAATGTATGTGAAAAGTTACTTGTAGGAATGTGGGAAAAGAAAAATGCTTGAAATCAAATAAGTGGAAGAAAAAAAGATCCTTTCTGACATAAAAATTTACAACCCATGCCTACGATACAATAGGAGTTGAAAGGAGGAAATGAAAAATCTGAAAACTGATAAGATATTTTACTTGTTGAAAGAATTGGATTTTTTGCTTTCTAGGAAGGAAATAGCTGATTTTTCTCTTCAGGGAAAAGGGTAGCTGTGTGCACGTTTTGGTCGATATTGCTTAAATTAAAACTAAGATTTTTTTTTTAATTTTCCGGGAAATATGTAATCAGTTTTGCATTTATTATGTTGGCAAATTCAGTCAAATCTTTAAAAATCAATTAATGTGTTCTAAAGAACACTAAAAAAAGAATCCGAAATTTTCAGGTAACGTTTCAGGATTTCACTGGTTTCCGTCTTTTTCTATGAAAATCATGTATTTGTTCGAAAAAAATTCCTAAATTGCTGCATGTTACACGAATGTATTTTTCACTGTTGTGAAATATATGTTTAGCCACCAGTTTTAAAGCAAACAAAATGCTTTTATTAACAGTTTGGGCTTTAGTAGGATTATAAACAACACGTTACTTGCCTGCAATTCTGCTTTTGCTTATGGTCGCAATTACTCACATGTTTTCATGGTAGATAACGCCTGGTCCAACCCTTCACAAAAAAAAAAAAAAAAAAAGTTTCTGTTAAGGTTCCTGTTCATTCCAAAAACGCTACGTACTTTCATTGAGAAGGTTTCTGAATGGTTAAGGGAGCCTCAAGACTCTAATTTCAGAAATATTACTTCCTTTTAACGAGAAACTTTTCTGTTTTTTTCCACATACGTTGCTGGAGTCAGCTGCCCATTTTTTCTCTGCCACGTTTTTCTATGAGCACCGCTATCATGGGTTGCATTATGAAGCCTAAGAATATGCAGCTTTTCCGCTATAGAAGATTGTTTTTTTTTTCTAGTCGTTAAACCGGAACTTTTAGATACATATTTATTTCCACTAAAAAGTCCTCGTCTTTTGGCACTAGGATACTAGTCCATGTTTTAAATCTTTTTACCATAAAAAAATTATAAACCAGTAATAACATAATTAAGATTGAATGAGCTAATAGACACATTTTTTAAAACACACGATATTTTAAACTCGAATTTGTCTAGACACACACTTATTAACGCATACATTCCTAATGTTATTATTCGTGTGGTCTGCTTCAATAAAGATTCTAGAGACTTTTTTTTATTGATTGTATTAACTAGAATGAGAAAAATTAAATTTTCCCACCGAAATTTTAAAGATTAATTTTAGGGTAGGGGACAGTTTTATTGCCCTCTATCTTTTTTATTAATATTATGTCTCATATTTTTATTAAAACACATTTCAAGTTAACACGAAATAACTATTAGGCATCCTACCCGACTTCGGTGGAATAATGTTTTATTTGTTTCGTTATTTATGTATTTTGTTTCAAACTGAATATTTCTAGAAACTGAAAGCAAAGCAGAATCGAAAAAACTGTGAATCAAAGTCATTTCTATCTTTTCCCATTACGTTCCAAAAAGAGAAATTTCTTTGCACAAAAATTCAACGATGGATCTTTCTTTCGAAACGGGGAATTTAAAGTTCGAAATAAGAAATGGAATAGATATTTCACATGTTGCAAGTATTTGGCTCCACCGTATGCCCGAGAGTGTATGCATTTCACTTATTTTCTCAGAAGCAGGAAGGCTTTGATTGATTGCTAAATGAATATTTTCCTCTAAAGATCGAAAAGTAGACGAAATAGGGGATGGAGAGAAACATTAGTATTTTTCACTGGATTTCAATTAACCCATTAATGCCTGACTTTTTTTTTCCAAAGATATTTTGTATACTGGTTACAAACAGTGTTTAATGGACAGGAAAAATAATTAAAAAAAATTGTGTAAAAAATATTTTTTTTATTAAGGAAAGCAAAATCGTCCTTTAAAAGTAACGATAGACCCCAGAGGGTACATACTTTTTTTACTAAAAATGTTTTCTGCTTATGAAATAATATTTAAAAATACATTTTATAAGAAGAAATACAATCAGCAATTAACATAAACTGGGAAGCTGGGAATAACAATGAAAACTTAGCCCTTTTTTTTCTTGAGATTGTGAACGATGTCATTTTTGATAAAGATCACATTAAAACAGCTACAGAAAACACTTTACAATGGTTATATACTGCAATCTGTTAACGACGAATTGAAACAATACCAAGGTATTAATTGAACACTATTATACGGCTGAAATTTTTCATTTTGGGGAACAATTCAGACCCTTTTTTGGACCGCAAAAAAGGGACGCTAGGCATTAATGGGTTAAATGCAAAAAGATAAAGTTTTTGATCAGAATCATAAAACAAACATTTTTTTTACACTTAAGAAAAAAAGAAACAAAGAAATAGAGGAATAAAACAGAGGGGAATTTAAATCTTACCATAATTTAAGTTAGACCATAAATTAAGTTGGACACCCTACACAAGCCTGTAACTAGTTCAATGGTTATATGCTGGGTTTAAAGCAGGGGTGGCCAACCGTGGCACGCGTGCCACATTGTGGTACGGCAGAGCAGTAAAATTGGCACGCGAAGACTTTTTGAAAAAATTCTAAAATTGAGGAACAAATGTCGATCTCAAAAAATATTGGGGCATTCCATGTCAAGTGTCCCAAATTTCGAGAAAATCCTCACTCGACCCCTCCGATTTTGATAAAAAAATTTTTTGGATGTACATATAAGACTTGCATGACACCATACCAAATTATAGCTCCATAAGCCTTATGGTTCATCCAGTAAAAATTACTTTATAAAGGCCTCTTTTTCGTGTCTTGAAAAAAATGACCAAATCGTCAAGTTTTTGCTTTTATTGCTCGCGACCTAAGGCGATTATCAGGCTCAAATTTGGTGATTCTGATCACTGTTTAGAGTAGAATAGCCTACTTGTGTAACAAAAGCTCCATGCACTGTAGATTTTTTGCAATTTGCTGCCAAAGTTGGTAAAAAATCGCATTTTGGCAAATTTTGACCATACGTTATCAGCTTGTATCTGCTGAGAAAATGACTTTCTGAAGCTAATTCTTTCCTCGTTTGTAGCCTGATAGTTCGTACGAAAGGTGTGCAAGTGGCGTCTTGATAGCTCAAATAATTACTGAATTATGCGAGTTGAAATTCCAGTCAAATTTCTTTTTTCTCAATTGTGTCTCAATTTCAAAGGGCAATATCTCAAAAGGGTCATCTTGAATTTCAATTTTCTTTACATCATTGGAAAGGACACACTTTTCTTAACTAAAAAACGTTATTTTAATTTTTGAGATAAACCAGTTTCAAAGGGATATTGCAGATCAAAAATGTGTACGTCATTCAACGTGAAATCAAAGAAAAAAAAAGACAAAGACCTCAAAAGTTGATGTCAATCTGTTCTATTAAAATTTACAGGAGCTATTGTAGTTATGCTCTGATGAAAAAACCTTTTTCTTTTTTAGATATTTTTGAACTTTAATTTTTGTGTGCGCATCCGTAAAAACTCAGGAAATGGCAAAAAATGAAGTTTTGCTTTTAACAAAAAGAATTATCTTCTAATCCCTGCTATAAGAGCTTGAGTTTTTTATTATGTGTTAAGACCTGGAAACAGAATTTCAGATGATATGTCAGTTGGCAAGGTGTCATTAATATTTTAAATTCTTAAAAAGCATTGTTTCCTTTTTCAAGAAAATAAAATAAAAAATATTAATAAATGAGATAAATAATAAATTAAACAGTTAATATGGTGTGTACGTGATAAAAAATATGTATAATGGGACTGCAAAGATATTATTCAAATATGCGATAACGAAAGTTTTCGATAGAGTTGAATATTGCAATTATTTCCGCCGTGTAAATGATAACAATAGTAATTGAAAATGTGATGAGTAGTGATTGAAAATCCATTCTTTATACTGCCGAGGATGTGTCTAGATATTCAGCCTATGATTGCAATTTGCCCATTAACAAAATTTATTAAAAATGGGAAAATGCTTTTTATTACCTTGAAACATTAATGACCTACAACCTTGCCAAGTAACATATCATCCGAAATTATGTTTCAAGAGTTTAAAAATAACACATAGGAAGACTCAAGCTCTTATAGTAGCGATAGGAAGATAATTCTTTTTGTTAAAAACGAAACTTTATTTTTTGACATTTCTTGAGTTTTTACCGATGCGCACACAAAAATTAACGTTCAAAAATATCTAAAAAAGGATTTTTCCATCAGAACATAAGTACAGTAACTGGAATTTCAACTCGCATAATTCAGCAATTATTTGAGCTATCAAGATGTCACTTGCACACCTTTCGAACGAACTATCAGGCTACAAACGAGGAAAGAATTAGCTTCAGAAAGTCATTTTCTCAGCAGATACAAGCTGATAACGTATGGTCAAAATTCGAAAAAATTCGATTTTTTACCAACTTTGGCAGCAAATTGCAAAAAATCTACAGTGCACGGAGCTTTTGTTACACAAGTAGGCTATTCTACCCTAAACAGTGATCAGAATCACCAAATTTGAGCCTGATAATCGTCATAGGTCACGAGCAATAAAAGCACAAACTTGACGATTTTGTAATTTTTTTCAAGACACGAAAAAGAGGCTTTTATAAAATAATTTTTACTGGCTGAACCATAAGGCTTGTAGAGCTGTAATTTGGTATGGTTTCATGCAAGTCCTATATGTACATCCAAAAAAATATTCATCAAAATCGGAGGGGGTCGAGTGGAGACGACTCGTACACTTGACATGGAATGACCCTATTGATAAAAACTAAGGCAGGGATTCAAGTGAAACAGCACTGCGATTGCTTCGAATTGCAATCGCTACTGGAAGTGAATTACATTATCATCAACTTAACTTGGCATGACGTTACTACGGGTGGAGCCAATAAGAGCTCACAAGCACTTAGCGATCTCCTCTTATTCGCCAAGTAGGTTGTGACATTTTATCTAGCTCGTTTTTCATAGGCAAACGTCACGCTGACGTCACGATGTTTTTATCAAGAAACGTTCTAATGTAATTCATTTCCAGTAGCGATTGTAATTTGCGATGGCCTGTTTCACTTGAATCCCTGCCTAAAACCCTCACACTGACAAATACAATGATATTATGACGATTAAGTGTCAGGAGACTGGCATAAAAATTGTCTGAAATACAATATTGAAAAGTACTTAACGTTAGCTTCGGACATCCAACGAAAGCTGTGACAATACAGACAATGCTTTGTAAAGCATATTTGTGCTTGAAACCAATGAAATTTTCGATGCTGTAGAATAGATTCTTGATCTGCCATATTTTCAGCTACGGGGGATGAAAATGAAAAAAAATAATAAATAATAATAACTCAGCAACTAAAATTCAGAAACCAGATTGGAAGAAATTCTGTATGATTGCACAAATGAAGACCCTTAAATTACTTTTGTTACATTACTTGAAAATAATTTGGAGAAAAAACTTAAAAAATTTTCGGGAAATTTGGAATCGAATTATCTATCTCAAACTCCTTGCCAAGGAATGAGTCTTTTTCTCTTTTGGTGACTCTCCATTGAAATGTGTGATATCTATCCAAAGGAAAAACAGTCATAAGATTTTAGAATTTTAGGAAGTGTGTTTTTTAAAATATCTGGAAGGAAAGCAATGAGGACTTGCTACTTAGGAATGAAGAATAGCAATTGAATTTAGCTATTTCATCTCTTATTATATCCGGCGTTTAATTAATTTAAATTTAAGCTTGTACAGAAAAAAGTTTCCTAAACCAGTATAGGCCATTTACATTCTTTTATGGTGAAACTTCAGTTTCTTACTCTCTACTTTGGAGAACAACGAATAAACATTAAAAATTAATACTGAAAGGAACAACCCAAATTTAATAATTTTCCAGTGATATATGGAGAAAATTTTACACATATTTTAATCATTCATTCAGTGTTAGGTTTGATGATTTTCAGGATGATAAAAAAAATGCTTATCTTTTCATATTCTTTGTCTATTTCTCTGCAAGACACTACTTGTTACCCTCCTGAAATCCAAATCGAAATTACTGATCTTTTGCATTGGTAATCAAATATAAGAGCTTACTTCAACAGAAAGTCATACACGTTATATAGAAATTTGGAAATTTGTACCAACAAAATTTTTTGACATTTATACACTTTAGCAGTTCGGAGCTGTTGCAGATTTGGTTCAAAATACGTTTCTAAACAAATATTTTTTGTTATGAATGCATAACAATCTAAATACCGTTGAATATTAATTGATAGCACGTAAAACACTTAAACTTCTTAGGATTCTCAAGAACTAATCCTAAAATTAAAGACTTGGTAAAAAAGATACAGACTCATAAACCACATTAATTATAGACTGTTTAATTTTTAAAATACAATGTTTGATGTTATTTGCTTCTATTTTAAGCATAACATAACTGAAAAAACCTATAAAAGTGTTTACTAACGATAACTCTTAAGTTTATCTTTAATATCACTTTAATATCAATCACTCAGATTTAACAGACAAAATGTTTTATTTCAGTAAGAATTACATAGTCAGTCAACATAAAATCTATTTTTTACTTTTTAAAATTTTTCAGTTGCTGAAAAAATACAATGTGGCGAGCTGAGCTTTTTCTCTCCAGATAGTGGCACTCTCCCTAAAAAGGTTGCCCACCCCTGGTCTAAAGGGACATAGTGAAATCTAATAATTAAAATTTGAAAAATAAAGAAGAAAAAAAAAACGCGAAAAAAGTTTTAGAAAAACATCTGATGAAGCACCTAAAAAGCACCTGATGAAATTAAAAACAAAAGTTAAATGCATAACTGTTTCCATAATAAAAATGTATTATATTTTTTTATAAACAAAATGTTTCATAACAAGTAGTAAAAAATGGAAACTTAGGATACGTACATAATTTTTTGAACAGCATCTATAACTGTAAAAAATACATTAATACCCGAGTCCTTTAAAGTTAAATGAATAAATATCTTTACATCTGTGCAGAAAAGTAAATTATTAATTTTTATTGTTTAAATGTACAAAAATTGTAGAATGCTTAAGCTACGTGTTTCGGCGTTCCAAGGAACGCCTTTTTCAATGAATAAAATATGAGTTTGAGGATTTAAATACATCCGAATGTCTTTTAAATTTGTCCAAAAGTTGAATTTTTTCTCAGGTTATGTAAACTTAAAGACGCCGAACGTTTTCTTAAGAAACCGAGATAGTTTACATGGAATTTTTCAATGTTTATTTCTTAAATTACTCCAACATAATATCAGTTTACTTTCCATCAAATTTCATCAACAGAAAATCATTTAAGTTATGTTGAATTTTCAGGCAGTACTTCAAAACTCAAGTAAAATCACATGCAAGGTATTTGGGGGCACAAGTTATTGAATATACGCTCATTTCTCCATATATTAATCAGCAATTTTAATTATAGTTTTCAATTAAAATAATGTCACAAACATTCACGTGATTACTGTTCAACGAAAAACTACTGAATATATATGATTGCATTTTGATGGATAAAAATATATGTACTTGTTATATGAGTTTAGTTGTTTAAACAACCAGTGAAACGATAGTAAAATCTCATCAGCGAAATTTGCATATAAATAAAGTCATCATGTTTTGAAAATTAGCTTGCGAAATACAAGATTCTAATTAAGAGGAGCTATGAAGCATGGAAGCTCTCATTAATTTGAAATTTGTTTAGAATATGTGAGCTCAACGAGTATTTAATGCATTCATCAGGTTGAAATGTTAGTTCAAACATTAATAGTAACCATATAGCTATATTCAAAGCCATGACTTTTCGCTCTTTCGCACACACACGCACAGATTGAAACCTAAGTCGTGACTAATTTTACAAGAAGATATATACCTATATATATATATTTAGTGAAACTACTGGAAAAACGTTTCAGTGCGTTTTAGTCATTTTTTTCTAAAGATATAATGAGGTAAGAATAACCTTTAAGCTCTAGTCCACAAATTAAAAAAAAAGTCGGAAATCTTAAACAAAAGCAATGCTCATTAAATACGTAGAATTAACTTTATGCAATGCTAGCTTTCACACATTGGGGAAAAAAATAAAAACCTGAAACGCCCCTGGAAATTAATGGGCAGCTGATGTGCCTAATTTCTGCTTGTAACATGTTTGGAAAATCAGGAAGGTTTCCCGTTACAAGTTATGGTGAAATTCCTATCTTAGGTTTTTCATATAAGTTCGGATCCTTCTTGTTTTACTAGGAAGGCACTGTCGCGCAGTTTAGCAAATACGCCAACGCCATAGCAAGAGTAACAAGCAAATAACTAAACAGCATGTTTGTTTGCAAATCTTGCAAAGCTATATTACCCAGGGATAGCATATGCCCTTTGACCTTAGCTATCAGTCGATAATTCTGCATTTAAGCAACTTGTAGCTTCCAAACAAGTCTGCTTGTAACATGTTTGGAAAATCAGGAAGGTTTCCCGTTACAAGTTATGGTGAAATTCCTATCCTAGGTTTTTCATAAACGTTCGGATCCTTCTTGTTTTACCAAGAAAGAACTGTCGCGCAGTTTAGCAAATACGCCAAAGCCATGGTAGGAGTTGCAAGCAAATAACTGAACAGCATGTTTGCTTACAAATCTTGCAAAGGTATATCACCCAGAGATAGCACATGACTTTTGACATTAGCTATCAGTCGATAATTCTGCATTTATGCAACTTGTATGAATTCAGGAAAACATTTTTGCCAAGAAATTCTTGACGAGAAATTGGTGGAAATCTACAAAATCCCAAAAAACTCACCAGAAATTATCTGTAATCTTTTAGAATTTTCTTACAGTGAATAATGACATAAATAACGCATGTTAAACACAACAGCAAACGTTTTTAACCCATTAATGCCTAGCGTCCCTTTTTTGGGACGGTCCAAAAAGGGGTCTAAATTTCAAAAAATGAACATTTCAACCAAACAATAGTGTTCAATTAGTACCTTAGTATTGTTTAAATTCGTTATTAACAGTTTGCAGCATATAACCATTGTAAAGTGTGTTCTGTAACAGTTTTAATATGATCTTTATCAAAAATTACATCGTTCACAATCTGAAGAAAAAAAAGCTAAGTTTTCAAAGTTATTCCCAGCTTCCCAGTTTAGGTTAATTGCTGATTTTATTTCTTCTTATAAAATGTCTTTTTAAATATTATTTCGTAAGCAGAAAACATTTTTAGTAAAAAAAGTATGTACCCTCTGGGGTCTATCGTAACTTTTAAGGGACGATTTTTCTTTCCTTAATAAAAAATTTATTTTCAACATGATATTTTTAAAATTATTTTTCCTGTTCAGTATACAAAATATCGTCGCCACCATGCTAAAATAACGAATGTGGAAAATCGTGTTTTTCAAGTTAGTTTTTCAAGTTTGAATTTTACAAATAATTAAAGTTAAAATGATGCCTTCGAACGATAGTTTTACACTTAAAGATATCTATAAAAGTTTAAAAATTGAAAATAGCCAAACACGTCCGGTGGGAAAAAGTTGTATGCAGTATTTTGGCTCTTCTGAAAAGTGCCAATTTTCACATTCGTAAGTTTAGCATGGTGGCGACGATATCTTTGGAAAAAGAAATGTCAGGCATTAATGGGTTAAACTCGAAGGAGTAAATGTATGTTTCTTTTTCTACTTATTCTAAAGGTCAAAATGTTCTTTGATTCTTTTGAGTTTATTCGAGTATATTCAAAACCAGAAAGACTCAAAAGCGATAATATTATGAGTTTGAGAGTAAAATCTTTCAAAATCTTTGCTTCGTGAACAATGGAATGGCGCTCCGAAGAATTTGCTTTTTTAAGCTATTAGTCTTCAGGCATTTAAACTTGAAATGTAATAACATAATATCCGTCACTGAATTAATTCGTATTTGCCTGCACACAATGCTGGGATGAGTTAGGTCAAAAACGTATGACACTGCTCCCGATCAATACTAGATTCCATCTCGGCTGCATCGAACTTTATTTAGAAAATGAGTTTGATTTATTTAAGTGTCAGAGATATTCTTATAAATTACGTAATTTTCTGAATTTTAACCTGAATATTTTATCTTTAAAAAAATGATCATGCAAAATTCTTAGCATGAATTGGTCGTTGTGGGTAAAGAAGCAAATAAAGCAAATATATTTTCGCACAATGTATTTTGATGTCGACCCTACACTGCGAAAAAGAAACTTGTTTTAACTATAAAATTCACAGTAATAAACTGCAAAATGAGCAATTTTACAGTTTATTGCTGTAAAATTAACAATTTTACGGTTTATTACTGTGCATTTAAATTTTATACTGAAACCACGGTTGCCAGAGTTATACTGTAAAAACAACAGTTTTTTTTTTTTTTTTTTTTTGCAGTTCATAAACTTCATTCATGTATTCAGAGACCCGCCTTTCTATTATTTACTATGCTCTTACCTTGTTCTGACATTTTTATCTACATTCTTTAATCTAAAAAATGGATAAACATCGACTACGAGATAATGAAAACACAAAAATGAAGAAAACTATTATGTAAAAAAAAATTGCATTATTAACATTACAACTTCTGAAATTAGCCGTTTGGACGAGAACAAAATAAAATTAGATATTGAAGTATAGAATATGGTAAAATATAAAATAATAAAATGCGAAATAACTTAACAGTTTGATATAAAAGAAAAGGAAAAGCAGCTGATGGTAAGGGGAGAAAAATCGTTCCTAGGTCTAGTTATTGGTTTAAATTGAATACGAACACTGTAAAAAATGAATGTTGTTTTTATAGTATGGTACAGCTATTATTACAGTAATTTTACAGTAATAAACTGTTATACATTTTGCAGTTTTAAACTGAAATCTCTGCTTTCAGTATTATACTGTGAAAACAACAACTTATTTTTTGCAGTGAAGAAAACCGCTTGAGTTCATGGTAAAACACTTATCTAATTTGTATACACGCAGAAAAACTTTCAATTCGCGGAAGAAAATCATCGCTTTGGATTGATAACAAGGATTTTTAACACCCAAACATGTTTTTTGCACTAGATTTGCAAAGAAAGTAATTTCTCTTTTTATGTAATATTTTCGTTATTTTGTCTATAAAGACAAGGCTCGGCTAAAGGAGCTCCTAGAAAAGTTGTGAATTATTTTTCACCTGAATTCATTCAAAACTGCTTGCTGTTCTCGAAGATACAGATGTAGCTTTTTATACATTTGATGATTCATTGGATGGCTTTTATAAAAAAGAAAAAAAAATGGTACGAAAAATACGTACCAAACAGCTGTAATGCATTATTTTCATCTAGGTAATGGAATATCCCACTTATTAGAATAATTTTTGTTGGAAAATGACTATTTTATTAAGCGGGTTCAACTGTATTTTTAACAAATTTTAGTTTCTACAGGTGGCTGTTGCTTCATTTTGATGTGACTTGCTTAATGCCTTTTTTGAAACTTTAAGGTCATTTGCTTTTTAAGGTAAGGATGAACAAGCAATTTTCAGTCACGTTTTTTCACCCATCAGTCGTCTTGTGACTGGTTGGGAATTCTAGTTTTTCTTTCATCACTCCCTTCCCCCATAATAAATATGAAAAAGGATAAGGGGAAAAATATTAAAAATAAATTAATAAAATATAGCATTTGTTTGGTAGCTTGTATTGTTTAGATTTTAAATCGCATTTCCTTACAATTGAAGGGCTTGGGAGATGAAGGGGTTAAGTGACAAAACAGAAATTGCGAGTAATGAAAGTTCAAAGTTCTAATGTTGTAATTGTTGTAACAGCGTTTTTTGTTTTCTGGTTTTTTCATTAGTGTGCGTATGAAATTAGTCTATTGACAACTACTGTTTGATGTACCAAGTTTTATTTGCTTACCTGTTGCTTACCATTGTACAGAGTGTTCATTTTTCAGAAATGTAACTTAGTCCCTTCATCCTCCAAGACCTTCAATTGTTAAGCATTTCAAGTGAGACGCTAATTCCGATAAATTTCCCAAGCACAAACATTACAAATTAGCTAAGTCATTATATTTTATGTTACTTATTCATTAAGTGAGCCCCTAACTTTCCCCTCAAAGCCTAAAGTAACGATATTATCAATAGCCTCTTGGTAATCTATGGAAGGTGAGTAGGAGGCAACAAATGGCGTAATTTGCGTCACACTTTGACACTCAGCCGCGTAATCTACTAATCAACATAATAATGGAGAACACTTCAAAAGGGTAATTGATTTTATCGAAGGTATTGTTTGTGCTAAATGAAGTAAATGAGTCCGAAATTGGGCATATGTTAATCAAAAGACACAAGTTTAAGACAATGCTCCTGCACTGCAAAAAATGAACTGCTGTTTTTACAGTATAATACTGGCAGCCGAGGTTCCGATTTAAAACTTTAAAATGCCCAGGAATAAACTGTAAAATTAGCAATTTTACAGTTTATTACTCTAAAACTTGCAACGTTACAGTTCCTTACTGTAAAGTCAGTGGAACTTTACAGTTTATTTTAAATTTTGCTGTATTATACTGTAAAAACAGTTGTATAATACTAGCAGCAAAGGTCCCAGTTTAAAACTGTAAAATGCAGGGAAATAAACTGTAAGATTAGCAATTTTACAGTTTATTACTGTAAAACTAGCAAGTTTACAGTTTCTTACTGTAAAGTCAGAGGAACTTTACAGTTTATTGGCGTTAAATTTTGCTGTATTATACTGCTGTATAATACTAGCAGCAAATGTTCCAGTTTAAAAGTGTAAAATGCAGAGAAATAAACTGTACGATTACCAATTTTGCAGTTTATTACTGTAAAACTAGCAAGTTTACAGTTTCTTACTGTAAAGTCAGAGGAACTTTACAGTTTATTGCCGTTAAATTTTGCTGTATTATACTGCTGTATAATACTAGCAGCAAAGGTTCCAGTTTAAAAGTGTAAAATGCAGGGAAATAAACTGCAAAATTAGCAATTTTATAGTTTATCATTGTAAAATTAGTAATTTTTACAGCTTATTACTATAAAATTAGCTGTATTATACTGTAAAAACAACATTCATTTTTTTCAGTGTATAAAAGGGGAGCTAATCTCTACTAATAATAAAGCTGAAAGTTTGTCTCTCTGTCTTTCCTTCTGTCTTTCCTTCTGTCTGTCTGTCTGTTACGCGCGTAGCGCCAAAACCGTTCGGTCGATTTTCATGCCACTTGGTACAAAATTAGTTTGTAGCATGTAGTTTTGCACCTCGAAGCGATTTTTCGAAAATTCCATTTCGTTCTTTTTCTATTCGAATTCTTAGCGGAAATTCGATAAAATAGGGAAGAAATATTTTATACACATTTTCAAGTCTTATGTCATTCGAAAGCTTGAAATTTTCTGCACAAAATGAAGTTTTTTCAAAGTTTCTACGATCATCAGGAGAGCTGTAACAATTGTTTTTAGAATCCCGGAATTCAAGGCTTACCTTCAGTAAAGCAAGCCAAACGATTCTAAAATGGTTAATGAAATGAATTATTTTATCAACGGAAATCAACTTTTCATGCTGTTACTATGGTTACGTGTTCATACTTATTTTTGTTTCGTTCTTTTTCCAGGGTTGCCAGAAGTAGTATTTTTGATACTACGGTAGTATTTTTTCGGCCCAAATAAGGAGCGTAGTATTTTTCTGGCCACCCTGTTTCCAATATACTAATGACTTAATTAAAAGATTTGGCGGATTTTTTTTCCATTTTTATAGATTTCGCATTTCAGCAATATTGATTTTGGCAACGTTTAGAAACAGTAGTAGGAGCGTCTATCGCCCATTTAGCGAGAAAGGGGTACCCAAAGCACAAAGATTAACCAAATATCGTATAAATTGTGACATTGCAACGTTCTTTTTAAAGTGTTTCATTTCGGAAAATGTATTGTTTTGTTTTTAAAGCTGGGAAAGGAAACTTTCTTCTTCTTTCAAATTTTGGTAAGATTTCTGTTGGTTTCTGTGAGCAACAAAATTGTTCTTATTTTCTCTTTTGGCTTATTTTTGTGCATCTCCAGTTGGGGTTTCATTTGAATGTCACAAGGGGATGCTTTACCCCTTTTTTGGAGTTAATCAGTGTTAATTTCAATGCAGATGAATTGGCGCGACCACTTGGCGATATATCGCCAAGCCTTTGGTCGCGAAGTATTTGTCGCCAATTTGGCGACATATCGCCAAGTTGGCGATTTTTTTTTTTATTTGGACTCAATTTGGCGCTATTAGCGATATTTTGCCAATTTGGCGACAAATTTGCGATTTTTTTAAAAACTTTTTTTTGGGGGGGTTCAATTTGGCGCTATTGGTGATATTTTGCGAAAAATTCACTGAATGATGTTAAAATCGGCGATATTTTGGAGATTAATCATTGTAAAACATTTTTTTGCATTGTTTCGTGGCAAACTAGGGATATAAATGTTTGAATTGTTATCTTACTCCTTCCAAGCACTATTTTAGCACTTAAGGCATCTACTAAGAAATGTACACGTAAAAGGAAGTAGTGTAGGGCCCATACCAAATTTTTATATCATACTTTGAAGGAATTGTAGTTGAATTATAACTAAAATAGAGTATTTTTTCTGCTATATTAATTATTTTACAAATGAACTTTTAATTTTATACCACGGGCAAAGCCGTGCGGGTACCGCTAGTAACCAATATTTTGGCACGGGACACCAGAAAGCACGGGACCATTGGTATGTGAAATCATTGAAGAAAAATTGTAGCTAAGCATTAGCTGTCGTGCCTAATTGATGTTTGACTACTTTTGTCTGCATGAAAAAGAAAAGTTTATTAACTCAGACTTACACTTTAAAAAATGAATGTTGTTTTTCTCTACTAATAATAAAGCTGAAGGTTTGTCTGTCTTTCTTTCTGTCTGTTACGCGCGTAGCGCCAAAACCGTTCGGTCGATTTTCATGCCACTTGGTACAAAATTAGTTTGTAGCCTGTAGTTTTGCACCTCGAAGCGATTTTTCGAAAATTCCATTTCGTTCTTTTTCTATTCGAATTCTTAGCGGAAATTCGATAAAATAGGGAAGAAATATTTCACACACATTTTCAAGTCTTATGTCATTCGAAAGCTTGAAATTTTCTGCACAAAATGAAGTTTTTTCGAAGTTTCTACGATCATCAGGAGAGCTGTAACAACTGTTTTTAGAATCCCGAAATTCAAGGCTTACCTTCAGTAAAGCAAGCCAAACGATTCTAAAATGATTGAGCTCTGGAATAAAATTTGTTTGAAAAGAGAGATAAAATGAATTATTTTATCAACGGAAATCAACTTTTTATGTTGTTACTATGGTTACGTGTTCGTACTTATTTTTGTTTCGTTCTTTTTCCAGGGTTGCCAGACGTAGTATTTTTGATTCTACGGTAGTATTTTTTCGGCCCAAATAAGGAGCATAGTATTTTTCTGGCAACCCTGTTTCCAATATACTAATGACTTAATTAAAAGACTTGGCGAATTTTTTTTTTTTTTTCATTTTCATAGATTTCGCATTTCAGCAACATTGATTTTGGCAACGTTTGGAAACAGTAGTATTTTGTAATATTTTTTTTAGAGGAGGCGCAGTATTTTTTTGTTCCAGTTCTCTGGCAACCCTGTCTTTTTTCCGGTGAAGACGCTTTGGGACCCTGCTTGGCGCGTTTTCAAAAAGTCAACTACGCAAAATAGCTAGGGTTACCACGCTTGGCGCGCCTATCGTTCATTTAGCGAGAAAAGGGTACCTAAAGCACAGATTAACGAAATATCGTATCAATTGCCATATTGCATCGTTTTTTTAAGTGTTTCATTTCGGAAAATGTATTGTTTTGTTTTTTAAGCTAGGAAAGAAAACTTTCTTCTTCTTTTAAACTTTGGTAAGATTTCTGTTGGTTTCTGTTATCAACAAAATTGTTCTTATTTTCTCTTTTGGCTTATTTTTCTCCATCTCCCTTGGGGTTGCATTCGAATATTCCAAGAGGGTGTTTTACCCCATTTATCGGGTAAATCAGTGTTTTCAATGCAAGGTGATATGAATTGGTTAACAAAAGTGATATGAATTGACTGATGATGAAAAGTGATATGAATATGAGTGACCACTTGGCGATATATCGCCAAGCTTTTGATCGCTAAGTATTTGACGCCAAATTTGCGAAAAAATTTTTTTTTTTTTTTATTTGGGTTCAATTTGGCGCTGTTGGCGATATTTTGCGAAAAATCCACTGAATGATGTTAAAATCGACGATATTTAGGAGATTAATCATTGTAAAACATTTTTTTGCATTATTTCGTAGCAAACTAGGGATACAAATGTTTGAATTGTTATCTTGCTCACTTCAAGCACTATTTTAGCACTTAAGGCATCTACTAAGAAATTTACACGTAAAATTAAGTAGTGTGGGGTCCATATCAGATCTTTATATCACTTTAAAGGAATTATCGTTGAATAAAACTAAAATAGAGCATTTTTTCTGCTATATCAATTATTTTACAAATGCACTTTTAATTTTATACCACGGGCAAAGCCGTGCGGGTACCGCTAGTATAGTAATAAACTGTAAAAATTGATAGTTTTACAGTAATAAACTGTAAAATTTCTACTTTTACACTACTAAACTGTAAAATTGCTAATTTTGCAGTTTACAAGCTTGCATGTTAGTTTTAAACTGGAACCTCAATTACCAGTATTATACTGTTGTGTTAACAGTATAATACAGCAAAATTTTAAATCAATAAACTGTAAAATTTCCAACTGTACAGTAAGAAACTTGCTAGTTTTACAGTTTATTACTGTGCATTTTAGTTTTAAATTGGAGCCTCGGATGCCAGTATTATACTGTAAAAACAACAGTTCATATTTTGCAGTGTAGACAATGTGCATTGTGAAAATGGGCTTAATTGCAGAAAACATTTCCCTATAAAGAGTCTTGGGATTTGTGCTATGTTATTCTCTATATCCGATAATTAAGAGGAATAAATTGCAATTAAAAAAAAAGAATGCAATAAATGTTTTAGGGTACATACATAGAATTAAAGTCTAAAATTTTAAGATATTAAAAAGGTAATTTTTTTTTCTTTTTAATATTTTCATTCACTATTATAGTTTCTAAAGATTTTTTTTACTTAATACATATTAATTAAAAAAAATAATTAGAAGTTTGACACCTTGAGTTCGAATATGATGCTTTCCTTCGATAGGTGTGTGTGCGTGTATGCAGGACATGGACGTCACCACCCGAAAGAGCAGGGCTTTTGACGTCCGTGGAGGTGAAGCACCGGGACGCAGCCTGTGGCTTTGAGGGCCAATCTGAAAAAGTGACAAGACGACAACTCTGCACCACAGAACCAGACTAACGTAAGTCCATTCTCGTCATTTTTCAGTAGAGGTGAAAAACGATGTATTCGACAATCGTTTTTCCCCTCTACCGAAAAATGACGAAAATGGACTTACGTTAGTCTGGTTCTGAGGTACAGAACTGAAGTCGAAAATGAAAACAAATAGCAATTGATCATTACTCAAAAGAAAAAAAATCTACAGAAACCAACCTATCGATAAATCAATAATCAATTCCAATTACAAAAAAAAAAAAAAAAAAAGAAACTATCAAGCTAGCATACATTTTTTGTCGTTTAAGTGTACTAACAAAAGAATAAACCAATTTAAGCTACTTTCAACTGTATAAAACCTATCTTTACTGACTTAATTATTACTTCTTTTAATCTTCTTTATCTTTGAGGAAAAATTACGTTTCATACTTCATTTTCTAAAGATTACATTTTCTATTAAAGTAAAAAAATAATAATTCATTATTTCTTGTTGCTGTTACTTTGGGAAGGAAGTGCATTCAGAAACAGGATACTTTTAAACAGATTAAAAACTCTTTAAGAAAGAATGGGTTTACTATTTTTCAGGACAGAAGAAATTGTTTGATGCTAGATACCTCCTGGGGTTGCTTTGAAAATGAAATTTTGTTTGTTGTCAAGCAACTGTTATTCTGAGAATATCTTTAATAAGAAAAATGGGTAAAAGCGAAATATATTATAAAAGCAAAAAAAAAAAAAAAGTTCTGTTTTTATATATGAAGCTGATAAAATAAATGTTTTGAAAAGTTTTTGCTTTAAAATTTTTAGTTTATCTATCTTTATTTAGCATTCAAACGAAGTTAAAAGTACGTTTTCTTTCTTCTTATCTTTTGTAACTTTTAATATTTGGAACATAATAACCGTTCACGTACATCGCAGAAAGATAAAACTGCAAAATTTAATACAGTCGAGCCCGCTTATTAGAATATCGGTTAAAAGAATATCTCGCTTAATATAACGCATTTTCACTGTACCAAACCACTATAATGTATTATTTTTATCTCGGATAATGGAATGCCCCGCTTATTAGAATATTTTTTCATGGCAAAATCGGTATTCTATTAAGCGAGATCAACTGTAATACAATGATAAAATGTTTACAAAAAAAAAAAAAAAGACAAAGCAATTTTACGAATTTTAAATAAAGCAAAAAACAAAAAAAAGAAGAAAGAAGAAGGAAAAAAGAAAAGAAAACAAAACAAAAAGAAAGAAAACAGTTACCATACAAGTGAAATTTCTTTGGTGAATAAACGAAAGCAAAACGAATCACTTTTAACACAAATAATTTTCACTTTTAAAGCGAATCGTTATTTAAGTCGTAAAATGAAACTCCAATTACGCTTTAAAAAATAATAAATATTTTCCCTTGCTTCGTAGCTTTGTACCAATGAAAAACTCTAAAATAACATTCCTAAATTGTGTCGTTATCCATTCAAGCTAGACTTCTTTTGTTAACTAAAATAAGTTAACAAATAAAGCTAATTTAAGATTCGGGGACTCATATCTCGTTTATTTACTTGTCAATTAGCTCCAATCTTTATACATTTACTGAACGGAAAAGAACTAACACCCTAACAAATAAATGAATAAAAAAATTAAAAATTCTTATTGTCAATATAATACGCATCAATCATTGTCAATATAAACCTCATTTGTGTGTGTGTGTGTGTGTGAGAGAGAGAGAGAGAGAGAGAGAGAGAGAGAGAGAGAGAGAGAGAGAAACTTAAAATCATCATTAAAAAATCTACATATACTTCTATTGAAAAGATAAAATCAATCGTCGCATTTGTTGGTATGCGTTACATTTTGTCTCTATTCACCCAAGTAGCACACTTCGTTTTTTATTTAAGACTTTTTCTGTACTTGCTTTTGTCATGGTTTTCACATTTTGCTTCCGGTTGCAGAGTTAAATCCAACCGCGTGAACTTTAACGCACTTCCGCTTTATAGTGAAGCGAGCGGCACAACGCGTTCCCTCAATCTGCTATATTTTTCTTTTAAAGACTTTTTGTTTCCAGAAACAATGAAATAATAGTAATAATAAAACCGACGTTTGGTTAATAAACTCAACACATTAATCTCAAGGCTAACCAAAACAAAGATATATTTGCGGATTGTGGGCATTTATCCTTCACCGTAAAGAGAGATGTATAAGCCTCTTATATAAATATTTTTATTTATATAAGAATCATCAAGCGTGCGAACGGAGTATACTTTTGGAAAATCACTGGTAGTTTGTTTATATGACCTTTTAAAACGCAATGTAAATATTTTATTGTTCTTTTTATTTAAAGACTTTATTATTATTATTATTATTATTATTATTATTAATTAAGACTTTTTCTGTACTTGCTTCTGTCATGGTTTTCACCTTTTGCTTCCGGTTGCAGAGTTAAATTCAGCCGCGTGAACTTTAACGCACTTCCGCTTTTAGTGGAGCGAGCAAAGGTTTGGCTTACGTGGTTTTGAGTCGAGTACAATCATTGGCAGGACTACGACTGGAAGCTTTAAATCTGACTGAAAATCTAGTTGGAGATAAACCTTGCAATATTAAAGCAAAAGAAGAAATGAAACGAATGAG
This sequence comes from Uloborus plumipes, assembly GCA_038373865.1. Lineage (NCBI taxonomy): Eukaryota > Metazoa > Arthropoda > Arachnida > Araneae > Uloboridae > Uloborus > Uloborus plumipes. The sequence continues at coordinate 123,758 of JAXGGA010000560.1, forward strand.
ATTAGGGTTAATCTGTGCTTTGGGTCCATTTTCTCGCCTAACACGGATTTCTGCTTTGTCGCCATAGAAACGCTTTTTTTGCGGAATGTCTCTTGGAGCTTTCAACTACGTGAGACAACAGGAAAAACACGCCAGTTGGCAACTTTTTGAAAATGCGCCAAGCAGGGACTCAAAGCGCATTTTCACTGAAGTTAGCTAACAAACAACATGTTAGTCAAGCTCAAAAATTGGCTTTAGTGACTAATTAAAAAAGGCTAAGGGCTGTAGAAAATGCATTGGTAGTTCTTCAAATTGAACATTACGCTTGACGGCGTTTGACTCAAAGTAAGTTGATAAATTAACAAAAGTGGAAACAAAATATTTTCACGAATAAAAAATAAAGTGTTTGTGAACAGCATTTTTAACGGCGTTTGTTATTTTCTCGGTGAATTATGCTTAACGGCGTTTGTCTTCACGCAATTCTAAATAAATTTTAAAACGAAAAAACTTTGAAATAAAATATAAAAAAAAAACTTTTTAAATTTAAAGACTATTTCTGTCCGCTCATTCGCACTAAAAAGTATGAAATAAACTAAGTATTCGATATAGTGATTATAGTGCTCAAAAATTCCAGCTCATCTTGATATATTTATATTTACGTTAATTCTAAAGCAGCCAATAAAGTTTAAATTAAAAATTTTATTTAAGAAATAGGCGGTATACTGTTTATTACGAATATCTTTTACTATACCGCCTATTTCTTAAATCAAATTTTTAATTTAAACTTTATTGGCTGCTTTAGAATTAACGTAAATATAAATATATCAAGATGAGCTGGAATTTTTGAGCACTATACTCACTATATCGAATACTTAGTTTATTTCATACTTTTTAGTGCGAATGAGCGGACAAAAATAGTCTTTAAATTTAAAAAGTTTTTTTTATATTTTATTTAAGGGTGTAAAATGGTTATTAACGTCGTAACAACCGCTTAAAAATGTTTATAAAACGTTTAAAGGTTATTTGTGCTACCTGGGCAGTAGTTGCTTGAAATATTTTATGTCAATGGTGCCGATTCTGCAATGAAGCACTTTGTAAAATAAGCTAAAAATATATTCTTTTTAAGTTTTTGCATGAATCAACTTAAAATAAAACCCCGATTTATTCCCTTTGACAATTAAAGTCTGTGCAAAGCAAGAAATAAAATTTATTTCTTTATCGGTATTACCCCCCCCCCCCTTATTTTTTAAAGATGAAAAAAGCGCTAAGTGCTGAGAGGAAAGGAATCACAAAACAATTTCAATTCAGCACGATACTTTTTTTGATGTTTACACATCAGTTCTGTACCTCAGAACCAGACTAACGCAAGTCCATTTTCGTCATTTTTCAGTAGAGGAGAAAAACGATGTATTCGACAATCGTTTTTCCCCTCTACCGAAAAATGACGAAAATGGACTTACGTTAGTCTGGTTCTGAGGTACAGAGTTATCAACGTGACTGAATTTCGGAAGCAAAGAATTAAAATGTCACAGTTTAATCCAATTCGTTAGATTTAAGCTCTTTAGTTGCACTTCAGTGAAATAACTTGAAAAATTCAGATGACTAGGTAAATTCCAGAAACTATTCGAAATGATAAAAATTTGAATCCATTGCTGCCAAAATGGTTATTTTTATCATTTATTCTGAAAACTTTTGCTGGAAGAAAAATTCAAAATACCTTTATTCTTGTTTCAATTTTAAATATATTAAACAGTCAATTTTTTTTTTCCCGATGATGTAGATTTATGACTGATTAAAATTTAGCTCTAACAAAATATAAAACAAGAGTAAAATCAATGTGATTGAAATATTTCTAAAATGAAGTTGAACGAACGTTTATTTAATTTAGCGTTTTACCAGCAACCAAATTTCCGTTTTGATGCTCTATCAAGAATGATTTCCATTATTTTATTTTCATTGTATATCTATGGATATAGCAGAAACCAATAAATTCCACCTAATCTAACTTTTAGAGAGATTAAAATTTTATGTATTCCCCAATAGTTTACTTTACATTGCTCTAAAGTTTGAACTTCAAGAGAACATTTTAGACAAGCGAATTCCGAAGTATCGGGAAAATGGTGCCTCTTTCCTAAAACGCATTCCAAGAAATGTCAGAGCGGAATCTCAATCTTCAAAGACTCATTACGGCCATCGATAAACACGCTTCCAATCTGCATTTTGTCACCTTTATGTCTGCTTAAAATGCTAATCGATTATGCTTTGCAGGATGGAACGGCCCATAAATTTGGTAAGATGTTTGCGATGTGTTTGAGTACTCTGACGCTGGTTTTCTTGAATATTTTGACACGTTGCATTTTTATTTATTTATTTTTTTTAAGAAAAGAAAGTTTGCAAAACTAATGAGTCGGTTTTTTTTTTTTAGAAAATCAAACATTCGCATTATTTTTTTGATTTTTTTTCCCTTTTTTTTCTTGATCTGAAGTTAATCTTTTGAAGATAGTAATCATATTTCTGACGCATACATTAAAGAATAATTAAATAAAAAAAACAATATTTTTTTTGTAATTTAGCATGACTCTGCTGAAAATATGAAAAAAAGTCCAGAAAGATTAAAAAAAAATCTAATATTAAGTAATAAGTTAATTGCTAAGTTGATTTTAGCTTTCAGTTTGAACGTAATCCCTGCTCCAATGGGAGGAAATCTGAATCCAGCTCGTTTTTTGTCTGCGGGTTATTGCAATATTGTAAAAAAAAATCTGAAACATTCCTGCTAAATAACAGGTAGTTGATGTGCCTACCATCTGCCAGTTGCATATCTGGAAGAAATTGGGAAAGTTTCCCGCTTAAAGTCAGTAACCTTCCTGGAGAATTCAGAAACTTTTCTCAACAAAAGTCAGTCACGTTACGGCATAAAAATTGGGAACTTTCCAAAAACACTTAGGTTTAACAAATCGGCTCCTTCTTGATTTACCAGGAAGGTTTCCAAAGCAACTTAGCAACTATGGCGAAGCTAAAGCATAAGCTTGTGCTGATCGCAAACCTACATTGTGATCGCACCAGAATACTACTAATGACTCGTCAAAATACAGTTGTCTACCAGTAGCAGTTCCGGCACAGATCGCACACCGACTGTGGTGGTGTAAAATGAGGGCTAGGCTCGCAACGGTGCTTGTCTTGGTCGTACACTAATTATGCAGGCAGGAAAATACTTCTAATGAAATAGACTTCAAAAAATATAGTTCTTACTAACAAGTCTTTGCGCTGACCGCACTCCGATTGTGATGGCCGAAAACCAGGCTTCGACAAGCAATGGTTATGGTGGTGATTGCAATCTTGCGGTGGAATCAACAAAATATTTATGATGCAAATGAACTTTAAAGAATTTAGTTCTCTACTAGCCTATGTGCTGATTGCCAATCAATTGGGCCTGGCAACTAAATGCGTCTGTTACAATAGGTTTTTCATAGTATGTGTTCCAACTATTGCAATAAGCTGCTGTGACGAATATGGTCCTAACTGCAAATATTTATATGTTTCGTATTACATCATAGTGCTAGAGGCAAGCAAGTTCTCTGGTTGTACAAGAAAATTAACCCTTTAACTGTCAAGTTATTTTGATTTTTAACATTTTTCCAACCACAAACCCGAGAAATAGTCGATTTGGAGAAAATGTCACCCCCGAGTAATACTCGGGGGTGACATTTTCGAAAACCAGCTGTGCCCCAGACTATCTGGGGCATGACAGTTAAAGGATTAATTATGGAATACAAAACACCACTGAGATGCGATTGGTCGTATTAGTATGTGTTCAGTAAAATAATGATAAACCAGTTAATGCACTGAAAGTCTGCAAAAAAAAAAAAAAAAAAAACCTTAGTCACGAAAAAAAAATACTGCAAAAAGACGGATTAAGCGCTGTTTCAATCCGTGTAAAATAAAGTACAAATTCTTCCCCAAGTTCATATTAATTGCCTTAATGGTAAGCACTTTTTAAAAGATTTTATTAAAATAAATGTATTATGACACATTTTTAGATTTAAATAGCTAGATGATCTTGACATTTGTTTTAGACAGACCAAGCACTCACATAAAGTCATTGAATTATTGCAACAATATTCTCTATTAATTCAAACAGCCTACGTGTATTTTTTCGTCTTATTGTTATTTCTTAACCATGTTTCTTATTCAGACCATAATTTATATCTGCTGACAAAATATTAAAAATTGCAGATCCTTAAATTTAGTTCAGTTAAAATAGTGTGTGAAAGTTATATGTCTGGAATGTCACGGTAACTCTATGAGCTTGTCATGTTTCACCACATTTACTTTGTGAAGTTTCATGTATAAAGTATTAAACGCGCCATGAATAAGGAAAAGGCCCCGAATTAAAAAACAATGCTGAGGTTCCCAACATGTAAAAGACTGAGATCAATTATGGAAAAAATCATTTTATTGCTTATAGTTCTGTACGTACAGTGAAAAACTGATTTTTTTATACACAAAAATTTCACACGGTTCATAATAGTACACGACAAATATTAAATATGTGCATGCACTGAATAACATGAGCAAACGTTACTCCAGTAGACAAAAATCACAAAACAAATAGCAAGTATTCAATCCTTAAAAACTTTATAAAACAAACAGGCTCAAAATGGATGATCAACAATCAGAAAAATAGACTTAGGTACGAATTTATGTCGAATAAGCTGATTGAAATCAGGAATGTGAGTATGTACTTTAGTCAGTACATAGTAAAAAAAAAATCCAGTATTGAAAATAGCAATTTTTAAGTAATTATGGGAATAGGGAATTTATTCAAGACCATGAAATAAATTTTATCAGAAAAAAAACATTATACATGGCAACCGCTTTAAATGCATTTAATATTTTTTCAGCTTATTAGTTAGAACATAGTATCCTATTTTTTTTCTATTCAGAAACAACTCAAAACACAATGTTATATATGAGAATTCTTTCTCTTAAATCATTCTCACTTTCATTCATAAATTTTGTAATCTGAGTTTTGTATAATTGTGGTTAATAACACAGGCCAACAAAAAAAACCTTTTTGAAAACTTTTTAAATTTTAATAGCTTGATAGATTTTTATGTGCTGAATCCAAATCTGCTTGTAGTTTTTATGTATCACCCTTAGTTTCCAAGCAAAATGTATTTTATTATATAGTCTAATACCCATTTACAGTATATAGGGAAATCAATGAAACACTGTAGAATCGTAAAAATGGTTTGTATTTACAGTAAAATACTTGGAATAGTAAATTTATGTGATGATACAAGGTTCACTTGTCAACTGGAATTGCTTTATATTTTCTTTCCCTTTTTTCCTTGAAGCTTCTTGTGTAGCTTTTCCTGCGATGAATAGCTTGCTGAACTTCCCGGTGAAGTGACCAACAGTAATCCCCCATCATGTTGTAGCATGTGTTTCAGCAGTGCTGCCAACATCATCTTTGTTCATTAGACCTATTTTTTCATGTTATCTTAACTATGAAAAAGCTGTTAAATTCTAAAAATGTTTCTTTATTTCATGAATGTAACTATAAAATGTGAATAAATGGTGGGTGATACAACTTTTTAAGCATCATATTTGGATTCAGCAACCTAAACAACATAAGAATAAGGTATTTTCATTAAAAAAAGTTTTTTCATCGTTGGCCTGTGTAATCATTCTTCATATAGTCAAAGACATTAAAACAACGTATCATTCTTTCTGAAAGAATAACCAAATGATTTTGACTCTTTATAAGTTTTGCATATGTTCTCCGGTTTGTTACACGTTAAAAATCGTGATAAAATGTACACTATAGTTTACATTCAAGATATTAACAAACATGTCACTAAACTTAACGATATGTACAGTCGACGCTCGTTATAACGACCACTCGTTATAAAGACTATCCCAATATAACGACCGGTGGGAAAACTTCAACTTTATCCCAATACACTCTGTTTTCTACCTTTTATAGTGACCACATGTTATAAAGACCTTTCGCTGTGGGACAGAGATGGTCTTTATATCGAGCGTCAACTGTATTTAAATATGCTGAAAAAGTTTGCATTTTAAATCATTAAACAACATTTTTCAATTAGACTGATGAATACGTAACAAAAATATCATATCAACCATGAGAAATGCATCTAATAAAATATACCTTTCTAAGCTTCAAAACTGCTTGTGCTTGTGATCATTATGAAGTACATATAAGTAGATCAAAATACATCAAAATATTATGTACAGTTGTTTTTATTTTCAGGCAAAGTAGTGTTTTGTACTGTTAAAAAGAGTGCAAAAAATCACATTACACTCAAAACTATTCTACCCAGGTTGCACAAAAAACGTTTAAACGTTTTTAATCCGTTGTCACGACATTAATAACCATTTTACAACCTTTAAAGTGTGCTACTTGGGTACGATTTGTGATAGTTTATTAGAACAGCGTTTCCAAAAAATCTTCAGCCTATTTTACCGTTTGGGGATGCAGATTTCCTTACACCTCAACTCTTTTTTGAATATGTGAACAATCGAATTTTATGTGGGTTGTACGAAAAAAAAAGGAGTCCTTATAAATAATTATATCGAATAAGGCCAAAAAAGTCAATTTTTTAATGCCTAGGTATATGCTACTTTAAGTGAAATGTGTAATCAAGTTAAAGACAAAAACTATTTTTGACAGAATCGTAGGAGTATGATCCTAGAGCACAATTACTTTGCTTTCTTCAATTAAACTTGCTCTACAATAGTTAATTACAAAAGATACAAAGTATTATTTATTTCATGTAGCAATCATTGGTTCTTCAAACTTATCCCAACCGACCTCCATAAATTAAAGAAATAAATAAATACAGATGAAATAAAGTAGAATAAATACTAAATACACAATAAATAAATAAATGCCTTTGTTCAGAAAAGTAAAAAAAAATATAACAACGTTAAATCTTCATAAAACTTGTAGATTTTGGCATACAAGTGTTGCGAAGTTTCAAGGAGAGAGAGAGAGAGAAGACTGTTTTCAGGAAAAAAAGTGAATATAGTAAAAACAGTAAGTAAAAAAAAAAAAAAAAAGGGCGACAAATAGAGATTCAAAACATAATTTTATTGCAGGGTTACCTTAAAAAACAGTCAAGCTATGAATTTTCCCATGAAATAAAATAAGTAAATTAAATAAAATAGTAAAAATGAAAAAAGAAAATACAAATGTACTATGTACTACAAAATGTACTATGTTTGACTTATCGTAGTTCGTACCGAATTTGTGCTATCATAGGGGAAAAAAGAGTTCTCAGAAAACTTCAAATGCGTACGGGTCAGTTTTTTTATTTCTTTTCGTGAATTATGCCGCAAAGTTTTGACATGAACTTTGCTTACCAAGCTCGGACTTTTCTCACCTTCTAAAAGTTTGGAGGAAGAGAGAAAACAATTTTTTTTTTAACTTCAGAAAAAAAAAATCTGAAAAAAGTCTGATTACTTCCATTTCCCCTTTCATGTTCGAACCTGCCGATAAGAGAGATTTTTTAGAACCACTGCTCAAGCACATGAAGATATAAAAAAGTAATAAGAACTAAATTTTTCTTTGCACACCAAACTCATGATAGTAAAGTGTATTTAAAGTTTTTTTGTGTATCGGTTCATACAAATCTAACTTCATTATTTGCATAATGTACTCTCACTCTTAGTATGGTATGTTTTGAAAGACTAATGTATTATTGCGTTTGTTTCTTCAGCTCACTTCCAACAATTTATGAGTAAATGAAATTGCTTCTTCTAGACCTTGAGCAACTTATAGACTTTTGAGTTTTAAGTATTCAAAAAGTAGAAAAATGGCGAATACCAAAAAAACCCCAGATAAATAAACAAATGAGTAAAATAAATAAACACATAAAAATGAATTAATTAATAAATAAAATGAATAAAAAAATGAAAAATAAATAACAAAAAAAACAACAAATTTTTTTGAGTAAAACATTTTTCAAAATTTTTTCAATTTTACATTTTATTATTGTACTTAGTACACTATGTTACATTGTACTTAGTGAACTGTGCCCAAGAAATATTACACAAAATTAGATGAGTTAATAATAGCGTATTGATGGTAACTTAACATTGGGACAGTTTTTTAGAGATAGGGAAAAGAAAGTTAGTTGCGAAAGAGATTTTTAAATAATGTTCACTTTTGAAAATATTTTTGCAGAAATTAATTTACCTAACGGCAAAAAAAAAAGAATATATGTATATATATATATATAGGCTTTAAGTGTTATACTTAATTATTATACGCACCTAAATTTCCATACTTCTAAAAATTTTAAAGGTAATTTCTTCACTATATATATATTATTTTTATTATTTTTATATTAAAATTTTTAGAAGTATAGAAATTTGGGTGCGTATAATAATTAAGTATAATATTTAAAGCCTACTTCTCAAAGTGTATTACTTAAGAACATACCTTTTCAAAATGAGAAAACTTGAAATTTGTTTTAAAAATGGCAGTATATAAAGAATAATGAAATTCTTAATAAAAATTATTTTAAACATTTTTCATGTTTGGAGGTAAATTTGTACTTTAAAAAAAGAAAAGAAGGGGGAAAAGAAATAGAAAATGTACACTTTGTTTTTATGGGGCAGAGGAAAAATCAAAATATTTTCCAGAAAAACAATTTTATTTGATTCTTAAAAATATTTTTGATGAAATGAATGAGTTAATAAAAGAATGAATCAGAAAACAAACAGATAATGAAACAATAAACGAATAAATAAATTAATTAATAACTGATGTATAATAAGAATAAATGAAAGAGTAAAATATCGAAGAAATAAGACAATTAGTGCAGGAATGAATAGATAAGTAAATCATTAAATACAAGAATTTAAATGAATTATTTAAATGATTTAATTATTGATTGAATAATTGAACAAAATGAATTATTTCATTTTGTTCCGAATACACTTAACTAATTGTACAAAAATTTAGAATAAAATTAAACTTGATACTAAATAAATAATTAATTTGAGGAATATTAGTAGGTTTCAGTTAATATTTAAAATTTTAATAAGAATAAATTTATTATTTTATAATGGAATTTTTTTTTTTGACTTGAAACAAAACATGACAATATGGATCTCAGTTCTTATAATTCACTTGCATTATCATATGTTTTAACATGCAGGGGTAACTTTTCCTGATTGGAGTAGTCATCATGTGTTGCAATATACTTAAAATATTATTATACGTGCGGCATTAAAAACAGAGCAAATGTTTCGCTATTTCACTTTGCCCTACATTCCTCTACTTTTTGATAGCAACCATAGTTTACGACTCACTTTTTGAAAGATAATACTTTTATTTTACACATCCTTTTCCCTAAACACATTCTTCGAGGAAAAAAAAAAACAATTTATGTGCACTGCATTGCACATAATCCACAATATTAAAATATATTTACAATGAAAACATTCCTGTCAAACAAAGAAATCCTCATTCTCTATATTATTATTGTCTCTTCAATTCTCTAATTGCTCAGTTCAGTCTGTTTCCTATAAAGTCGTGCCTGTTCCCATTCCATACCTTAAAGTAAAAATCTTAGAGCATAACATTTCAGATACAAAACGCTTCAGCTGCTCAAAATTGTAACATGATAATGAAAAAATAAATTTCTGATACGACTTGGTAATTTTAAGTGTGGGTTTAAAATCACAGATTAACATCCACGGCAGTATGACATACGTTTAGGAGCCCTTCCAGCAATGATATGTAAATTCACATAGCCAAGCATGTCATCTGCATGGCAATATGGCATACGTTTTAAAGCCATTACAGGTATGTGACTTCACATTACCATGCTTAAGATGCATGTCACTAGCATGGCAGTATGATATGCTGCCTTGAAGATGTCAATACAGTATGGCATATGTCCAGAAGAGATTGCAGTTATGATATGGGGTTTCACATAACCAAGTTTAAAGATACACTTCACGCGCATGGCAGCATGTCATACTATTACAAAGTTGCCAGAATATTATAGCATTCGTTTGAAAGTCATTGCAGCGACTGTATATGGCTTCACATAATCGTATTTGGAGAAGCATGCCACGTGCATGACAATATGCCATACTGTCATTAAAATGTCAAAGCAGTATGACATACGTTTGAAAGACATTACAGCGATGGTATGTGCTTTCAGATAACCATGCTCGAAGATGCATGTTATTCTGCAAAAAGGATGCCAAAGCAATATAACTTGCATTTCATAGCCATTGCAGCAATATATGACTTCACATAACCATGTTTGAAGATGCGTGTCAAGTGTATCATATTTCCACGAAAACGCCAAAGAAGCATTACGTTTAAAAACGATTAGAGCGAAGATATGTTACTTCACATAACCATTTTTGAATATGCATGCTGTTCTGCCATGAAGATGGCAAACAATATGACATATGTTTGGAAGCCATTACTGCGATGGTATACGACTTCACATAACCATGTTTGAAGAACCACGTCATGGGCCTGGGAGTATGTCATACAGCCACGAAGATGCCAAGGCAATATGACAAATGTTTGGAAGCCATTACAGCAATGATATGTGACTTCACATAACCATGTTTGAAGATGGATTGAAACAGTTGATGCACAGCTACATCCTTCCTAGAATATGCGGCTCGTCGTCGTTGGATTGGGTTGCGCGGTCTCCTTTTTTCTTTCTTGAACAGATGAGGAAAGTAGCCCCACAGACGACTAATACGACAAATGTCATCCAAGCGACGGCAAAAGAATATCCATAAGTCCATATTGCTCCTTTCGGATGTCTATCTTGTAAAAATTGCTCTTCATATTGCACTGAGTTAACAACTACTTCTATCACAACCAAAACGGCGCCAGCTACAATAGAAAGCAAATGAATTAATGGAGGATAAAGTACTGATGCATTGATTTTTTTGAGCTAAAAAATTGTAAATAATAATGTTTTTATTTACTATATATTAGTCTCGATAACTCGAAGCTTTATAACTAGAATATAACTCTATTCCGAAGTTTTCATTGAGTCTCACTTGAGAAGATTGTAGAAACTTCTTATAAGTCGTACTACCGATAACTCGAAGCTTTTAGCAAGTTCCTTGGGACTTCGAGTCATCGAGACTCTACTGAACACTTATGCTGTTTACTTGTCACATTTTTATCGACTTACGATTTGTTTTTTCTTTCTATTAATAACACAAACACGCACGTGAATGTATAAATATATTCTTTAAAAAAATAATCTGAGAAAGGAATACATAGTTAATGAAACGGTTGAAAAGAGAAAATAACTGTACATAAACTTTTCGAATGTGTATTGTTTAGTTAAAACACATATTAACTGCAAGATATTAACATTTATTTATTTTCTACCATTTAGTTACTGACATTGTGTTCTTGGTTTTGCGTACACATACCTAATATACTTGGATCAAACACGTTTTAATCTGCTTGGCAGCATAGAAAAATGTCTGTCATTGTGCATAATTGTGCGCAATCCTTGTGGTATTATTCTGCACAGTAGCAATTTTCCCTATTTTTAATTTTATTAGCCTAAATATTTCAATGATAGTTTCATGTTTTATAATTGAATTAATAATAAATGTAATGCAACTACTTTCTACTAGAGCCTTTTTGTAGTACTGTGGTCAACAAAAATTTCCTTGTTATAATGATGTATTTCATATTTATCATGATTTCCTGTCGTTTTGGCTGCATTAAATATTTCGAAGTCATAAACCAGAAGTTATTTTACTAATTTAGCTTGGTTGCTTAAACCTAATGGTATTGTGTCAGAAGCAAGTTTAAATACCGACTTTTTTATTGGTTATCATCGCCAAAATGCGTACGCATTAACAGTGCGCTGCGAAAATGTGCGTACGTCAAATACTGCAGTACTTTTGATTCACCCTAGTATGCTAGATAAAGACCATTTTTTACCTGATATGAAATGCAGGATGCCAGCTAATCTTTTAAACATGTATCTTGGCTCCTTAAATGTGTAGACACTGAAACCAAAACCCATTGCGATGAGGCAAAAACTGATGATAGCAAATGCAGTTTCTGTTCTTGTATAATCTAGGGAGGAAACATTCGTGCATTAACAATTGTGAAATCCTTTAATTTTTGTCTGCTTCTAAATAATACAAACATATTAAAATAGCTTAGTGGCTCTGAAATAAATTATTGAAATAAAATGTTTAACTATCTATAATGTAACATGAATGACAAATAACAATCTACAGGGTGTTCAGCAAAGGACTCCCTGATTTTAGAATTGAATGTCTCGAAAACAAATGACGATTTTGAAATGAAACAAACGATATGTTTATTGCGAAATGCGTTGTAATCGCAGTACGAGGCCCAATATATAGTGTTTTGAGGGCTAGAGCGATAATTTCTAGTATTGAAGCGTGAAAGGAGCTTTAGACAAATTATACTTTTGAAAAACAAGTATAATTTTTCTCATGAGTTTCACAGGTTAGGCCACAGTCATACGGCATCGAAGAGAAGATTCGGAAGACAGTATATACTTACGATTATGGCCTAACCTGAGAAATACCAATACCATAGAAACTTGTTTAATAGTAATAATTGAGTCGTAGTTTTATATGATTCTGTTCATAGTTTTTGGCGTTCAATTCGTTCAAAAAATAAAATTATTTTTTACTTTTTAGAGCAATTGCCGATTGAAGTTCTGAAGTCAGTTCGATTCCCATTTTCAAAAAAATTTTTATTCGAGTTTGCGGCAGGGAACACGAGAACACTGTTGCCATTAAAAATCAAATAATTTTTCACAACACCATAAACCTAAAGAAAACATTCGTTAACATTTTACGAGTGAAACTTTTGTGATACGAATAAAATTTATATTTTTCATAATCTTTTTACTTAATGATTTGAACATGCGCAATAGAACTAAATGACTAATGCATATTTCAAATCGAAATATTTAATTATAGCATGCAGAAGAGTTGACGCTGACGCATTAAAAGCGAAATGCATTACTGCAGTGATTTCTTAATTAACTCAGGATTTTCGATGAGGGATTACCTTGCAATCACACTAATAGCATGCAACAGGTAAATGAGATTTATAAAGTCCTTATTAAATTGAAACGCATTAATACTTTAAATGGATGCTAATTATAAACAGGTAGTATTATAATTGCAATTCGGATCATACATGTACTTTAATGACATTTCTTTGTTTTATAAGACTGAATTCATATCATCAGTTAACTTAATTGAAACATCCTCTGGTTCTCACATGAACAAATAAATATGTGTGACTGATGTTTCTTTTTGTATATTTAAATTGAAATACCTTTGGTATGTAACAGACATTATCTTTGGAACATTTTGAACTAATATAAAAAAAATCAGTTCAGAATATATATTTAAGGTGATTAAAAGAAAATACTGTTATTTGTGTGTATTACTATTATTTGAGCCCTATATGCTTATATTTACATACTTATCTTTTCTCTTAAATGTATTCTAATATTTTTAGAGTTACGTTGATAAGATTTAATTAAGAGCTGAATTTAGATAAGAGATGAAATTGTTTTTTCTATAATTGGAAAAAAAAATCTCATAAAATTAAACTGCTTATGCATTAAAATTGCCAAATATCATATGGTAAGAATAAGGAGCCTACTGGTTACGGCATCACTCATAGTTGAAGGATCTCGTGCTTTATGCCCAAAGTTATAAAGAGTACTTGCGGGATACATGCTCAATAAACTTGTGGACCCCGAAAACCAATATGCTCAAAAATCCCCCTCTTCAACATCATCTCCAAATTGTGGAATTGGATATGACTAGTGGCGTAATCTGTGGATGATTAACTTAGTTACATTCGTTCAGCGAAAAGTCTAAACTTTAAACGGAATGGCAGCTTCTTTGTAAATTGTAGATAAAGCTACCCCCAAAAAGGCAACCCCAAGTAGCAAACTTCGTTTTTTAAAGGTTGTAAAATGGTTATTAACGTTGTAACAACCACTTAAAAACGTTTATGAAACGTTTAAAGGTTATTTGTGCTACCTGGGACAATACTGTACGCTACGTGGAGCGTGGCATTAACGTTTCATATCTTACTTATTTTTCAAAGCACTGAGGAATGAACATTAATGCAAACAAAAGAAACTATTTGTTATTATTTCTAATCCTTGTTTAGATAATCCCAATTTTTCAAACCAGGGAACCACACATGTAATGTAATAATGAAAATAAATTTCAGATTCATACTAATTAGCAGAGTATCTCGATTTTTGATGCGAGAATTATGAGCGCTATTCCACCTGTTATCCAGGTATAAGTTCATAAAACTATATAAAATTATTACATCACTCTTATCCGGGACTATTTCACAAAGTGATTCTACGCCGAGATTGTTGATTTCCCGAGTTAGTTTTTACAGGTGTATTTGAAACGTCACTTATTATTTCCGAGTAAGATTCCGAGATTTTACGGCTTTCCACCCTGTTCCTCTGAAAATCAAGTATCTTTGCGAAAACATTTCCTGAATCGCTCCATGTTGACTTCTCACTGCCGTGAAAGATATGTTTAGCTACCAGTTTCAAAATGAACTTATCGTTTTTAATAAGTGTTTCGCTTTAAGCACAATTTAGGCCCATCCAGATTGGCTGAGCCCTGTATGTGTGCGTGTTGCAAAAATCAAACATCAATTACGGTCATGTGAAAGCAATATGCAATCGCGATTGCTTAAAAAACATAATGCAATCATAGCATTTTCGCGTAAACCCAGGTAGCACAAATAACCTTTAAAGTTTTATAAACGTTTTTAAGCGGTTGTCACAACTTTAATAACCGTTTTACAACGTTTAAAAAAAAAGAAGTGTGCTACTTGGGAAGTTACTATTATCTTACAGATACATTTTTTGAACACTCTTTTTAAAATATTTTTTGTTAAATCGCTTTTTAGTTTTGTTGTTTAGTATTTTAATTTGTTTACATTACATTTTACACAACCTTTTCAAGTTTTCGTTCATAAGTTAAAAATGCTTAAAAAGGTTTTTTTTCTATATTTTACGTGTTTCTTCAAAATACTTACAGTTAAGTAAAGGATTTTAGATCCTTTCCAAAACATTCAAAAAATGAAATCTTCACACCAAACGTTTTATAAACCGATACTTCTTATCATAAAGAAACGGCAAAAAATATGGTAAAAATTCAGTCACACCTTTCATAGAAAAATGAATGCAAATAACACTAAAGTAGGATAGAAAACTCATAAATTTTATTTTTTTTCCAACCATTGGAAACTGAAAACGAAAAATCTTCAGAAACTACGATCATAAAGTACATTTTCTGAGTCTGAGTTATGGGGTGTAACGACATTTTAGTGGAAAGCGCAAAGAGTAATATGTTTCTTATGAAAACCCCACGCCCTTAAGGTAATCCTTGCTCAAGTTTTTTGTTTTTTGATGGAAATTAAGGTGTAAAGTTTCCCCGCAGTTTCAAAGCAATGTTCATAACACAAAAGAACATTGAAAGAAATAATTCATTGTAGGTAGAGGATTAATTTATTGAGCCTTGTATTTTTTTCGCATTACGAATTAGTAAGCTGTATTTTTCTTCATTTTTGTGCCTCTGTCTGGTAAAATGGCTCTGATATTTCGCGTACTGGTGACTTCTTTTTTTTTTATTTATTCATTCGTTTTTACTTAACAAAGCATTCTGCTGATTACTGCAAAGTTTAAATCAATATTTTTTTTTTGCATTACCCATAATGTTTTTACATGACTACTGCTGCTTCTCCTTAATCAACTTTTCAACTGCGAGGTTTTAAAATTAGCCAAACTGAATTGAAGCAATGACACAGTTGAAGTTGGATTATAAAAATAATTTAACACTATCAGAAATAAAAAGCCTGCATAGATTTGTTATGGCAGTTTTATTGTTGTCTCGTTGTAGAGATTTATTTTAATGTACAGGCATTTTAAAGCTTGAACTTGGCGGCGAGCTGGAATGTGAGCTAAGAAGTACAGATGACATAGTTGATGGCTAAGTTTAAATAAATTTTGAAATATGTTATGTTGAAGAGTAATTTTCATTTGGACGCTAAAAAGCCTTATGAAATAAATTTTACTAACATTTTTCGGAACACAGATTAAGCATTAAAACATAACATATCATACACTGACATCAGTATGTCACACACACAAAAATGTAGCCTTTTTAACTGAAAATAAAGTTATTGAATTGTTTCAAATTATGTGCAAAATGCATTACAAAACAGCTTTCAACTTACCTAAAATTGTTCTGTCGACTTCTGGATTCTTTTGCAAGAATTCCGTTGTGGGGAAGAGCCGATGATTGTGACAGTTCCCTGTGGAAAAACAAATATTGATATTAATAAATAAAATATTTACTTAAGTCTGCCTCATCCAGCCATGCATGGCAAGTTTTACAAAAGAAGAAACATGTAAAACATGTTAATAGACCAACTTCGAATGTAATTATTGTCCACAAAACAATAATTTCAGAAATTACAGTGAAAATTTAAACTGAAAACATGCTTAACACTTTCAGGTCTGAGCCTTTTCGACCGCGCATCTTCCTCCAGACTGGGGGTTTTTGTCGCTTTTCGTGATTTTTTAAAAAATACTTGGAAAAAGTTAATGTTGGTAATTTTAATTTTATTAAATACTTCAAAATGTTTTCTTTCATGATGAAAGACCTAATTAAGTGAAAGAACGGTTAATATTTAGTAAGAAATTGTCGAAAAATGCATGTTTGGAACTTGAAAAAAAAAAAAGTTCCGCATAGGAAAATATCATTTTTGACCATGAAAATATGCACAAATTTAAATAAAAACTTACCCAAATCTTGAATAAATATTCAAAAAAAGATTTAATTTTCAAATACACATTATTTTGCAAAATTTGCTTTGGTGTGGTACATTTCAAAACACCGATTTGCACAAAGAGCAATACCACATGGTTCGCAATAATTTCGTATAAGCCTCGATTCTATAGCATCTCCTGCAGTTAATTATGATTGGTGGTGCCATCTATACATTTTTTTAAGAAAGTAAAAGGTCCATAGATAATATCTAAAAAGGATTGAAACGAAAAATTACCCGTATTTTCATAGCTACAGTAGCTCAAACTTGACCCCGAGCTGAGCTCGGGCATAGTCATCTTCAACAAAAACGGCACCCCGAGCTGAGCTCGGGCTTAGACCGGAAAGTGTTAAAGCGAACTAAGGAAGCACTACATTGGACATCAGTAGATCTCAATTAAAACTTAACCCATTAATGCCCGACATATTTTCCCAAAGATATTTTGTTTACTGGTTACACGGCTACCGAACACAATTCACAATGGTTATGTGCTGCAGTCTGTTAATAATGAATTGAAACAATACCAAAGTAATAAATGAAAACTATTATTTGGTTGAAATGTTCATTTTTGGTCAATTCAGATACTTTTTCGATCGTCCCTAAAAGGGACGATAGGTATTAAGGGGTTAAATCAATAATTGCAATTTTTTTATAATACTTTAACAACAAGCAATATTTTTGAAAAACCAAAAGTATCACAATATGTTTATCAAATTTTGAAAATGACTTGTATTATTTTTTTCGTATATATTCAGAGCTATTTATTTTGCTATTGGAATCAATTATAGGTTTAGGAACTTAGTAAAAATATTGCTCGGTAGTTGGCGCTGCAAACTGTGAAAATGTTTTACCATTTCACTTTACTCCACATTCCCCTACATGTACACGTACGTGAGGACGGACCGAAAACAAACCACACACCATGTTTTCAGGGGAGATTAAAATGGAAAATTAGGCTGAAGTTTGAGTGAAATATTTTTTCTCGGATACAAAACTTCCTATACTTTTTACAAGAAAGTAAAACTGTACTTAAAAATAGCAATATATATTTGTTGCGAGTGTGATTTGAAAAGTCACATGCGCAACAGATATTATAATATACACTGAAGTGACAAAAGTCATGGGATACCTCTTAATATCGTGTCGGCCCTCCTTTTGCCCGGCGAAGTGCAACAACTCGACGTGGCATGGACTCAACAAGTCGTTGGAAGTCTTCTGCAGGAATATTGAGCCATGCTGTCTCGATAGACGTCCATAATTGTGAAAGCGTTGATGGGGCAGGATTTTGGGCACGAACAGACCTCTCGATGGTGTCCCATAAATGCTCAATGGGATTCATGTCGGGCGATCTAGGTGGCCAAATCATTCGTTGGAATTGTCCAGAATTTTCTTCAAACCAATTGCGAACAGTTGTGGCCCGGTGACATGGCGCATTGTCATCCATAAAAATCCCATCGTTGTTTGAGTACATGAAATCCATGAATGGCTGCAAGTGATCTCCAAGTAGCTGCACATAAGCATTTCCAGTCAATGTTCGGTCCAGTCGCACTAGAGGACCAAGTCCATGCCATGAAAAAACAGCCCACACCATTACGGAGCCACCACCAGCTTGAACAGTGCCTTGCTGACAGTTTGGGTCCATGGCTTCGTGGGGTCTGCGCCACACTCGAACCCTACCATCGGCTCTTACCAGCTGAAATCGTGACTCATCGGACCAGGCCACGGTTTTCCATTCATCTAGGGACCAACCGATATGCTCACGTGCCCACGAGAGTCGCTGCAAGCGATGTCGTTCTGTCAGTAAAGGCACTCGAGTCGGTCTTCTGCTGGAATAGCCCAAGAAATCCAAATTTCTCCGCACAGTTCTAGCAGACACGTCCATTGTACGTCCCACATTGATTTCTACGGTGATTTGACGCAGTGTTGCTTGTCTGTTAGAATTTACGACTCTTTGCAGACGTCGCCGGTCTCGATCTTTAAGTGCAGGCGGTCGACCACTGCGCTGTCCATGGTGGGATGTTATGCCTGAAATTTCATACTCTCGGCACACTCTTGACACAGTGGATCTGGGAATGTTGAATTCTCTAACGATTTCCGAAATGGCATGACCCATGCGTCTAGCTCCAACTAACATTCCGCGTTCAAAGTCTGTTAATTCACGTCGTGCGGTCATCATCACGTTAAAACCTCTTCACATGAATAACTTGAACAGAAATGAAAGCTCTGTAAAAGCACTGCGCATTTATACCTGTTCTATGCGATGCTACTGCCATCTGAAAATTTGCATATTGCTATCCCATGACTTTTGTCACTTCAGTGTATATCATTATTTAAGAGAGTACTAAGACACACAATGGATACTTACATTTAAGCAAGTAAAAACTAAAAGCCAAAGCTTAAAATTCCCGGATTAAAATGCAAATATGCACCGACAGATGTCACACTCGTGAAAATGATTGTGCAAAATACAATCTGAATGTTATCAAGGACATGAATAGCGCTACGAATTAAGTCGGAAACCCAGAGTTTTGAAATTCCTTCATATTTGAATGCTCTTTTCTCATACGTCGAAGAGCAGTACATTTACAAATCTGAATTATCTCATATTTAATGGAATTCCTACTCAGCCGTGCGCCGACAAAATTCACATTTCCAGTTGTAAGTGACTTCTATTTATAAGTATGATGAGCTATACTCGGGTGGTTTGGGGGTGCATTACGGCGGCCTATTTATTGTTCGAAAATGATTTGCAGCGTCGTGAGACCATGCGATATATAGCACCAGCTACTACTATTATTCGTAAAGGGGGAGGGGGTGTTTTTTTCAGACGTCTATGGGACGAGTGCATAGTTGAGAAAAGAAATTGTAAAATAAAACACACATTAAAAAAAAAGATGAAAAAAGAAAAGAAAAAAAATGGCACTTAAGATAGGCATTTTTTTTTCGCACGAAACTTAAGGTAAGTCGGGGGAAGATGCCAGTCGGGGGAAGACGCAAGTTTGATCATAACTTGTTTATGCATCGTTAGATTGCAATACTGAGCCACTTGTATCCAGTGTCAGGTCCCACATAGGATGTGGCTTGGCCATTTGTTTCAATTCATCGACTTTAATCGGCGCTATTTTTTAATCTCGTGAGAATTAACGTGGTGAGTACAACTTTTGTAATATTCTGTTCCTCATACTTAGAGCTCATAAACGTATTTGCTATTTTGAATAAGATCTTAGCAATATAAGTGAGTTTTGCATTACGTTACACACATCATCTATGCAGAAGAGCAGCACTGTACAGCAGCAACACTGTAGCAGTAAGGAAATAAGCGTGTGTGGCATCTTCCCCATATACTTGGGGGAAGACGCCACATGGTTCAGAAATAGGTGAAATAAACTAAATTTTATTTATTTTTTGTTTTATAGCACTAAATAGTATCGTGTAAAATAGAAAATAAATCACTTGCATATTTTCTTATGCTTTCGTTTTAGGCATTATGACTTTTAAAAAATAGAACTCTCTTTAATTACCATTTAGACAATGCCTGAAAACAACAAAAGAAAAGCTTAACACTCTTCTAAAAAAAAAACAAAAAAAAATTAAAAAACGAAGTCTAAACTAATTCCAAGAAGAGAGTGACTATGCGGGGAAAGGTCAAGGAAAGCTAGAAAAGGCGAGTTAGCGCAAAACGCATTCCAAGAAACCTTCGAAAATACAGAAGAAAACGAGACAACATGTCAGCTAGTCATCCTCACGTGAAAAAATTCCTCTACATTCGAATGATGACGGGTGGATGTTGATAATAGGGGATTTTTATGCTAATAAAGGTCCCAAGTGTGACTGGATTCAGTGCATCGAATGCAACAAATGGTTGCATGAAGATTGCAATGATGATCATTTGCATTGAGTGAAATTTTGTGTAGGCTGTCATTCAAATTTGTGCTGCTATTATTTTTTTCAAATCAAATCTGACTACATTTCAATTTGTTTCCTTTTGTTATTATGTTCACACTTAAGTTTTTAATGTTGGTCTTATTTTTTTATTTATTGGGATGTTATGGCATCTTCCCCCATAACAGGTGGAATCTTCCCCGTATATATGGGGAAGATGCCACAAATAAATGACTTTCTGCAACATTAAATTCTGACTTAATTTTATACTTTGAAGAGTATTCACTGGTATTTATGATTAACTAAATTGTTGAAAAATAAAGTGTATTTGTTTGCATGGACTTGTTATTGCAATTCAAACTGTAATCATCGAAAATTCCTTAACTGTGGCATCTTCCCTCGATTTACCTTATTATATTTTTGAATTTAATGCGCCTCAAAATCCCATTTCAATTTGAAATATGAATTACATCTATTTCTCATCCTAGTGTCGCGACTTTAATATTTCTTTCAGCTCCAAAACTATGCACATATATGTTTGCTATGTGCACGTTTACAAGGTTATTAGAGGTTATCTAAAAACACTGTACTAAATAGAAAACTGTCGCCACATGAAAAATGTTGCAATATTGTCCATGTATATGTATTCAAAGTAGGAGAATTAATTTATTAAAAACTTTATATCAACTGTGAGGATTATTATTACTGTTAATAAAGTGATTTATCTTAGTTTCTGGAGTGAAGGTAAACTTTGAAGAATAGAATTTAAAAAATATTTTTGGCCGATTAATCGGCCCTATTTTACTGATTATTAATAATCGGCAATGCGGCCGATTATGGCCGATTAATCGGTACTGCCGATTAATCGGTGCATCTCTACAATTTTGTTTAGACACCAAATTTGTTTTTCACCTTAAAGTTGATTTTAGACTTACAAGGATGATAAACAAATATTTCTAATCAACTTGGATTTGACCATTTTTTATTCATTTAAAATAAATAAAAAACAAAAACAACTAGTAATAATAATGAAATAAAGACCAATTATGAATAATAATTAAAATGTATAATACAGAATGTATAAAATCATAGTAAAGTAAGAAGCTTGTAAAAAAATAAAAATGTATCGAATTAGCTTAAATGCCCCATGAAAGAAAAAGTACTAAAGAAAAAGGGAAAAGGTTTCCTGTGACTGAGTGTTTGTTCAAATAAATTTTGAGAAAGTTATCGGAGGAAATGAAGAGTTTTTTGTTCAGAATTTTGTTGCCAAATAAACTTGGAGGTCTTTTATTAGAACGTTTTTGTTTGATTTCGAACGTTTAAAAAAATTATCCAAAGTTTAAATAAAAATATAATCCTTTATAAGAAAAAAATGAAGTAAACAATTGTGTAGGATTTGTGAAGGAAGAAAAGGCTGTAAAATTAGACTATCATTTCACATCATTTCTTAGGTGTACAGGCCGATAATTATGGTAGAAAACATGTCATGGACCTTTTTTTTCAATCGTTCCCCTCAAAATGTACTAGATATTAAAACAGTACTAAAAAATTTAATTGTAGCATTTTTCTTATCATTTGTTTACAATAATATGTAATTTAAAATGAAAGCACCTTACTTATTATCTTCAAGCAACTAAGTCTTTTAAAAAATCACAGGAAACTAAATAAATTATAAGGAAACCCAGACCAGATAAAAAAGTGACCAAAATCCAATGTTATAAAAGTTCAATGGCAAAATTGTGGTCTCCATGTCCTAAAATTATACTTTTTTTGAAATCATTTTTTAACGGATAATTTTGCTGTGTGAGCAAGTAAAAAATGAAGCACCGGTCATTTTTTTTTCTGCTGACCAGTGCCGGACTGCTGGACCGGAGGTTAAGAAGCACGGTAAATTAGACTACTCTGTGACAATTTGTAAATGAAAGCTTAACCCATTTATGCCCAGTAGCCTAAAAACGGGACGCTTGTTCGTTACTGCATACAAAAATCTGTAATGTGTATATCATTTTACTCTAAGCTGTTTTTCACAAGTTAAATAGTCCTTCTTCGTGAGAAAACCAGTTAGAGAAACTATTTGGAAACCAGAGTTTATTTATTGACAGTTATTTTCAGACAAATCAGCCAAGCAACGATCCAGCATGGGTAGCCACAGAAAGTTATTTCTTTTTTGCGAACTTATTTTTCATAAAATTAAACCATTTTAAAATGATTTGCTTAAAATTGATCACAGATGCCGTTTGTAATGTTACTTTGCAAAAGTAAAGTCTAGTAAGGTCGTATTTTGCTCACATATCTGCAAAATATCCTATAGACAGGACGTTAAATAACTTAATAAATATGGCAACGGCGAACTATTTAAGCCTAAAATGTTTGTAAACCGTGTGTAAGTAAGAGTTTTGAGCAGATAAAAATTGAAAAAAAAAAGTTAAAAAAAAACTTGGGCATAAATGGGTTAAACAAGCTAAGAAATTAAAAAGAAAATAAATAAAATAAAACTAAAATGAAAAGAAAAAAAAAACTGAACATGAAATAAAAAAATGAATAAAAATGAAAAAAGTTAACTTTTTTTTTTGAGCTCAAAAGTGTTTGTTGTTTTAGTGATCTGTTAAAACGTGAGTTTCAGCATTTGGCGTTCGTCCTGTTTCTTTGTTGACGGTACGAAAACATAGCACATTCCTCAACTTGAAAGGTTGCCAGCATTTCAATCTCTTTGTTTAAGTCGACAGATAGAAATGAAACAGATTGTTACCTATATAATATTATTTAACATGTGTAGTTGTTTCGAGTAGAAAGTAGGATCATTAGTTGGATTTCAGCAAAAAATCTCCGTTTAAAACTTCTAACAACTCCGGGAATAAGTTAATTGTTTCTGAAAGCTTAACTCGAGGAATTAGATTGACTGTGCGAGTACTTTCTACTGAATGTTCAGTAAAAAGTGCTTGGACTTCATATTTTAAATTAGGCGAACCATAAATGAAGCATAAACCAGGAGTTTAATAATTTAGATTGAGGAAGGAGGTCGTAGTTTTTGACTTTATTTATGTAAAATAGGGCATTGATTTTATTTTTAAAAATCTAATTTATCCACAAAATAAGAACTTTTGTGATTGTTAAAAAAAATAGGTTTGAAAAACAATTTTTTACTATCGAAAAAATGATGATTACAGAACCCTCCCGTTTCGGCATCTTCCCCATAACGTCGGCGAAGATGCCGAAGGCAAAGTGTCGTAAAGGGAAGATGCCGTACACGATATTTTTGCGTCGACTGCTGCATACGATGTTTCTAGGTCTATGTTATACACTGCGATTCAAAAGTTTAGACAAAATGCAAATATGTGAATAAAAAGAAAACTATTCAACGAAATGCTTTCAAATTTCTACTGCAGGTACACAATATGGTCCCAAATACGGGTCTGGAGTTCTTATAACTATAACTGGAATCAAATTTTGGATATTACGAAAGACATTTTTCTGCATTGTTGCAAAAGTTTAGACAATAGTCCGATTTTATGCAAATATCCCTTGAAATGTGATTGGTGGAGGAAATGCGGGACTGTATTATTCATTTATAAAGTGCAGAGATTGCTGAATAAATAATAAAAATCTCAAAAGCTCTTTAGCTCTCGTGTAAAAAAGATGAGAAAGCTTGGAAGCCGAAATTTGAAGATGAACCTACTTTATTAATTTTTTGTCTTTTAAATCGGCTCTAGTATGGTAGTACATTGTTTTTTACTTTGTGGAGAGCAAATTCAGACATGCGTATCAATCAAAAAGTCCAAGAAAAATTATATTTCTTAAGGATGAAGGAATTGAAAAAAACGGCTCAGACTGACGATTCGCCCCTTAATCCTACAAAACTTCAACTTCGGTCAAAAACAGCACGTGACAGCATAAGTAGATGAACAACTGAATCGGAATGCATAAAAAAAACAAAGAATTGTGCCTGAGCCTTTTCATACAGAGTGTCCCAAATAAGCCAGATTTTAATTTGAAAAGCAGCATATGTATCATCGTGACTGAAAAATGAATGGTACTTTCTTTGATAAAAATTATTAAAATTGGGATGGCCTAGATGGATTATAAGTCTTTTCGCGGGACTTGAGAAATATCCAATGATCATATGCTGTGCTGCTTTTACCAATAAAATCTGGCTTATTTGGGACACTTTGTCTGAAAAGGCTCAAGCACATGTCTTTGTTTTTTTTATGCATTCCGATTCAGTTGTTCATCTACTTATGCTGCCACGTGCTGTTTTTGACCCAAGTTGAAGTTTTGTAGGATTAAGGGGCGAATCGTCAGTCTGAGCCGTTTTTTCAATTCCTTCATCCTTAAGAAATATAATTTTTCTTGGACTTTTTGATCGATATGCATGTCTGAATTTGCTCTCCACAAAGTAAAAAACAATGTACTACCATACTAGAGCCGATTTAAAAGACAAAAAATTAATAAAGTAGGTTCATTTTCAAATTTCGCCTTCCAAACTTTCTCATCTTCTTTACACGAGAACTAAAGAGCTTTTGAGATTTTGATTATTTATTCAGCAATCTCTGCACTTTATAAATGAATAATACAGCTCCGCATTTCCTGCACCAATCACATTTCAAGGTATATTTACATAAAATCTGACTATTGTCTAAACTTTTGCAACAATGTAAAAAAATATCTTTTGTAATATCCAAAATTTGATTCCAGTTATAGTTATAAGAACTCCACACACGTATTCGGGACCATATTGTGTATCAGCAGTAGAAATTTGAAAGTATTTCGTTGAATAGTTTTCTTTTTATTCACATATTTGCATTTTGTCTAAACTTTTGCATCGCAGTGTAGTAGTTTTCTAGGTCTATGCTTCGAGTAGGATCAATTTTATATCTTTGGCTTGTAGCAAAGCTACAGCATCTTTCTCAAACGAAAAATACGGCATTTCAGCCAAAGGCATTTAATATTATTTCAGGCAATCGTCAGAGCTGTAAAATTGACAAAACACTAAGAAATTGGCCCATACAGTTTGTCCGAGACAAATCTTTACCATTCCAAAAATTATCATCAGAAATACTAACAGGTGGAAGAAAAAAAAACGCATTCTGTGGCAAGAGAGGGAATCTTTCTGATATTAATTTCCTGAAAAAGATGTAGCTAAGTGCTAGTCAACTAAAATAAACAAAAATGGCGATTGCTTAGGAGAATGCTTCGTTTGTATTGCGGCTAGCTAAGACAAAAACATCGATGATTGTGCAAAGAAATTTTCTACCATGAAGATACACCAAGTGTGACACTTGGAATACTTTAATAGTATAGGTGCAATTTTAATACGAGCAAAAGTATAATGAAGTCAGTACATTGTTTAAAGTCAGTAAAATGGTCATATAAATATTACTTTAAAATGAAGGGTCAGGGAGAAAAAACCACGGTAGTCACATTTGATTCATTTTGAGAAAAATGAAATTTAAACTTTACGAACTCATAAACTTCCCCAGTATACTTGTTCTAAAATGACAATAATACATGGAATACAGTGTTTTTTCACGAATATTGCATATACTAAACGAAATTACACTTATTTTTCTATCAGGTGGTAGCATCAGTTTAAATTCAACAAAAAGTGGACTACCGTGGTTTTTCCCCCTGACCCTTCAACTGTATTGTTTGCAGTGTAAAGGCAAACGAGCACAGTAACAGACCCACCAGTTTCTCAAACAGCTTACAGACTCTAAATACTGTCGGCCCCGCTTAATCGGGTACTGATAAACGAATACCCCGCTTATACGAATAAAACATCCCGGAACCGAATATTCCTCATGCCGTAGATGCAATGTTAAAGATCCCCAGTTAAACAAATACCCAGAATATGTTAAACGTTGTCTTATATCACGAACTTTATGAAGGAAACCTGTCTTTGACATAATGCAATTAAACTTTGAAGATTTCTGAAAAAAGAAAAAAAAAAAAAAAAAACATTATTTTCTCCGTAGTATACGTGTCTTGTAAAATCCGTCCGTTACAGAGGAAAAAAGAAAAAAAAAAAACTTTTTATAAATACTGTTTCTGGAAAGCTTCAAAATAGAATTGTACTTTTTAGAGTCCATCTTCTTCCTAATATTCAGGCAACGAAACAAGGATCTAATATATTTGGAGTTTTTAAAGGCTGTTTTGTGCATCTACTGACGCTTTTTTAATAAAGTTTGCCCAGTACGTTTTGTATTTTTTCCTAAGAAAAATTTTGTAAAAGACTTTATATAATAAGGAAATAAGTTACAGTGAAACTATTTTTCTGAAGATATTAAACTTTTATATTGAACTACACAAATAACAAAATTGCATTTGTAGATCTTTTCCTATTAAAAGCTATGTTATTTACTTTTTACCTTTCAATCCGTATTACAAAAATATTGAACATCAAGACGAAATTAAAGATTTAGATTTCAATAATGGTTTATTTACCTCAAACGTAAAAAATATGACAGTTACTTGTAAAAAGTTAAATATAAAATCATGCCTATTTATTAAAAATAGTACTTACTGGATGGTAAATTTGTCAAAGTTCCATTTGCATGAATGTACTTGCAAATAGTCCACAGTCCTGAGTGGCTTCTGACAAAAAACGTGTTTGTTCTATTCATGTAAATAGGAGAACCATCGGACGAGGACACATGGAACCAAAAGTCTGTACTCACAGCTACTGTCCATAAAATGAAAGCCAAGATAAGTCCAGCTGAGGCTGCTACTAGCAACTTTCTTTCAAACACAAGAACTGCTGCTGGATCTCTGTTGGCTACTCTCTTTCGGATTCTTTGCATCGCACTAGCTTTGCGAACTCTTTTCTGCTTTTGTTCATCTGGATTAGATGATGGCGCCTTTTCTCGGCCTGACATCGTGACACTTGGTCTTAACTTGGTCAGTCCAAATCTAAGCTATCTCTTACAGAAACAAATTCATTTAGTGCTTCGATTTTGGAACTCTTATTAAGCAGAGTTTGATATTTAACTTCGGATTCAGAGCGACAATGCTAGCAAGAATCATCGTTTTATATAACTTTCCAGGCGATATTTGTCTTCTTGTATACAAACTAATTAAGGGAACGCATCACAAGAAATAACTTTTAAAACTTTTGTAAATATAGAGAATTTTTGCTAAAATGCCTGTTTTCTTTCATTTTCAAATAATTTCTTTAGTAAAGACATGATTTCAAAAGTGTTTCAATAAATATTTCGCAATACAACTACTCTAAACTGAAATTATTATTTTTCTTGGGTAGAAAAAGTAATCTCATATCAGATTATATATATAGTTGGATTAATTTATATCACAGAGACATATAAACGTCAGACTTCTTAAAGAAGAACTAAGGCACTAATATATAGATTTTGATGCATGCTAGACTCTTCAAAATAGTTTCCAAGAACACGTAGGAAATGAAAGAAAGCACTAGTTCACAGAGTCCTGAAACATAAAAGAGACAAATTAGTATATTTTTATAGGTGTTTTTGTTAATATTCACACTGGATTATCAGTTTTAGTAGTTTATCTTTTAGTAATAGGTCAAATACCGTAAAGTCGGGTTACTTGGACCCTAGGGGATTACTTGAGCCCATTACAGTAAAATGATAAAATCTAGGTTTGGTACTTACTAGTTGAAGACTAGCACGTAGTTCCTCGTTTCTCCGCAAGGGAGAAGCACTCCGCAGTCTCTAACGCTAGTACCAAACCCAGATTTTATCATTTTACTGTGGGCTCAAGTAACCCCCTTGTGGGTCCAAGTAACCCGACTTTACGGTAGTGTTTTTATAAACATTATGTTATTGGTTTTTTAATGTGCTATTCCACGTTAGCTTTTTTATTTTGTCTTTCACAAGACAACTAATTTATTTCACTAAAAGTGATAATTTCGAAAAAATAATTGAACCAAATTTTCTTGTTTCAGAAATAAAAATGGGTGTGGCATGTGAACGAAAGATCTTAAATTATTACTATTTTCTAATGAAACAATTTGGCAGTCACCTGACGTTGACTGAAAAAGCTTTCCTAGTAACGCCGAAACACGTGTATGCAGTAATTTGCATGCTTTGTGAAATAAACCGTTTCTATTCTATCGAGCACAATTATTAATTATTTATACACAACTATATTAGTTTAAAATATTGTGCGTACTAATCCATAATAAAGTAATTAAGCGCAGATCCTAAATTAAATATCATCGCATAATTAAACTTTAGACTTTATAAGCAATTATGTTCATCATAATATCATGGATGATTTGAAAGCACTTCCTATACTCACTGAACATCATTGAAAACTCGGTCTTCAATATTTATTAGATTAATATTGGAGCACCTGCTAATTTGCATTTTCTCAGAGCCGGTATCAGTATCGTCATGCCAACCATATTGATATTCCATGCTTTCAAGAAGTTAATTTCGAATTTTATGGCACATCTATCCTCATGGGCTCGGAAGTAAACACTGAATCCATAACAGGTGCCTCTAAACTTTTCAAAAATTTCATTATGGCTCCAGAAAACGTCACTTTTCGCGAGAAGGAGCATGTACAATTTCAATACCTTTTACGCCAAATTGCATAATACAATTTTTGCCCCCTAAAAGAATATTTATCTCCATGTATACGTCATTCACGTCATCCTGCTTGAATCATTAATTTTGCTGCGAGGTAAGCGGCATATTGCCCCGTCACCTTTCGAATAATCTATGGTGATGTACGTTGCATAGAATGAAGCATTGGAGTTGTAGTTTAACGGTTTTATAAAATTGGGCGATATGGGCTATCAAAAATACATTCTCATACTGTGGTATTGATAAAAGTCCTGTTTAGTTATTAAATAGTTAAATTGAGTGTTCATGTATTTAAAGTGCTTGTAAAGTGAAGAGATATTTGGCATTTTAATAAATATATTTAAGGAACCGTTTCGAAACTCTTCTAAAACTATGAATTTGCATAGATATACGTTGCTTAGAAAAAAGCATTTTAGTTGTAGTTTAACGGTTTTATAAAATTGGCCGATATGGGCTATCAAAAATACATCCTCATACTACGGTATTGATCAAAGTCTTACTTGGTTATTAAGTAGTTAAGCAGAGTTTTGATGTATTTAAACTGCTCTTTAAGTGAAAAGATATTTGGCACTTTAATAAATATGTTTAAGAAATCGTTTCGAAATTCTTCTAAAACAATGAATTTACATATATGTACATTGCTTAAAATGAAGCTTTAAAGTTATTATTTAACGGCATTTAAAATTTTGCTAGATGAACTATTATAATGGGGTAATTATGCTATGGTATTGGTTAAAGTATTACTTAGTTATTAAGTAATTAATCAGAGCGTTGGCGTGACTTTAAAATGCTTGTAAAGTAATGATTTCTTCGGCATTTCTATAAACATATTAAATTAATCGTTTTGAAACTCTTCTCAAACTGTTTATTTGCAAACATGTACGTGGCTAAGAATGAAGCATTATATTTATAGTATTTATAAATTGGGCGATAGTGGCTATCGTAAATACATCCTCATACTGAAGTGTTGATCAATTATTAATAAATGGTTAAGTAGAGTGAGTATTCGTGTGTTAAAATGCTTGTAAAGTAATGATATATTTGGCACTTTACACAATATATTAAAGTAATCATCTCGAAACTCTTGTAAAACTATTAATTTTATAGATGTACGTTGCTTAGAGAGAAGCATTATAGTAATTGTTATTGGTTTTACAAATATTATTATACAGGGTGTCCACTCCTATCGTGGACCAATAGCTAATTTCTAAACTGTTAGAGATAAGCATATAGTTCATTTAGGAAAAAATCTCCAAATTACGAAAAGAATTTTGGGTCTATTCAATGTTTTTCAAAAAATCAAATTTTGAAAAAGTTACGAAATTTAAATTTTTATACAGCCCTCCAGTCCTATCAATCATATTTAGTAAAACATTTTTGACGCTGTAACGTTTAAAACTAAAAAAAAAATCACTGTTCTACCACGAAAATTGACCGAGTTATGACGTTTTGAAAAATCAAGATTTTGCATTATTTCATGACGTCATCGAGAGATCGTTTACGGGACCGTATGCGAAATCCTTCAAAATCTTGATTTTTCAAAACGTCATAACTCGGTCAATTTTTGTGGTAGAAGAGTGATTTTTTCTTAGTTTTAAACGTTACAGTGTCAAGAATGTTTTACTAAATATGATTGATAGGACTGGGGGGCTGTATAAAAATTTAAATTTCGTAACTCTTTCAAAATTTGATTTTTTGAAAAACATTGAATAAACCCAAAATTCCTTTCATAATTTGGAAATTTTTTCCTAAATGAACTATATGCTTATCTCTAACGGTTTAGAAATTAGCTATTGGTCCACGATAGGAGTGGACACCCTGTATTACGGTATTAGTGAAAGTCTTATTTAGTTAAAGTTTACAAATACCTTTGTGCTATTGATGTAAAGAAAATTACAAAGTTAAGGAGGCACAAATAAGCAGGGATACTGCAGACACGTGTTTCGGCGTTACAAGGAACGCCTTTATCAATGCAAAAAAGTTGTGAGCTTATGGATGCACAGACATCCGACAAAAGCAACGGAAACAGAAGCGAACAGCTTAAAAAGGAAACATAGCGGATTACCCGAACACGAATAAAAACATTTTAAGCCAAAAAAGAACCAATGGGGAAAAAAAGATTGAACCGAAGCTTTCTACCAGGTACGAAATGGAAAGAAAGAATTCAATTGGCGACACGATAAGCCAAAAGGCTAACATAATAAAAAAAAAAACACTAAGCTAAAACTATTAACCGCAAGAACAAAAAAGTGCAGAATGAAAGAAAGCGAATCGGTAAATGAAGAAAACAAAGAGGAAAATAAAGACAAGTAGAAAAATATTTTGGAAAAAAAGTAAAACCTACTTTAGTTGGAAATTGCTCTAAAAAAAAAAAAAAATTTTTCTTTGAACACCATCGAAACAACTTTTAAACATAAGTTTTGAAGTCGAAGCAAAAACGATAGGTAAAATGATATTTAACCATATTTTGCCAACATTTATCAGAGAAACCGTTGAAAATTAAAGCAGAATATTTGTACCATTACACGAATATGTGGTAATCAATGAAATGTATCCGTATACTCGTAAAGAACCTGGATCCATTAAATTTTATATTTATAGTTGAATTGTAGTTGCGTATGATTCAAAACATTGTTTTTGCGCCGACTTCAAAACTAATGTTTAAAAGTAGTTTCGATGGTGTTCAAAGAAAAAAATTATTTTTTACTTTTTAGAGCAATTTCCAACTGAAGTCGTTTTTTTTTTTTTCAAAAATATTTTATTTCATTCTTTTTAGTATAAATGTACATAAATAATTAAAATATAGTTAAAAACTATTAATTACGATTTTAAATAAAGTTTAAATTTAATTGAATTTCATGTTTAATTTAGTTAAGCCGTCATTCAAAATTATCGTTATCATTATTATTACTGTTTCATATCAACCACGTTTTGCAACAATGGATTTCCTATTTAATCATTGAGGACAAAACGCTCTAAATTTGACAACTTATTAATTGATATCTTCGTTAATTAAAATTATATACTTATACAAATTTAAAAAAAAAATCATGCAGTTGTTCAAAACAATCCTTGCAGACCTGGACTCGATCTCATTCCATCAGGAACTTGACGCGTTTAACCATTTGACCATCGGGTCGCTCACTGAAGTAAGGATTTACGATAGCACACATTATTTTAAATAGCATGAAATTTTAGTTTTTCGATCATAACTTTTTTTCTAGTGAACAAATATCGTCATATGAGTGCATAGTATCTAAGTTACACCATCTCCTATCGATTAAAAAAAATTGTCCAAATCGGTTCAGTAGATCAGTTGTTATGTGCGAACAAACAAAAAAAAGCACACGCTTTGAATTGAGAACTTTCTCCCTTTTTGAAGTCGGTTAAAAATAGGAAAAATGCCAGCAAAATCTGAGGAATAAATTAGAAAGGGAAAAGGCAAAATTATACAAATGTACGACAAACAGCAGAAAAATAAGGAATAGCTTTGAGATCATTAACTAAATCAGAACTGTTTTTCAAAATATGAAAGGATTCCCAAAAATCAAGATCTGATGGCTTATGGCATTTTTGGACAATTTGGAAAGAATTAAAATCGAAAGAATGATTCTCTTCCCAACAATGTTGCGCAATACTAGACTTATTCAATTGTTGCTTTTTCATATAATTTTGATGTTTCTTTTTAGCGGAATTTGCGACGTGCTTTGAAATTCCGCGAAAAGGAACATCAGAATTATCTGAAAAAGCAACAATTGAATAAGTTCAGTATTGCACAACATTGTTGGGAAAAGAATCATTCTTTTGATTTTAATTATTTTCAAATTGTCCAAAAATGCCATAACCCATCAGATCTTGATTTTTGGGAATCCTTTCATATTTTGAAAAACAGTTCTGACTTAGTTAACGACCACAATGCTATTCCTTATTTTCTGTTGTTTGTCGTACATTTTTATAATTTTGCCTTTTCCCTTTCTAATTTATTCCTCTGATTTTGCTGGCATTTTTCCTATTTTCTACTTGTCTTTATTTTCCTTTTTGTTTTCTTCATTTACCGATTCGATTCGCTTTCTTTCATTCTGCTCTTTTTTGTTCTTGCGGTTAACAGTTTTAGCTTGGTGTTTTTTTTTTTTTTTTTTTTTTTTTAGCCTTTTGGCTTATCGTGTCGCCAATTGAATTCTTTCTTTCCATTTCGTACCTGATAGAAAGCTTAGGTTCAATCTTTATTTTCCCATTAGTTCTTTTTTGGCTTAAAATTTTTTTATTGGTGTTCTGGTAATCCGCTATGTTTGCTTTTTAAGCTGTTCGCTTCTGTTTCCGTTGCTTTTGTCGGATGTCTGTGCATCCATAAGCTCAAAATTTTTTTTGCATTGAAAAAGGCGTTCCTTGTAACGCCGAAACACGTGTCTGCCGTATATCTACTTATTTGTGCCTCCTTAACTTTGTAATTTTATCTACATCTTATTCAGTTACTAAATATTTATATTAGAGTAGAGCATTCGTGAGTGTGAACCGCTTATAAAGTGATGAGATATTTAGCATTAATACATATATATACATATTCATCATTTCTCTTTGCCTCGGTATTTCATTTTACCTCCCATTCCTCTACTTTTGATGTTTAGCTGTAGCCAATAAAGTTTATACATACTTCTCCTGCACACACACATGGACGACACGAATTCATTATGGCTTACAACAAGAGATTAGAATGACCTACCTAGAAGTATATAATTGAGAAATTTTACCATTCGATGTTACTCTAATCAAGAACTTCGCTGTTCTCGTTTAATGATAGTCATTTATAGCAGGTGAGCTAAATGAGTGTGAAAGCAAATAAAGGGTTGTCGTAATGATTAAACTCGTACAACTTCATTTTATCGCGAAGTAAGCATTTGTGTTAAGTCGAGTAAATTAAAGGTAAGGACTGATTCGCATTAATAATCAAAGGCAATTTAGATTAAATAATAAACTCTTTTAATTAGTAATATTTTCAAAAACGTTACTACTTATTATTTGATTTCCATTTGTTAGAGTCAATAGTCAATATTTTGTTTCGTCTGTTTACTAAAATGAAGAGATTTTCGACCTGGGTTCCACAGAAACTTTCCTGAAGCTTTGGTGGAATTATTAAAGTAATCAATATTTGACTAATCCAAGGTCCAAAACTTTATTTTTCATAAAAGGGGTTGTCGATAAATGGCCTAAATGTTTTCTACACTTTTGACTCCCCCTCTTCTTTTTTTCAGTGTCACATTTCGCCTTAGTCCTTCCCCCTTCTCTCTTCACAATATTTCGCGCAAGAATAGTCTCATTAACGCGTAATACACTTCGGAACTATTTTGATACACCCCCCCAAATCGGAAATTCGGCCACATTTTTTTCTCGTTAAGCAAAATACCCGTTTTCATATACAAACATATATGAAATCCAAAAATTGTTGCCACAAAACTTTAAAAAAAAATGGTACCGAAAACAAGAAAATATTTAAATTTGGCAACAGTAAAAACCTAAAAGCTGAAAAAACCTAAATTGGCAACACCAGAATAAGAAACAGCAACCCCAAAAAGTCCGTAGGGCGTGCCAGATTTGGCGCGTAAATTTTGGGGGTTATATCAACCCACACTTCTTGTTACACCCTTCGTCCCTTGTTCCAAGTTTCGTCAAATCCCTCTACTCAAACCTTAACATCATTTGTGGATAGCCCAGAAGATTGAAAGCTTTGAGGTAGTTTTCTTGGGAAATGGGACATTAATGAATATTTTATGGAAAAAAACCAGCTTGACGTATAAATACTATGAAATGTAAAACAATCTTAGTCCAAGTAATTATAATTCCCACATTTTATAATTGCTATACAGTGGCCGCCACTTACAGTAATGAACTGTAAAACTGCTAATGTTATAGTAGTAAACTGTAAAATTGCTAGTTAATAGTAATAAACTGTAAAATTGCTGGTTTCACAGCTTATTACCGTGCATTTTACAGTTTTAAACTGGAACCTCTGCTGCCAGTATTACACTGTTGTTTTTACAGTATAATGCAGCTAAAATAATGGCAATAAACTGTAGCATTGTAAATTTTGCAGTAATAAACTGTAAAACTTCTATTTTTACAGTAATAAACTGTATAATAGCTAGTTTTAGTTTATTACTGTGCATTTTACAGTTTTAAACTGAAACCTCTGCTGCTAGTAGTGTACTGTAAAAACAACTCATTTTTTGCAGTGTCTGCATCACGTTTTCCCTAAACAAGTTTATTCAATAAACCGGCGGATTCAATAAAGTGGACAATTCAATAACGCTGAATATTGTTCTCTGTTTTTAACGATTTGATTCATTAGAGCGGTTAATTTAATAAAATACTAATTCAATCACCGGCGTCTATTATATTTTTAAAAATGTTGTTTATTTTCTCATCTTAAATATATTTTAGACCCCCTCCCCTTCTCAAGGGGAAAAAACCCTTTAGCCACCTTATCGTTGAATACCTTATTTAAATGCTTGCGTTGTGATGCATACAAAATAGAAATACAGTCGACGCTCGTTATAACGACCACTCGTTATAAAGACCACCGTAATATAACGACCTGTAAAAAGCCCCCAACTGTATTCCAATATACCCTATGTTCTACCTCTTATAGCAACCATTCGTTATAAAGACCGTTTTGTGTAGGACGGAGATGGTCATTATATCGAATGTCGACTGTATAATAATAAAGATGCAGACATAATGTTGTGAATTCTAGCTAGATAAAACTTTGTTATTCTATTTTTTGTGTGTAGAGATATTCCTTTGAGTAAACGGTAAACCAAAGCGTAAAAGCTGACTGAATATCCCTGACGTAAAACATCTTCCTAAAATTGGACTATTTTTGTAAGTATTACCCTGCTAAAATATGTAGAAATAGCAGATAAAATAAACTCATGAATATTGACAAGTGCTTTATGTCGATGTATACAAATATTAGAAAACTGAAATCGAAATTCTAAATGTACATTTTAAAATAACAATTTTACTGTACATATTTTATTTATCAATCGGCTAGACTTTTTCTAAGCAATCCAATGCAGTTGCGAAATACATGTTGAGCTAGCTATAGAATTTAAATTTTATGCTGCTTAAGCAAGGAAAAAAGGATAAAAACATTTTGTACATCTTACGTCCATTACTAATCTGAAATATTTTTTTTCAGAAGAATATTTAATACAGAAATATTTTTGCGAAATCACACATTTTCCTCGATTTGGTTATATATTTTCTCGCTCAGTATACTGAACGAATTTTATTCTGTGGACAGGCAATTTTTTTCCCCTTGTGACACAAATATATTAAAATTGCGCAACTACCTACAGCGTTCTTGTTTTTCTTTCAACCATAAACCTTAACTGTAAAATAGGGTTTTAAAAAGCATTGGGTGTTTTAAAATCATTTCAATAAGAGCTGCCACTTTTTCTTGCCATTATGTTTATGTTTGTGTAACCCTTTGAACTTGTAATACCTCTATTTTCGCACGAGATGCATACTTAACATTGCAAAGATGATTGAATAACTGAAAAAAAGAATATATTATTATAAAAGTTTAAAGTGGAAAATATAAACATGAAAAATTTAGCTCTTTATATGGTCCCCACAGCCTGGTAAGTATTTATGGGTAGTTACTCTTATTCTGATTTAAAAAAAAAAAAAGAGAAGAAAAAAAAAAACGAAATGCAAGCATTCGAAGTCGAACCAGTACTTTCATTGTTCGCAAAATGATGCGCTACAGCAAATTCAAATCATGCACCCAATGAGACTCGAGAGGAATTATAGTCAGGTGGCGTACCAGTTAACATTGTAAATCACCAACTTTTTCTAGTAAAACTTTCATTTCACTGTAAACGCCCGATTTTACAATATTGTGTTTCGTAAAATGTTCCTACATGTTTGCACACTCCTTTTCAAGATCCATTTCTTTTATACATTAAAGGATAACTTCACTAATCAATAACCGTGTCTACTTTAAGAACATAAACACTTCAATTTTGTTATACTTTTGTAAAACAGATAACGTTTTGTTCTATTATCGGATTCCTCACTTAACGTCGGCCATTATGTTAAATGCTTTGATGTTTAAATTGATAGAAAATTGTGTTTAGTGTCGTTTGTAGACAAACAACTCTTTTTAAAGTTTAAACACAAAGCCGCGTATGTTTTTGAAATGAATATCCCCTTTTCCTCACCCCTTTTTTTAAAAAAAGTAAAAAAGGTTGAATACATTATCAAACCACTCAATGGCCCCGTTAGTCATCTAGAACGGACAGAAGACCATGTTCTCAAATTTTATCTTCTGGACATTGCTCCAACTCTATTGATTTTAATACTGATAATTATTAAAGGTTTGGGCTAAATATATTTCTACTCTTTTTTCAGAATTGAACAATATTCTTTAGATCTTCTAGACATTATTGATTTCGAATGGATAATTACTAAAATTTTGGGCCAAATTATCTTTCTATAAGCTCTCAGAATCAAACAATTTTGACTACTATATGATTTTCTCACCAAGTAAGCCATTGCCAAAGAGTCCTAAGAAATTGTTTTTTGCCTAAAGCAACACTATTATATACACTGTAAGATAAAACGGAAAATGAGTTCGTTTAAGCGCAGAAGTCCATTTCGTTCTCTTGTAATGGTTTTTCTGCGTGTAATTCTAGTCGATGGATAGTGCCATTTTCCTAGTTAGTAACATTGATATCAAACTCAATCACATGTAGTATTAGGAGGACTGGAAAGTAATGTCATTTTCTTCAAACAAATATATTGCTAAACGTTTTTATTTTAAATCACCGATGTAATTATTCTCGTTATCAAATGCATCTTAAAAGGGCATCTTGGATACCAAAACAAATTTTCTATTTTTTTTTATATCTAGATTACAATAAAGGTAAATCTAATGGTACAATGTCAGGTGAGTATTAGGAGGGAAGCAGTTGGATTTCCGTTTCTTCCGATAGATAAAACACTTTCTATTTCACAAAAACTTAACAAATGTAGCTTGGATCAGAAGTGCTATTTCAAGATATTGTGGTCCAGAAATATTTTGAAAGAAAAAATCTATCTGGGATTTAAAATTTATTTCTAGATGGCAAAAGGCCCTTGATAAGGAGGATAATTACATCGTTCATATATAAAAAAAAACTTATAACAATTGATTTGTTTAAAAATAAACGACATATCCTTCCGGTACTCCTAATATTTTAAGCTATATTTCAAGTGCATACAGTTGATAAATAATTCTTTGAGCTATATTTGTTGAGATTTTGAGCAAAAAGATCATTTATTGCGTTTATGTTTAACCTTCCTCTACTACGGTGGGTCGTATCCGACCCAAATCAAATTTAAAATACTGTCTAATTTATTTTTACACCCTATAGTATCATTACTTTACATTAGTACAGAATTTCCAAAAGATAAATAGTTTTTTATGTTAAAAAAAGGCTTAAAAACAGTATGTCGGATCCGACTTAACAGTAGTGCATCTGTGATGTTAAACCAATGTAGTAGAGGAGGGTTAAAAAGACTCGAAGGTCCAGAAATATAGTAAAATTACTAACGGGCAATTCCACCTTTACGAACGTAGCAATCAAGCTTTAAACAAACGTAATTGTAAATTGGTTAGATAAAAATCTAATTTTT
Source organism: Uloborus plumipes (assembly GCA_038373865.1). NCBI lineage: Eukaryota > Metazoa > Arthropoda > Arachnida > Araneae > Uloboridae > Uloborus > Uloborus plumipes. Next base: position 162,773 of record JAXGGA010000560.1, read on the forward strand.
TTTCTCTTGTATAATTTGATGCTATTTTTGCTATCCTAATTTTTTTGCGGATTAATTGATTACAAAAAATAACAATTATGTTTAAGGTTTGATTGTTACAATCGCAACAGTGGAATTGCTCTAATTAAGTTTGTAGTCTTACTCTTTAATATTTATTGTGTTTTATTTTATTAAACTACAGTAAACTCCTGGTTATCGATGATCGGATTATCCGCGTGCCTCACACACTTTAGTTTTATTTTTTACGGTGCTGATTTATTGAATGCAAAGCACGAAAATGTGCTATTGGTCGTTTTTAGCTTTTCGAGATAGTTTTTACATTCTATGTTGTCATTTTTTGCTATAATTTAAATGCATGTGCTATGTTATTGACTTTTTTTAAAGCTTCTTCATAAATTAATATTGTTTTTTACCTATTGTTTGACTATCCGCGGTACTCGCTTATCCGTGGTTACCCTGCCACCTTATTCTGTGGATAATCGGGACTTTCTCTGTATTATATTTGTTTTAAAATTTAAACCCATTAGTGCCCACTGTCCTAAAAATGGGACGCTTGTTAGTTACTGCATACAAAAACATGTAATTGGTATATTATTTTACTAAAGCTGTTTTTCACAAGTTAAATAGTCCTTCTTCTTGAGAAAACCAGTTAGAGCCACTATTTGGGCATCAGAGTTTATTTATTGGCAGCTGTTTTCAGACAAATCAGTCAAGCAACGATCCAACATGGGTAGCCGCAGAAAGTAAGTTTTTTTACTTATTTTCCATAAAATCAAACTTTTTTAAAATGATTTGCTTGAAATTGATCACGGATGCCTTCTATAATGTTACTTGGCATCTGTAAAGTCAAGTAAGGTCGTATTTTGCTCTCATATCTGAAAAATATCATATAAACAAGACTTTAAATAACTTAATAAATATGGCAACGGCGAACTATTTTAAGCCTAAAATGTATGTAAACCATTCCAAGTAAAAGTTTTAAACAGATAAAACTTGGGCATAAATGGGTTAACATAAAAGCAAGTTGAAAAGAAGTTTAGATGGAAAGGCTAATTTAAATCAGATTATCATTTCCCAAATCTTCTTGACTCTTCTTCCAAATTGTGCAGTTTGACTAGATTTTTATCTCGCCAAAAATTCTGAGTCACATTGTTCCCGCTCAGTAATTTTTTGTTGCCGCGCTATTGGTATTTGAGTGCATTTTATTGTAAATAGTTGGAGTTGTAATAGGTTCGGGAAAATTTCTAAGTATTAAAATCCAGCTCAAAACTTGTGGATACAATAACTTTTACAAAAGCAAATCATTGCTAATCATAAAGTCTTTCTGAATGATAGGTTTTAAATAAGGGATAATAAATTCCAGGTTTTAAATAAGTTGCTAAAATTAGATGTTTATTCTCCATTTTCGTAAATTTCGTTGAATTCTGTGTATCTCAATGTGGATAAATTACAAACGTGAATTGTTCAGAGATTTCAAATCTGGAACCCTGTTCAGAAATAAATTTCAAAATGCTGATCTCTCTTACGATTCACTACCCAGTTAGATGGAAAAATTGATGTAAACATCAATCTTTTAAAAAAAAGTAAGAAAAATCAAATCCTTTTGATGTTTAAAAACTCTCAATATATCTGTGATAGGAATTTCTTCAAAAGTAGAATTTTGAGTATTAAAGATGTATAAGAATATATTAATATAGAAACAGGGATTTAGATAACACCAAACAGTTTACAACAATGAATCTGATACCTGTTTTATACTATCCATTTCTTTTCATTTCACATAAGATAAATTTGATATCAGTAAAATGTTTCAACTGCAGAAAGGTATACTCTAAGAGACTTCAGAGCTTAAGAAAATAGATAATTAGCTAGGTAGTTAAGAATTCATTAATACGATAAGGAAAAAAAATGAGCATATTCAGTTTTGGTTAAACTTCTTGTACCTCCCCGATATTAATTTTTCTTAGCTCAAGGTAATATTTGGGTGTTTGGATCCAGATGGTATTTTCCCCTGGTTATACACATTTCGAATCATTATTTTTACAATTATGCAACAACAAAAAGTCCAAACTATCATGAAAATACATTATAGAGCTAAATCAAGGCTACAATGGAGCATATTTATCAGTTAAGGATGAGACCACCCCCCTAAGTATTGTTTTTAATAGGAACTAAGAAGATCTTACGACCACAAATAATTTAATATGCCCCTATCACCATTAGTGAACACGGTGAATCTTAAAAAGGCTAGGATCGAAGTTAGAGGTTACGAGTCTGATGTCTTACCGATCATTTCCCCTCGGGCACAGTTAACACACAACAAGGCAGTCGTAACAAATCTGTTCACGTGAGTTTATTACTTCAATCATATTTTAACCCAAGGCCTAATTGATCATCTTTTGCAGACCAAAAAGCAGTTTCTCAATAAGACTACGGTTTTATATATGATAACAGCAGTCATTATAACAAGGCTAACTATAAAATATTTTTGCAAAGGCATTAAAAAATTAATGAATAGAGCCGACCATATGTAGCTACAAATTAGTATTTCATTCGTATACTGTTTATAAAAGAGGTAACTTTTATTTCTATACACTCCATTTTTCAAATAGATACAGAAAATATTTTTGAAATTTGAAGAATATTCCAAATAACATTCACTTAAACGTTTATTTCATGTAATCGTGCAAACTTCCACGACCGCAATTGCGTGAGATTTTAAAAAGTGGAGTTATTTAAAGTTTTGGAATAATGCATTACAGAACATGTAAAAAGCGAAATTTAGTGAAATAAATTCTGGAGAGTTTTAATGTGCTGACGTGGAAAAAGACATACATTTAATTAAGGTAGTATTTTGAATAGCATTAACTTGAGAGGTCTATCCTTCTGCAAAAAAAGTAATCTTTAAACTATAAAATTGCCTGCAAATTAAGATTAATTGCATACTTTACATTTTCAATGCATTTTCAAATTTTAATATTTCGTACGGAATAACTTTTTTAGTAAACGAAACGGAGTTAAAATTTCCCTTTTAAATGCGGTAAAAGTATTCAGTACCAGCAAGCAAAATTAAGGAAACTTTAAAATATAAACCATTTGAAATGCATTTCCTTTTAGTTACCCAATTGAAAATAAATCTACTTCGATATTTAAAAAGTTTAAAAAGTGGTATAAGAAGTGTTGTTAAATATTTTCTGACTATTTATTTTTGCAGCCTAACCCAGAAAAATCGTGAACACTTCAAGAGATATTCATCTTATAATCATTATGATTGTAAGTATATGTTTTAATAATTATTAATACGGAGGCACCGATAAGCAAATTGGCCGATTAATCGGCTTTTGATAATCGGCCGATTAATCGTTCAAGCCGATTAATGATGAGGGTGATTATGTTCAATACTATTAATTTCACCATCACTGTTTTGTCTTTTGATTTTATGATTCTGAGTTTTGAAATAGTAAGTAATTTGCTTCTGAGTGAACATTTTTGTTTTTTTCCCATTTTCCTACTTATCGCAACATAATTTCAATTTTTTTTCAAATTTCAAAGAATAAATATTAATATTATTGTCAACAATATTGTATTAACGTGTTATTAATTATGTAAACTGGACATGAAAAGTAAAAAAAGGGGGGGGGGAGATGGTGAGCACTCCCATTTAACTATTTCAATTATTAGTAGCAATTTAGTTCAAGACTTGAAATTCTTTGGAAAATTAGAGGGAATCTAAAAGCGCTATGCTAACTAATGAGAAAAGTATTAACGCATTAATAATGTTGAAACATTGTCTATGTGTATATTAATTCAAAATCGGAGAATTATTTTATTAAAAACTTTATATCAACTTGAGGATTATTATTCCTCTTAATAAAATTGTTTATCATAGTTTCTTAGTGAAGGTATACTTTAATATTTTTTAAGCCGATTAATCGGCCCGATTTTACCAATTTTTAATAATCGGCAAAGTAGCCGATTATGGCAGATTAATCGGTACTGCCGATTAATCAGTGCATCCCTAATACTAATAGTATTTGAAGTAGGAGTTTCGCTGATTTCTCTATAACAGCGTTTCCCAGTCAGTGGCTACTTAAACATCATCATTTATTGTTTCTGTAATCTATTCATAGCAAATGTTACTTGAAAAACATTATTATTATTATTATTCTTGTTTTGCATTAGTCGTAGTTGGTTCTTAGCTTTTTTCACTTATTTTCTTTTTTATTTTCTTAAATTGAGAATTTTAGTTTTAAAGACTTCTACGCAAAAACATGTTATTAAACATTTTCCAGAGATATAAATACAGGAAAATCTCGATAATCTGAAATGATTATGACCGAACCACCCTTGGTATATTGAATACTCCGAAAAAAAAAGATGATAGTGAATATGGTTGTCAGGACCTAGCGAAACCTTTAGTTCCAGATTTAAATGTGTTACAAAATTGCTTCATACACTGCTCGACATTGAAAATGCAACACCAAGAAGGAGTGGTCAGAAATTGATGAAATTTGGTAAGAAGACAGAGACAGCATGGAACAATAAGTGATATTTATTTCAAAATAAATAAGCAAAATTTAGAGCGAGGACGGCGTCGGCTCAGTAAGAAGTAGGACCACCGCGGACAGCGATGCACGAAGAAACACGTCTAGGCATGGAGTCAATAAGAATGCGGATGGTGTCCTGAGGGATGGCACTCCATTCCCTTTCAACCATTTGCCACAGTTCGTCCTCTGAACGAGGCAGTGACAGGTTCTGCAAACGGCGTCCAATCACGTCCCACACATGTTCGATTGGTGACAAGTCAGGAGAGTATGGTGGCCAGGAAAGCATCAGTACACCTCGTAGAGCATATTGACTGATTCGAGCACTGTGAGGCCGGGCGTTATCCTGTTGAAAAATTGCATTTGGCAGACCCTGAAGGTAGGGGATTGCCACCGGCCGCAGTACATTATCTACATATCGTTGGGCCGTCATAGTGCCCCGAATACGAACTAGAGGTGATACGGAATTGTATGCAATAGCGCCCCAAACCATTATGCCACGTTGTCGCGCTGTGGGGCGTTCCACAGTTACTGCCGGATTCGATCTTTCTCCACGTCGACGCCACACACGTATGCGATGACTATCGCTGGACAAACAGAAGCGGGATTCATCTGAGAACACTACGGTTTGCCATTCTGCCATCCACGTCGCTCTGGTACGGCACCATTCCAAACGTTGGAGTCTGTGCTGTGAGGTCAATGGCAGTCTTCTTAGCGGGCGCCGTGATTGCAGGCCACGTGCAACCAGTCGACGGGAAATGGTTCTGGTCGACACAGGAACATCCAGGGTACCTTGCACGTGCTGCAGAATCGACGTACAAGTGACTTGCGGGTCCGCCACAGCTTGTCGGTGAATCCGTCGATCCAAGCGGTCTGACGTCACTCTGGCTGCACCTGCACCCCTCAATGTGGCTACATTTCCTCTTTCCAACCATCTCCGACACAGCCGATGCACAGTGCTTGCATCCATGTGGGTATCAGCTGCAATTTGACGTATGGACCAATCTCCCCTTCTCAGTCCGATCCCCATACCCCTTGTCGTCTATATGCTGGAAGTGTCTTCGTTGAGGACGGCGTGGCATTTCCTCCTATCACACGTATCCTTCGAGACAAAAACCAAATTTCTCCGATAATTAGTCTGGCAGAAAAACCAACATGAACATAGCCCACTTTTCAACTTCATTCTCTTATATCTTACTTCACGTGCGTCGGAGAGCTGCGCATTTCATATCATTTGCATAACTCAGTGACGTGCGTCTACGGTAAAATTTGCATGAATTTCTGACCACTCCTTCTTGGTGTTGCATTTTCAATGTCGAGCAGTGTATGACGTTTTTAATTTGTTTTTATAATTGCAGTCAACAAATTTGTTGAATAACACAAAATATAAGCGTAATACAAATCAATTAAGAAAAATATAAGATAGTAAACTTTTTTTTTGTAGTGAGGTATTGATAATGTTATTAACTTGTATATTTTGTTTCATAATGTTAAACATAAATAAATTACATACATATATTAAATACTTTAAGATTTGATTGCTTTTGAATTTAAAAGCATTTTAAAAACTAGAAAAAAAATGGAATCACTGTCTGTAGACAGTGGTTGCAACTACTCCTCGAATAAAATAAATAAAATTCAAGGAAACAGAAGACAGTTAAATGAAGTTCAAGTTAAAAGAGCTTTGGGTCGTTAAAATTCTAATGCATGTGAGGAACAAGAAGTTCTGTCAAGAACTAAACGAGCCTACTTTCCCGTACATCGATATCGGCATTCTAGCATCTGATCAATATTCTATTAATTATCTGAAACTGAAAATTATGTCAAACATACCTTTATAGCACTTAAAGCTGATTTCTAAAAGCAAAATATACCCCTCTCATCAGATGAAATAGACACGTAAAAAGTAAATAAACGAGTCAATAAAGTTTTGTCGCACCATTTAAAGAACGTAACTGTCATAGTTCTTCCGTAGAAAAATTCCACAACCGTTTTCAAAAGAAAAAAAAAATAAATAAAAGAACAAAGAACATCAAAACACATTTAATCAAAGAAAGAAAAAAAATCGTTATAAAATGTCTCGAATTTCATTTTTAATCCGTTGCCAGTTAATAAATATAAATAAAGAATAAAATGCTCTCGTGAATGAAAAATTTTTGTTAACAAAAAAAAATCGTCTGCCAAAAAAAAAAAAAACAATAGTTATAAATTAAACAAAACAAATAAATAAATAAACAAAAAATCGTCTGACAAGTCAGTCCTTTTTTCTGAGCCTGCATTTCCGCCATGTTTGCGTTGTCGGAAAAGGAATCAGAGTCCTCACAGAAGATTATTCAGAAAAGTACTTTACAATACATTATTTAACAAAACCATTTTCTTGCAAAGTTAGTTTGAAGGAAATCCGCCTTGAAGTTCAGAATCAACATTCAATTTAAATTTCTCCGTAGGCGCTCATGTTAACATTTTTTCTGAACGGTTCATCATTGAACGAAAAATGGTTCAAATTGAAAAGTGAAATATAGGAATGAACCTCTCCAAAATCTTTCGAACAAAAAAAAAGTTTATTCAATTCGGACGGTTCACGAAAAAGTTATTAGGTGGGGAAAGGTTGTTTGAACGGTTCAATGTTGAACGAAAAAAATGTTCAAATTGAAAATTTAAATACGGTAATGAAGCATCCTTGCCGAGATCTTTTGAACAAAAAAAAAAGTTTGTTTAAATCGGACTGTTCATTCAAAAGTTATTAGGTGTGAGAGCTTGTTTGAACGGTTCAATGTTGAACGAAAAATTGTTCAAATCGGAAATTTAAAAACGGGAATGAAGTATTCTTGATAAGATCTTTCGAACAAAAAAAAGTTTATTCAATTCGGACGGTTGACTTAAAAGTTATTAGATGGGGAAAGGTTGCTTGAACTGTTCAATGTTGAACGAAAAATTGTTCAAATCGGAAATGTAAATACGGGAATGAAGTATCCTTGATAAGATCTTTCGAACAAAAAAAAGTTTGTTCAAATCGGACTGTTCATTAAAAAGTTAGTATCGCGAGGCAGGTTGTTTGAACGGTTCAAAGTTGAACCAAAAATTGTTCAAATCGAAAAATCAAATATGGGAATGAGCTGTACTCGCCGAGATCTTTCCAACAAAAAAAAATTGTTCAAATCGGAATGTTCAATCAAAAATTATTAGGGGGGGACAGACAGACCGACCGACCGACCGACCGACCGACAGACCGACACACAAATTCTCCATCTCAATACCCTACTTTCAAATTTTTATTTTTTCGATATTCATTTTACCTTTTTATTTCTTTTTGGCTTTTTTTTAACTTGGCGATATTTTTTGGACTTGGCGATATTTTTTGGGCTTGGCGATATTTTTTGGGCTTGGCGATATTTTTTGGGCTTGGCGATATTTTTTGGGCTTGGCGATATTTTTTGGGCTTGGCGATATTTTTTGGGCTTGGCGATATTTTTTGGGCTTGGCGATATTTTTTGGGCTTGGCGATATTTTTTGGGTTTGGCGATATTTTTTGGGCTTGGCGATATTTTTTGAACTTGGCGATATTTTTTGGACTTGGCGATATTTTTTGGGCTTGGCGATATTTTTTGGGTTTGGCGGTTCACTTAAAAGTTATTAGGTGGGGAAAGGTTGCTTGAACGGTTCAATGTTGAACGAAAAATTGTTCAAATCGAAAATGTAGATACGGGAATGAAGTATCCTTGAAAAGACCTTTCGAACAAAAAAAAGTTTGTTCAAATCGGACTGTTCATTCAAAAGTTAGTATCGCGGGACCGGTTGTTTGAACGGCTCAAAGTTGAACCAAAAATTGTTCAAATCGAAAAATCAAATATGGGAATGAGCTGTACTCGCCGAGATCTTTCCAACAAAAAAAAGTTTGTCCAAATCGGAATGTTCATTCAAAAGTTATTAGGGGGGGACAGACAGACCGACAGACCGACAGACCGACCGACACACAAATTCCCCATCTCAATACCCTACTTTCAAATTTTTAATTTTTCGATATTTATTTAATTTTTTTGTTTCTTTTTGACTTTTTCTTACTTGGCGATATTTTTTGAACTTGGCGATATTTTTTGGACTTGGCGACATTTTTTAGATGCATTAAGCCAATTTTAATGCTTTTTTCGTCTCTTTTATTTTTAACGGGAAAGTAGGCTAAAAAAAGGAGATTTTAACGTTTTGTCTTTTTCATTTTATTTTTACTTGGCAGTTTTTGTTAAAACAGAACTGCAATTGGATTCAAAGCAGCTTTTTAAAGATTTATCTTTTGTAGTTTTGAAATTGCTAACTTAACCTTCGTTAAATGAAAAACTTTAAAAAATAAGAGAGATGTGAACAAATCATTTGACAATAGCTGATGTATTTCCTCATTTACTGTGGGTTCGATTTTAAAAATAGTTATATAAACTGTATAACAGTTTGTTCATCATCAACTTTCAGTAGTTTTATTTAGGGGGGGGGGCAAAGGGGAGTGAGCAAAATGTTATGGAATAAGACTTAAATTACAGCCACACACATACAAACACGCACAAAACATCAATATATCAATATACAAACTAAATATACATAATTAATCAAAAAACAAACAATAATACTTACAACTACATTAAAAATAAATAAATAAAAAGGAAAAAAAATGCAAAAAGAAAGTTGTTTTTTCAACTTACTTTCTTCTTATTTCAGTGACAAAATAATTCAACATTTGAATTTTGATTCACGAAAGCAAATTACTTTCCCTTTCAGAGCGATAGAACAAAACCGATTGCCATGATCTTTCACATTCTTCAGACGACTTCTAACGCTTCCCTTACATCAATTTACTGATTATCTTTGACTTGTAATGTAGAAGAAGTAGTTCTCTTTTATCTTCGGCAAGTCGCAAGAGATTTTTATCACTTCTGGAATTGTTCTTTAACATTGACAAGAAAGAGAAATTCTCGCTTTGTCCCAGACTTGTGTCAGACATTTAATCACAATATAATAGCTAAAATAAGATCTCATTTTACAGAAATTCATTAAAGTATGTTTTTCGCCCCGTTTTGAATAGTTTGAAGTAAAGGTTGTAGTAATAAAAAGGTTATATGTTGGGATCTCCTCATGATTTAACCTAAAATAGAAATAGTAAGATTTATTTAATTGAAATGAAAATGTATTTAATACTTCTTAATAAGCAATCACGTTTGCTTCTTTCTTTAATTTGCTTTTTTGTTATAAAGGAACGGTTCTTCAAAGAAATAAAAAGTTTATATTTTACTACCGTATGAATATTATTATTTATAGAGCACGATATTATAGTTAATTCGTTAATTTAAACTTAAACATTTTCTAATTGAATCGACAGGTTTAAGAAGGAAAAAGTCCGAAAATCAAATTTTTGACAAATAGAAAGAATTGTATAAATTTTGGAGATTTCATTCAATATCTTTGAAATCTTTACAGAAATATGAAAACTCGGTTAAGCGTATTGTAGTATCATGAAAACGATTTGCATCAATCTAGTATTTTTATAGATATGACAAAAGTTATTGGATTTATTTACTTTGGTCTTTATTCCCCTCTTGAGAAAGCCGATTCAATTTCGGTTAAGTGAATGCAGATAAATTATTTTTTGAGTGCACATGATGTAAAAAAGAAACGCAATTAACCCATTTATACCCAGTAGCCTAAAAACGGGACGCTTGTTAGTTACTGCATACAAGAACCTGTGATGGGTACGTACTTTTACTAAAGCTGTTTTTTACAAGTTAAATAGTCCTTCTTCTTGAGAAAATCAGGTAGAGCCACTATTTGGATATCAGAGTTTATTTATTAACAGCTATTTTCAGACAAATCAGTCAAGCAACGATCCAGCATGGGTAGCCACAGAATGTAAGTTTTTTTTGCTAGCTTATTTTTTATAAAATTAAACTTTTTAAAAATGATTTGCTTAGAATTGAGCACAGATGCCTTCTGTAATGTTACTTTGAAAAGGTAAAGTCAAGTAAGGTCTTATTTTGCTCACATATCTGCAAAATATCCCATAAAAAGGACGTTAAATAACTGAATAAATATGGCAATGGCGAACTATTTTAAGCCTAAAATGTATGTAAACCATTCCAAGTAAGAGTTTTAAGCAGATAAAAATTGAAAAAACTTGTTAAAAAAAACTTGGGCATAAATGGGTTAAAAGTCTATCTTCCATATTCGTCTCTATAGCTTTTATTTCTAAGGTGTTAGAGAACTTTGATTTTTTAGAAAAATGCGGGCTAGTAGTAAAAATCAAAGACAAAAATCTCTTAAAAACTTGGGGTTAAAATAGCATTAAACATTTGTCTGCATTGATGTTTCAGAACTAAAACATATATTGTCCGTTTAAAACGGGAAGGCACTTTGCCACACCTTGACAAAAGCCGAGTTGATTTTAACTGGGTGTGGGAGGAAAATACATCCACATGACCTTATAAGCCAACAGACATTCCAGTGCGCATTTAAATGTGCGTAAAATTATTATTGTCCTGTGCGTAGCTTGCTTCGCATGCCTGCTGTTACTTTTGATGTTCTTATTTTGTTTTTACTTTCTTCTATATCTAATATATAGAAGAAAGTATTGGTTTCGTGAAAATTTTCGAATGTCGAATTTTGACGGATTTGCACGTTTTGAGGTGCGCTGAGTCCATTTCGACCATTTTTGGAAAATGTCTGTCTGTCTGTGTGTGTGTGAGTCTATATGTGTGTGACCAGTTTTTGTGGCCGCGCTAGAGCAAAAACTACTGAATGAAATCGAACAAAAATTTTTGCACATATGTACCACCATGTGAACTGGTGCACCTGACTTTTTTTAGCGAATTCCTCCAAGGGGGGTGGAGCAATCGCACGTGTTCTGCGCGGGGGTGATTGCTATATCTCAGGAAGTAACCGGCGGAATTAAACGAAAGTTGGTCCATAGGTAGACCCTACTGAGTACAGGTACTGATTCAATTTGTTTGTCAATATCTCCAAGGAGAGTGGAGCAATCGCACGTGTTCTGCGCGGGGGTGATTGCTATATCTCAGGAAGTAACCGGCGGAATCAAACAAAAATTGGTCCATAGGTAGACCCTACTGAGTACAGGTGCTGATTCAATTTGTTTGTCAATATCTCGAAGGGGGGTGGAGCAATCGCACGTGTTCTGCGCGGGGGCGACTGCTATATCTCAGGAAGTAACCGGCGGAATCAAACGAAAATTGATCCATAGGTAGACCCTACTGAGTACAGGTGCTGATTCAATTTGTTTGTCAATATCTCCAGGGGGGGTGGAGCAATCGCACGTGTTCTACGCGGGAGTGATTGCTATATCTCAGGAAGTAACCGGCGGAATCAAACGAAAATTGTTCCATTGGTAGACCCTACTGAGTACAGGTGCTGATTCAATTTGTTTGTCAATATCTCGAAGGGGGTGGAGCAATCGCACGTGTTCTGCGCGGGGGTGATTGCTATATCTCAGGAAATAACCGGCGGAATCAAACGAAAAATGGTCATAGGTAGACCCTATTGAGTACAGATGCTGATTCAATTTGTGTGTCAATATCTCAAAGGGGGGTGGAGCAATCAAAAGTGCTTATTTTGTCATTGCACCTACTGTATCTCGGGAAATATTGCTGCGATTTGAATGAAATTTGGAATAACACTAACCCAATATGGAAGCAAGCATCGATTAAATTTTGGCGCCAATCGCCCCAGGGGGAGGGTGGGGTGATTTTTGCGCTTAGTCAACGATGCGAAAAATTAATTCATTAAAAAATCGCTTTCACGCTATTTAATTATCAAAACAGCTGAAAACTTTCAATGATTTGAAATTTTTAACTGTTGCCAATTTCTTTTTACTAACAAATAAAATGTTTGCAATTAATCTAAACAAGGCTTTTGCAATGATTTCCAATTTCGCTCATTGATTCTGCATTTGCAGGGTTATTACGATAATTGGGAAATTGTAGCTGTCTCCAATTACTCGGGCGAGTACGTATTTTATTTTGTAACCGGAATTCATAAGATAGATATAGAAGAAAGTTTCGTGACGGCCACGACAGCTAGTTTAAATATACCTCAATTTTTAAAAACTCCTGCTTCAATTTTTAAAAACCACAAAATATCAGTGCAGTATATGATCACGTGTCTTCTTCCAAAATCAGCAAAATAGAATCGTCGGATACCACGTGACGAAGTTGAAACCAAGTGCCTTCTACTGGAAAAATTAACAATATACAGTGAATCCACATGCATAACACATTGTGGTGCAGTAACTACTTGACGGATGGGATTAAATCATGTGATGTCCAATGATATTTTCAACCAAATAAGTTCTTCAGTTATTTATTTGCAGTTGCTGCCTCAGCTATGACTACTGTTGGCTAAAATGCTGTAAAAGGTTTCCTGGTGAAAGAGGAAAGTAACAAACCGATATAATAATCCTAGGAAGTTTTTTTTTTTTCCTGATTTATTGCAGTAACGTAAATAACTTCTAGTGGGGAACTTTACTTTTTTTTTAAAGGCACATCAGCTGCCCATTATTTTCCAGGAACGTTTAGATTTTTTTCAGTGAGAGGCAAACATTTACGATATTTCAGTTCAATGAAATTACAATTGTGAACTCTCAATTATACACCGGCTCATTTATGCGCTTTTTTCACTTATACGACGATTTTAAATGGTCCCAGCACATTCCATAGCAAAATATAATAGTATCATTCGTTTATGCGTCACTCTAAAGATACATATTTCACTTTTGCGTCGAATTTTTCGTAAAATGTAAAAAAAAAATAACTTATTTTCTTGAAAAAAAAAAGCATTTTTCTTCACTTTCCTCTTTAATCTTTCGCTTTTATTGCTCAAGGAGGGCATTTTTTCCGCATGAACTAGAGTTCGGAGAGGGACAATAATCTACTATGGATCGTTTTAAAGTGAACAGTTTGTAATTAGGTATGCTACAATTTTTGTTTTATCTTTATCATTGAAGTTACGTTACAGTAATTGCAAAACCGTAGTCATATGTCCCTTTTCTATAGAAACATTCTTATTTATTCTCTCATTAGAACCTATGTTGAGTTTTAGTCCTTTAAATAGGCCTGTTCACTTATACGTCTCTTTCACCTATGCGCCTTTTTTTGTTAGTCCCTTTGGCCGGCGCATAAGTGAGAGTTCACTGTAAATGATGTAAGTAATTTCAGTTAAAAAATTTAATCATTCCGCATAAACAGCGAAAACATTATTAGTCAAACACGCTTAATAGAAAAGCCATTTTGTAGCGGAAAAAATATTCTAAAAAGCGGGATATTAGATTATCCGGGGTCAAAATAATACATTACAATGATTTGGTGCAATGAAAATGTATTATATAAGGCGGGACATTCTTTTGCCCGATAGTCAAAAAAAAGGGCTCGACTTTATTATTATTTTGATTTTGACACAAATGTGTGTACGATATTTATTTTGCACTATGTTTTTAATGCCTTTGTATTTAATAATCATATCCTTTATTTTTCTTACTACGCATTTCTTTGGTGTTTTTTCTTGCATTGAAACGATAAAAATTTTTAGCAATACATTTGAATCTTTAAAAAAGAGGAAAATGCTCCGTTTTTTCCATGGACAAAGTAAAGTAAAAAATATTCTATGATGAAATGCTTTTTACTTGATTGTTAAAATTATTTTTGATCTAGTGAATAAGTGCATAAAAGACTTAATGAGTAAATGAATAGAAAGTTAAACAATAAACTAGTAAATAATAGCTTCCTCTATCTAATATATAAAAAATAAATGAGTAAATAAAATGTCGAATTAATAAGAAAGTAGGTAAATAAATTAATAAATAAGTTAATTATTTAATGATGGAATTTAAATATATTAAATACTAAATGAATACGTAAGTGATTTATTAATTAATTAAATGAGTAAACGAATGAACTATTTCACTTTGCTCATCCACTTTACACAGCTTGTACTTGACTAATCAATAAGTATTGCAAAGGATTTTTGTTTGTTTCACTAAAAATGTAATATATTTATATCAAAAAAAAATAAATAAATAAAATTGCAGTGACCTTTTTTAAATATCTTTTAACAAAACATTACAACTTAAGTATCATGTTTTGAAAATTGCTTGCATTATTATACGCTTTCAAGTTGGGCTACAACTTTTTCTGGAATAAAATAGGCTGTGTATTGCTACATAGTTCTAATACTACCAGACAGCTGGCGCTAAAAACAGAGACAAAATTACACTATTTAACCTTTTCACGCAATTCAATTTTGCTCCATTCCTCCACTGATATTTTTCTTTCGGGTATCTTAACTTTAATGTAACTTCTATAAGTGAATAACAAAAGCTTAGAAACTAATGACCCATAATGAAGAATTATGCTATGTCTAGTAGTCATGTTAGGTTACTACATTGTCACAGCCACTCGCCGTTTATCTTTTAATTATCGCTTTTCCAGTAAAAAAAAATAACTCTAACTTTGACTCCACAGGAGTGCGTAATTAGTTTTCCCCCCAAAAAACAGAAAATGAATTTCTTGTAAAAAGCAGTAAGTAAAAAACATTCTTTGTTTTCTTTTTTTTTTTTTTTTTGCAGTTAACTGATTTTAGAAAATTTAATTTCTTTGCGAAGAAAAAAAAAACAGTTTTTTTCCAGTTAAGAATGAAAGTATACTCTGCTAAAAACTATGAGCAACTAAATAGTATTGTATAAAACTATGGACTCGGAAGTGAAGATTTTCTAGGGAATAAGTATATGTTATGATTTATTTTCATATCTACCTACAATTTTGAAAACTGGTTGATGTTAAAACTTGTTCCAGTAAAAATGATGATAGTCAAACATTACTAACATTTGATGCAGTTTGAGGAAATAATTTTGGTTTTGTTCACAGAAAAGATATTTTTTTGTTATGTTTTGTAACTGGGAAAAATAAACGTTTATAATAATAATTAAAAACTAAAGCTGACGGAGAGTAAAAGAGATTATATTACAATTTCTATCTTATTTTAGTCGAATAAGAAGTTATGTTTGTTTGATTCTGAATGAACTAACAAGAGAATGAAATAGTTCAAATTCAAACTTTGAAAAAAGGATCTTACTAAAAATGCAAATTCATTCAGTTTCGTTAACGTCAATTTCCACTTAAAACCTGAAAAAGAAAAAGATTCGATAGACAATTTGCAGGAAAAAAAAGTGAGCATGACAAGTCAGCAAAAAGAACGGTAACGGAGAACTTGACACTCCAGTTCGAACTGCAGACGGTTCCATGCAATTACTGTCACAGAAATATTTCTTGCTATCTGCTTCTTGTCACGAAAGATTAATGAAATGCTCAAGGTTTGCTATCAGCATTGCTCAGAGAAAGAACAGAGGGGTATTTCGAATAAAACATGGAAGAATGGGGTGAGTAAGGCTGTTTTGAAGTGACCCATGAACTGGCAATACGTTTAGGCATCGAATTTAATTTACGTAACATGGGGAGCTACACTGTAAAAAATAAATGTTGTTTAATATATAAAATATATGTTGTTTTTAAAGCATAATACAGCTAATTTTATAGTAATTTTAGAGTAGTAAACAAACATTGCTAGTCTACAGTAATAAACTATAAAATTACTAGTTTTGCAGTTTATTATAGTGCATTTTACAGTTTTAAACTGGAACCTCTGCTGCCAGTATTAGACTGCTGTTGTTACAGTAAATACTGTTAATTTTATGGTAATAAACTGCAAAATTGCTGATTTTACAGTAATAAACTAAAAAAATGCTAGCTTTACAGTAATAAACTAAAGTTTAGTTTTAAAGTTTATTTCTAGCTAGTTTTATAGTTTATTACTGCACTTTTACAGTTTTAAACTGAAAACTGTTTTCAGTATTACAAGAATATAAAATTGCAATAAGAAACGTCAATTAGAACTGAGTCTGAGTGAGCTGCTATAAGCCGTGCTCAGTTTCTGGAGAACTTTCTATATTGCTGTGAAGCAGTGTAACAATCAGCAAAAACATCTTTTCTTATACAAAATGATACTAAAAGATAGAGGAATACCTGTGTGCAAAAAGGAAAAGAGAAATCACGTTCAATAGCACAAATTTGCAGACAGCTCCTTACACGTGTTTTGGGGTTTTAAAAAGCCGCTTTTTTAATGAAAAAATGGAGCTTTTGGATGTAAAGCCATTAAAAAAAAAAAAAAAAAAAAACTATTGGATGTCGTTACATTCAAACGCCCACTTTTTTCCCATTGAAAAAGAGGCTTCTTGAAACATTGAAACGCGTACATTCAGTTCTCTGCAGATGATTTACAGTGGATTCCAGTCATTTAAAATTTCCTCCAAGTGAAACGATACCTCTGAGGGTGCTGGGCCAAGGGTTTGCTCGACCCTTGATTCTAGTTCAAAAAGAACAGAGCTCTCTTCAGGGCCCTATCCCGGTTAAACCACGAGCTGTGGTAGTTACGGGGGACACTGGATTATGTGAAGTCATTTAAAATTTCCCAATGTGAAAATGTTTTAAATCTCAAAATGTCACCGAACTAGTTTTCATCACTAACTGCGGGTAGAGTGATCCAGTACTTAGTTCCTCTAGGACCAACCAAAATTCGGTATAGGATTGTAAAGCTCAGAGATTTAGCCATGTTCACTGTAATTTCATCCGAAAGGGAAAAAAGCATTGGGAAGTGACTACACTGCGAAAATCAACTGTTGTTTTTACAGTATAATGCTGAAAGCAGAGGATTAGTTGCAAAATAATAGGTTTGCAGTTGAAAAAAAAATGCACCACCTAACTTATTTTTAGCACTCGTTAAGCTTTACACAAAAAATATTACATGAAACCAGTGGTCGGAAGTAGCGCGCTACAAGTAGCGAAACTACTGTAGTAGCTACATTTTTTAGTAGTTTGTAGTGTAGCGCACTACTTATTTAAAAAAGTAGAGTAGTGAGTAGCGCGATACAAAAAATAGTAGTTTGTAGCGATTTCTGGAAACTACTTTTAAATTGAAAAAAAATCACTAAATGAAAAAAAAAAATAAATAAATAAAACAGAGAATGAAGGGAAAAAAAACCAAGGTTTAATTAACTCTGACTGGTGCAAATCTTGCACTAGTACAGCAACGGACGCAATGAGAAAATAAGAATCATAAAAATATGAACCGATCCTTAGATACATCATTTTGACGAAATACATTCTATCTGTTTAATGTCATTGGTTTGTTTGGCATCATAATTTTTATATTCCTTCAAATAATTTTCACGTTCCTAAATATTCCCTGGCAAGAAATTTAAAAAAAAATGAAGGTTGAATTCTTTCAATCATTTAAATTTTGAACTCTTTCTTGTGGCGAATATTCGTAAAAATTGTAAAAAAAGTCTAAAAAGGACAAATTTTCGCAAAAAAAGGAACAAAAAGGAAAAGTAACAAACAAACTAAAAGACAATTCTTAGTTCTATTACATATTCAAATGAGTTAATTTATTAATGTAAACCACTTTTCGAATTTTTTCGGCCAATCCTCAAACGGTGTATGCTTTTTATTTATCTATTCTTTATAAAGTAGCGAAGTAGCAACTACAATTCAAAAGTAGTTTGTAGTCGCTACATTTCAAAAAAGCAGTTGTAGTTGTAGTTAACTACATTTATAACAAAGTAGTTGTAGTTAACTACATTTATAACAAAGTAGTTGTAGTTGTAGTTAACTACATTTATAACAAAGTAGTTGTAGTTGTAGTTCCCTACAAAAGAAATGTAGTTTTTCCAACCACTGCATAAAACAAAGCACACTCTCTTTCAATCATGACATCATCAGTTTTTTAAGACCTTGAGGAGCACGTTTTGAGCCAAACGGTTTTACGTCGAGGTACAAAAATATTTATCTTGTTTCAACTACTTTTTTTCACTCAAAACTGTGTATCAGAACTTTATATAAACTCTTGAGATTCTTGAAACGGATTTCTGTAATTATTATAAAATACATGTTCGTTCAGAATAATACTTAGATTATGTACAAGTGACGTTCCACCTACGGTCAGAGAGCTACTTACGAAGCTTCAAGATGATCTACATAGCGAAAAATAAATTGTTGTTTTTATAGCATAATACTGAAAGAAGAGGTTTCAATTTGAAATTGTAAAAGTGGGACAAATAAACTGTAAAACTAGCTATTTTATTGTTTATTGCTGTAAAACTGGCATTTTTACAGTTTATTACTGTAAAATGAGCAACTATACAGTTTATTATCATAAAATTAGCTGGATTATACTGTAAAAACTACAGTATAATACTGTCAGCAGAGGATAACGTTTAAAGCTATAAAATGCACTATAATAAACTGTAAAACTAGTAATTTTACAGTTTATTACTGAAAACTAATAATTTTAGTTTACTACCGTAAAGTCGGGTTACTTGGACCCACAAGGGGGTTACTTGAGCCCACAGTAAAATGATAAAATCTGGGCTTGGTACTAGCGTTAGAGACTGCAGAGTGCTTCTACCTAGCGGAGAAATGAGGAACTACGTGCAAGTCTTCAACTAGTGTGTACCAAACCAAAATTTTATCATTTTACTGTAATGGGCTCAAGTAACCCCCTAGGGTCCACGTAACCCGACTTTACGGTACTGTAAAATTAGCAATTTTATAGCTTGTAACTGTATAATTTCTATAAAATTAGATGTATTAACTGTAAAAACAACATTTATTTTTTACATTGTATGTAGCCATTACGTTCAATGTTCTGAACCGAAAACCGCGCCACCGAAACTTTTAAAACAGTGGTAACCAACCTTTCTTTACCTGAGGGCCGCATCTCATATTATGATGATTTTCGCTGACTAGTATGCATATAAAGTTCAAATACATTTGATTTTTTTCCGTCGGATAACATAAAAAAGCTCAGAACAATTAGAAAAGCTAAAAGAAGAACAATTATAAGATAAGAATTGCTGTCACCACTGCAATATGTTAGTTTTCATAATGCGAAGTTTCCATCTGGCTTTTGTGTTGGAATTTTTTTTCAATGGAATTTTATTCCTAAAAAAATAGAAGACCAAGAATCCGAATGAAAAGTTACCTTTCGTATTTTTTGACTAAAGATTTTTCTTCGCATCAGACTTTCAACATTTTAACTCTGCATTTCGTTTTCAAAATTTTTGCAGTATGAAGTATGTATCTAGTAGGGGTGCGACATCGAAGGCAAAACATCGATGTTTCAAGACATCGATGTATCGAAATTAAGACATCGATGGTATTGATACATCGACCAAAAAACATCGATGTTTTCAAACATCGATGTTTTATAACATCGATCTTTTTTTGTAAAAATTACTTGCACATTTAAATGTACAGTAATACAGTAACGCCCCAATACATTGCGCATCTTTATATCACTCAATTAAATTAATATTTTGTCTCCTGAAAAACATCAACCGTATGATATCGATACTGCAAATGTTGATAAAGTGTGTTATTTTTATTATCGCATATTTTCATTAAACTTTTTTTGCTGAAGTGTAAAATACCGTTATCGAAAAAAATTTCAAAAGTAAAATAAAAACAACGTTGTTTAAAAATCGTTTACCGTAAATCATCGTTTATAATTTAAAAAAAAAAACATTATTTCAATACGATAGATATTGCATCTGTTGAAGATGAATCTTTTTTATTGCATATTTTTCTTGCTTTTTACTGAAGGGTAAAACAGACATCGAAAGAAAAAAACAGTGATGATTAAAAGACATCGACCTCAAGACATCGATGGTAACTATCAAAAACGTCTAACGAGAATGATAGTGTAATGTCTGATTAACGATGGCCGCATTTCTTGTTTTTTTTTTTGTTTGTTTTTTTTTTTTTTTTGCTGAAATATAAAACTGGCATAAAAAATTAATTAAATTTAAAAAAGCGGCGAAAGTAAATTAGAAATATTTTAGAAACATCGAGAGCAAACACCGATAATAATCATGGAAAATGCTTTCCAATGAGATTAATACTGAAACTTCTGATTAAGGATGAAAACTTCTTAATATGTCTACTCATCGCATATTTTTAGCAAACTTTTTTTGCTGGATTATAAAACATCAACATCGAAAAAACATCGTACCCAAAACATCGATGTTGGAAAAGCATCGACCCTCAAACATCGATGGTAAAAACATCGATGTTTTAGCAAAAACATCGATGTTTCCAAAACATCGACATCGATGTCGCAGCCCTAGTATCTAGTACCATCGGTTGCCAAAATAAAGGTGATGAAAGTCATAATGGAACATACTGCATACACAGTTTCATACATCGAAAGAATTATAAAGTGCGATCTTCCATAGAATACACAGATTCCATAGAATGAGGTCCACGCGGCCATTACTGTTGCTAAGGCGTCTTCAACACAACTAACACAAAAATGGTCGAGGGAATAGCTCGCGCACGCGCAAAAATCACAAAATACATTTTCTTCTTTAGCGAGCTGCATATTGAACAACAACGAGCAATCCACTCTCACTATATTATATCACGGGAACATATTTTTTGTAGCTTATGATATTGCTATCTCATAACAACTCCAACCAGAAGCGAACACTGGGTACTTAATACTTTCCTACTATTCTATAATATCCCTCTCTTTTCTATGTAATGCAAAAAATCATTTATTGTTCCCGAACGCGATAAATGACATTATGCATTATATATGTTTAAGGGAGCATTTTCATTTTCAGGGTAAGACACATTATGATTAATGATGCATATTCTATTTTCGGATGCATCATCGAAGACAAGGAAAAAAACAGAATAACAAAGATTAGATATGTCTTAGAATATATTTCTGTTAGGACAAATAATAAGAGAGATAATATCATGTAATATTGCATACAAAAAATTATCCTGGAAAGAAATATTTGGTAAGATTTTAATCACTTAAGGCATAAATTAAAGATATCTAATTCCAAAAATCGGGCCATAGTTTGTTTTTTCCTAATGTGTCTGAGAAAATAAACTTTAATTCATTAGTGCGGTTTTTTAATTTATTGCACAATCTTGCTTATTTGGTTAAAAATTAAGCATGAAAATTTTTTTAAACATTTATCCATTGTTAATATTGAATCCAAAACACGATTCTTCAAATATCTCTAGAACTCATTTCTGCAAATATTGTTCTTTACCATCCCGTGGCATAAATGCATTTGTAACCTACGATTTTTATTCTTTCTTAGCTGCTACTTTTAGTTACCCACAAAAAATGGTGTGGCATAACCGTAAAGTCTATTCGCAGAAAAGCTAAACTGAAATTAAATAAGCAAGTTGTAAGAAGGTTTGCCGCGATGCTACTTTTGGGGATTCGCTCTGGAATTGAAGAAAAGTTAACCAATAGGATTCGCATTCGCCGTCTGATTGGCATCAATTTATTCTTGTTCAAGCCAAATATATGATTAAAGAAGCCAAATGGTGCAATTCTTTGTTCACATCTAGTCTAGCTATTCCACGACTGAACTGTAGACTGTAGGCAACTTTTAGTTAAACTACTTGTAAAGCTAGTTTCATAATGCAATTACGAGCTGTATCCCGTATTCTCCTTATTGAACGAGAAGTTCTGGTATATGCGATAACTGCCGGTATTTTTGAAGTTTAAAAAAACCAGAAAGTTTACGAAAGTTTCCGCTATTTACGAAAGGCATAAAACTTTGTTCTGCGTTGTTTTTTTTTTCTTTTTTTTTTCGTTATTTTTTGTGCATTATCTTGAAAAATTCGTCGAAGTAATAGTTGCAACTTTGATAGTATGTTACAATTTTTTTTGATCACGTTTTGTGTTTTCTTTTTTTTTTAAATAGTTCTTAGTATTTGTTTAATCGCAATGCAGTGTAATTACCTTAACAAGTTTATTTAACAAAATGTTAACTGCAAAAACTAATGTATTTCTTTTATATGCATATTTTTTTATATTATCTGGCATCCAAAAGTTTGATAATTCCGAGTTTCCAAGAGATAGGGGGAGACATTTTATTTACATAACTAAAGTTACAATTTTATGCAAAGATGACAATAATGTCTGCATGTGTTGCTGTTATATTTTGCCATTTTACGTAGCAACCATTACGTTTGAGCAGCGCAAGATTTTTTGTGAATTTTCCAACAAGAGTCTTTTATTTTTTTCTAGCTAAGCATTATACTTCACTACAGAAGCCGATTGTTTCCAATGCTTTTACGACTACTCCTGCAAATGTAGAAAAGTACATGATCCAGTGTCAGTTTGGAGCTATTTTCGTTAAAGCTGCTTAGTTCATTTTTTTCCTTTGTCATCAAAGGCAGCTAAAAGCATCCCTGCTTTACTTGAAGTTTTTCCAGAAATTAATTTTTATTCTTGTTTGTTTATTGCTAATTTAGTTTTTATTTTTTTGTTTTTAAAGTGTAATAGGTATAAAATCACTAAAAAGATAACTAACATCTCTTGTAAGTAATTAAATTTGTCTATTATTCAATCGCAAAGAATAAATATCTCAGATTAGAAGCTTTTTCTTTCTATAAATACTTAACCCTTCTAAAATATATATATTTCCTCCCAGTTCGTCAGGACAAATGACTTTCAGTAGTATCAATGAAGCCTCGGTGTCTCTTACAACCCCAAATGATTATAGGTGTATTTTTCCTAGTTCCCTATACCTAAATGCAACTTAACTTGACACTGAACTTTACTACGAGCGAAGCCTATAAGAGCTCACAAGCAGTCAGCGATCTCCTCTAATTCGCCAAGTAGGCTGTGACGTTTTATCTAGCTCGTTTTTCATAGGCTAAAGTCACGCTGACGTCACGATGTTGTTGTCAAGAAAGGTTGCAGTGTAGTATAGCATCGCTTGAAGTTGAAATTCGAGCAATTGTGTTAGGAATTTCTTTTGTTTTTGAATCCAATCGTTAGCGTTAATTTGGAGGCGTAGCACGAACAAGTTTGCCCTTTACTTTTAAACAAGATCGTAGTTTTTTCCATGAAAAATAGTAGTAACATACTTGAAATTGTTCATCGAAAACATTCTAGAGATAATCTTTTGCAAATGTTCCTATATGTAAAGTTGTTTAATTTAAATAATATTTTTTCAGCAAATATTATAGCTGGTGGGACAGTCAAATCATTGCTGTAACGAAAAAAAAAGAAATTCGAGATTAAAATGTTCAAAAAAATTAAAAACCGAAAGCTTTAAAGAAAACCACATCCAAAAACGTATCTGATGATAGCCAAAGAATTTAAACACAGGGTGAGCACAAACTTATCATTTCGATTTCAGAACATCGTTTATTCAAACTGCTGCACGTATAACAATCAGTGATAAAATTTAAAATGAAGTGTACCACATGTTTTTTCAATATGAATTTCAAATGCACAAATGTACAGTAGGGTGGTCCTTAAAAGGCATGATTTTCAAAACTTCGATTTTTTTTTCGGTCTCACCCCCCCCCCCCCCCCAATATGGTTCCTTTTACGAAGAAAATGAACTGCAAAAAGTTTTAGCAAAATATGTTGAAATTTAGAGGTAGCTCAATGAGCTTGAAATTAAGCCTATTTAGGCTAATAAGTCAATGATAGCATGAAAACAAAATAAAGCAATTTGTAAATCATTTTACTTTATGCTGTGATAAAATAGAGATATGAATTAAGAAAATGTATACATATTTATTTAAATACTATAAAAAGTGGGAATATTATTGTTTTGCTGTAGATGATTTGGCACTTAACAAATAGTGTTTGTGTGTGACTGTCTGGATATTCACTTCTGTGCTTCTCAACCACTTGCATTATTAATTGGAATTAAGACTTTTCTTTTATTAATAAGGCACCTAACTCTTGAATAAGTGCTATACCACGCTCAGCATAATCATTTATGACTGCCATAGATTTCACGATTTTTAAACTTTGATGAAAATCTAGTGTAATTCCAATTAAGTGGATCGACTGTAAGGAACCCATCTAGAGTTTTCATCTGTTCAAACTTTGACCTTTTTTCCACAAAATCCTCAATTTTTTTTTCTTTGAACATTTTCAAATTTAAAATAACAAGTTTTGGAGAATTATTTTGACTTTTCACATCTTTTATAGCTTTCACCATATGGCGTTTCGTAGAAAGAAGCACATTATTGTTGAATATGGCTAATGCTATTAAATCTTCAAACCAAAGATGTTTCGTGAATTTTTGAGATGCAGCTATTGAAGTATTGATATTTATGTATGAGTAATCTACGAATTTGTTTAGTAGTTGAAATTCATTATAGGGTGCATCAGATGCTACTGGAGCAGTTATCCGAACTATAAGATATACTCTAGCAACAAATATCTAAATGCCACATAAACACTTCTTTTCTTTTGCACTGAGCTTGAACTGTGAATTAAACATTCATATCTTCATGCTATATATGACTTTTGACATCCAGTGAGCATGATGGACACGACAGCCCTTGATGCCAAAAAGCTTACCGTCTGTGGATGAACGCATCCAAGAAATATAATGACTAATTAAAGGATTTCCTTACAATCCTTTTTTAGCTGAAACTTTTGCAAATACTCATAACAAAATACAAGCATACCATCTTTAATGTCAAGAACAAAGCCAGCAACAACTTCATCATTTGTTTCAACTTGTAAGCTTTCTTTGTTAACTAGTTTCCATAATAATTGAAATCTTTTAAAAATTGGAACTTCAGGAGTAGAGTTTGACCCCATTAGTTCCATAATATGGTGACGACATGCACAATACAGAAGTTCTCTTTGTATTTTCTGCTCAAGAAGAGAACAGGTGCCGTTATTTTGACCTGTGTTTGAGCTTGTGTCAGCCCACATTGTTCTTACTATACTAGCAATGTCCCAGTTGTGCATTGCTTCATATAAGCTGCAGATGCGACAGCTTCGCCAATCTCAGGTGGTAATTTGGCAGCTGTAAGTAGTTCAGAAATTTCTCTTCCTGAAACTAAAATAGGCATTGAGCAAGAGATCTAGTTTTTCTTTGGTCTTTAACTCAGGCAAAAGTTTGCTGTCCTAATAAACAGTTAAAGGAAATTGTACTTGAAATTCTTTCTTAAGTCTATGAGTTTACTCAGCTCTGTTCTCTTTTCTTAGCCTTCGAATAAAAGATCCATTGACATAATTTTCTTCGATGTTGCGACCTAGACTCCTTGCAGTTTCTGCAATAAGCTATACTGCCTTATGACGATACTACCTTTACACGATCTAGTGCAGAGGACAGTGGTGGTGTCAGGACATTAAATCGCTCTCTTTCAGAAGGTTTTGAGCACGAAGATTTTGAGATCTGCTTGTGATTTATTTCTTTTTTCAGAATTATAGATTTCACCTGTATCATCATCATCCGAAGAAGAAGGTGTTAATGCATCCAATGCTTCATTCTCTCTTCGTACTTTTTCTTTCTGTACTCTATTTTTCTATAATTCTTCATGGATCTGGTTTCCTCAGTTATTATTTAATACTGTCTTGCTAATCTCTAATTCTAGTTCAAATATTTTGATTTTTATTTAAAAATATAGCACATTCCATCAAAAATAAAAGATTTATAGCTACCATTTTCCCTGGAAGAGAACAGTCACATACAAACAAACTAAGTACTCAGAAGTACAGTTACAGCATATGCAAAGTGAAACTTAGGTTGAGCCATACGCATTCTTTTTGCATGTGATACATTAGCAGCGAAATAAATCAATCTCGCCCAGCTTTTCCCTTGTTTTTTAGTCTTTTACTTGAAATTAGAGAAAATTATGTTTTCTATTATAAATAAATATATATATAAATAATATATGAACATATAAATGCGGATAAATAAATAAATTGAAGAAACTTCAGAATTTCGTGAAAATTAACGTTTCGGTAAAAGTTCAGTGTCATTGAGCTACCTCTAAATATTGTTCAAATGAGCTAAAATTTTAGGTGATTTATTTTTTCCCCAAATGGAACCAGATTAGGGGGTGAGACCACAATATTTTTGACCTTCGAAAATAAGGACCACCCTAATGTACAGTGTGTGAGCACATTTTATATTGTAAAAAAATCCGAAACGTTCCTGGAAAATCATGGACAACTGATGAGCTTACTTTTTGCAAGTAACATGTCTGGGAGAAATCAGTAAAGTTTCCCGATAAAAGTTAGTAACCTTCCTGTGATGAATTCTCAATAAAAGCTTCTCACGTTACGGCAATAAATCATATACTTAAAAAACCCTCAGGCTTATAGTAACAGTTTGAGTCTTTCATGTTTTACCAGGGAGGTTTCTGGGGCAGTTCAGAAAAATATGTCTAAAGCGAAAGCAACAATTAGACCAGCTTATTTGCTTGCAATGCCACAGTATCTAGAGACTGTATTCACTGCAAAAAAACTTGTTTTTTCAGTATAGTACTGGCAGCAGTGGTTCCAGTTTAAAACTGTAAAAGCTCAATAATAAACTGTAAAACTAGCTTACAGTTTAAATTTTAAGTTTGTTTTTAAAAGTTTATTACTCTAAAACTAGCTATTTTAAAATTTATTACTGTAGAACTAGCTATTTTAAAGTTTATTACTGTAAAACTAGGAATTTTACAGTTTATTAAAGTAAAATTAGCTGTATTATACTGTAAAAACAACAGTATAATACTGGCAGCAGAGGTTCCAGTTTAAAACTATAAAAGCACAGTAATAAACTAAAATTAACTACTTTACAGTTTATTGCCATAAAATCAGCTGTATAAAAACAACAGTGTAATACTGGCAGCAGAGGTTCCAGTTTAAAACTATAAAAGCACAGTAATAAACTAAAATTAACTACTTTACAGTTTATTGCCATAAAATCAGCTGTATAAAAACAACAGTGTAATACTGGCAGCAGAGGTTCCAGTTTAAAACTATAAAAGCACAGTAATAAACTAAAATTAACTACTTTACAGTTTATTGCCATAAAATCAGCTGTATAAAAACAACAGTGTAATACTGGCAGCAGAGGTTCCAGTTTAAAACTATAAAAGCACAGTAATAAACTAAAATTAACTACTTTACAGTTTATTGCCATAAAATCAGCTGTATAAAAACAACAGTATAATACTGGCAGCAGAGGTTCCAGTTTAAAACTATAAAATTCACAGTAATAAAATAAAACTAGCAATTTTACAGTTTATTGCTGCGAACTAGCAAGTTTAATTTACTACTGTAAAATTAGAAATTTTGCAGTTTATTACGGCAAAATTATATAAAATTTGCGTT
The DNA here is from genome assembly GCA_038373865.1 of Uloborus plumipes. Lineage (NCBI taxonomy): Eukaryota > Metazoa > Arthropoda > Arachnida > Araneae > Uloboridae > Uloborus > Uloborus plumipes. The sequence continues at coordinate 190,537 of JAXGGA010000560.1, forward strand.
ATTATACTGTAAAAACAACATTTATTTTTTAACGTGGGTGAAGTCAACCTGGCCGGGCCGTAATTAAGCTGAAGGCGAAACACTTTTTTTTTTTTTCAAAAATAAGCCATCCCTTTGTACATATTCAACAATGTTAAGGCGAAACACTCATTAAATTAAAAAAAAAATACAAATACTTAGTATCGACGCGGATCTATCGTCAAACTTATAACTAAATAATTTTCACAATAATGAGAAGTCCGCATTCATGCAACTGGTATCAATTCGGGAAATATTTTTTTTGCCAAGAAACTTCACAGAAAGTTTACAGGAAATTGGTGAAAAACATGTGAAATCTCGGTACGTTACCCTGAAATAATCTGTAACGCTTCGAAATTTTCCTTCAGTAATTTCGTTTATGAAAAACGACATCCGTGTTAAATACCTCTACTCAACTTAATTCTTGAAGTTTACGAAGTGGGAATTTTGGCGAGGCAATAGAACATTTCCGAATCCCCTGTACCTTAAAATAATAAGCAACTTTCTTTCAAGTTCCTTCGCCTGTCATTGTTTTCAAAAGACGCAGCTTCTACGGAGACATCTGATGGGAGGATGGACGATCAGGTGACACTAAGTAAGTTATTTTTGGAACGCCTTTTCTTCAGATTTTACAGTCGAGTTTTGCTTTCGCTCGTATTCTGGAAATCCTGAAGCACACTGCAAAAAATGGACCGTTGTTTTTACAGTGCAATGCTTAGAGCCGAAGTTCCAGTTTAAAACTTTAAAATGGACGGTAATAAACTGTAAAATTAGCAATTTTACACTTTCTGGCTGTAAAGTTAGAAATTTTACAGATTATTGCCGTAAACTGTATCTGTATTATACTGTAAAAACAACAGTATAATACTTTCAGCAGAGGTGTTCAGTTTTAAACTGTAAAATGCACGGTAATAAAATGTTAAATTAGCAATTTGACAGTTTTTTACTGTAAATTAGCAGTTGTAGTTTAGTACTGTAAACGTAGCCATTTACAGTTTATTACTGTAATTTTTACAATTTATTAGTATGAAATTAACTGTATTATACTGCAAAAATAAACTTCATTTTTTGCAGTAAATGTGGATTGAAATGTTTAGTAAGAGGAAATTTTGGAAACTTTTTCTTCAAACTCACCTATGACACCTGACATCGTCATAGACCCCCTGAGCCTCCCGACTCCTTGATTTATCAGTTTTAAGTGCACAGATAAATTTGAACAAGTGGGCCCTTGAGATGATTTACGTAAATTTTCGAAAAATACATCCAAAAAGTAATAATTATAATTTCGTTTTTTCAACAACTGTGAATTAACAGTTTTGTTTTCCCTTTAGAAATACAAAATTTCTAACATATGCATTAATGCACATAAAATGCTCTTTTAAAGAAATTGTGGCTAAACGACTGAGTACTTGAAGGATTATTTCTAGTAGAAAGATGTATTGTGAAACTTTAATGAGTACTGGGAAAAAAAACAGAAATAAAATGTATAAGTATTTAATATTTGTAATAAAACCATAAAATTGCCTATTGATTTAAAAAAATATCCATCACAAATAAAGATAAGAACATTTCTTCAAACTGGGCATTTGATTCCATACAGCGCACAAAGGAGTTGTCAAAAATGGAACACACAAAAAAGCACATGATTTTTGCCTTCTTAGTTCATTAATGTGAATTCTTTCAGAGTGGTTCATCTCTTTACAAATCGTAGCGTTTGACTTAAAGTAATCCTGCACGAAGCAACTTAACTTCCATCTATTGGAATTGTTGCATTTTTCAATTTCAAGTGTATTGGAAAACCTATATGGTTCGTAAAAATTTTCCATCTTCTAGAATTTCGATACAGATAAAAATATAAGATTCGATATTTTTTTTAATTCTTGCCTAATGTTTTGCATTTTAAGGGTTTCTTATCAAATTTTATCCATTTTTGGAAAATATTGTAGAATGATCCAAATAAATATGCGTATACCCTTATGAATATTTTAAGTTTTAATACGTAGATAGAGTTAAAGAGTTAAACAAAATTATGTGATAACTGAAGAAAAAAATCAAATCAAGATGAACTTTTCTTTTTGCTATTTTTTCAAAGATTAAAAACGATGAGAAACACATTGTAGTCTTCATAAACAATTTTGGAGAGCTGTGTAAAGTACTTAAATTTACATCATTGTATTTTTATGTAAGATTTTACAAAAATGGTACAAACACAATGACCAATAATTTAATTAAGATTAAAAAAAAGGGGGACTTTAAAATAAAAAAAGTCTTACGGTATTCTGCTGTTAATAGTTTTTTTTCTTCTTTGCAGTGAAATACTTCATTTTAATCCTCTATTAACGAGTCTGAAACAAAGAGCAAAATCACATTTATGTACTTTTAAGACATTTATAAAAGTTAACTATGAGTAAACACCAAATAGAAAAAAATTAAACAATTAATGAAGATATACAGACTGAATAAACATATACTGAAAGTACGGATTTTGGAGTGTGTATTTGTTCTCATAATTCAGCAATGTAAATGTTTCAATGCACTCAAGTTTTTAGCATTTATTTTCATCATAAATTTAATGTTTTTATCTTTGAGACAAAATGCGTTTAAGACTTAAAAAGAAAGTACAATAAAGTTAAAGAACTACAGGAAAATATTAAGTAAATTACACAGAAAGAACTGAAGAAAAATCTAGCCAGTATAAAAGATCAGAAATTGCTACTACACACCTCTAGAAAACTTAGACTTGTGCTGTAATGACAAAAGAGCACGAATTAGCTGTGAAAACGCGAATAGAACATTGTTACAAAATAAATAAACCAGTTAAACTCAATAAAAAGTAAATGTCGATAACAGTTAACGCCAGTATAAAAGATCAGAAACTGCTATTACGCACCTCTAGAAAACTTATACTTGGGCTATAATGACAAAAGAGCACGCATTAGCTGTGAAAACGCGAATATAACATTATTAGAAATAAATAAACCAGTTAAACTCAATAAAAAGTAAATGTCGATAACAGTTAACATGTGCTCTTTGAGGAGGGTTAGGATATTTGGCTTCTTTTGCGTTTTTTTTTAACCCAGCCGCAACAAAATTGTTGAAACCACTACGCCAGTTTGCGGACAAAAAAATTAATAAATAAAGTGGTTTCAACGAAGTAACTGAGTCACTAAGGGTTAATTAGGTAAGATAAAGAGATAATAAGCACAAAATTATTAAAACTAATAACCAACTAGTGTCCACAAAACAGGTTAATCAAATTATTGAATTTTCAAACATTTAAAATGTAGCTAATAATGTGTGAAACATTATTAGCTATATTTGAAATAAATGTCGATAACAGTTAACCTTCTGAGGATATTTGGCTTCTTTTGCGGTCACTAAATTGTATTTTTTACCCAGCCGCAACAAAATTGTTGAAACTACTCTGTCAGTTTGCTGACAAAAAAATTGATAAATAAAGTGGTTTCAACAAAGAAACTGAGTCACTAAGGGTTAATTAGGTAAGATAAAGAGATAATAAGCACAAAAAAATATTAAAACTAATAACCAACTAGTGTCCACAAAACAGATTAATCAAATTATTGAATTTTCAAATATTTAAAATGTAGCTAATAATGTGTGAAACTTTATTAGCCAGATTTTAAATAAATGTCGATATCAGTTAACCCTCTGAGGATATTTGTCTTCTTTTGCGGTCACTAAATTGTATTCTTTACCCAGCCGCAACAAAATTATTGAAACTACTCTGTCAGTTTGCTGACAAAAAAAATAATAAATAAAGTGGTTTCAACGAACTGAGCCACTAAGGGTTAATTACGTAAGATAAAGCTATAATAAGCACAAAAAGTATAAAACTAATAAACAACCAGTGTCCACAAAATAGGTTTATCAAATTATTAAAATTTTATTTTTTCAAAAAACATTGAACATATAGCTAATAATGTGTAAAATAAAATCTTAAAAAAATATTAAACAAGCGCTTCAAGAATCAGATACTTGGCAAAAAATTAATAAGAAAAAGCATTTATTACGGACAAAAATATTAAGTCAAGTCCCTTGGTGCAATGTAATCACAGACGATAAGATACATTTCTATTCTACAAATGTACGCACAGAAATAAATGTAGGGCAAAAAATTATCTTCCCGTAAAATGCATTTATGCTTGGAAGGACAGCTATTTAGGGTCATAATTTTTTCAAAAGATTGTCCCAAACCATTTTAGTTCCAGTTATGGCTCTCTGGTTTCTCACTAGAAAAAGTATCGTCTTCTGTTACATTTTTGTTTGCAAACACGAAATATTCATGCCCAGTAAAAACCTGGAGATGAATATGCATTATATTATGCAACCTAAAACAGGCAGTAATGTGCCGACAGCAAGCTGTGTGGCTACACACCGTAGTGACTTTGATACTAACATCGATTATTTTTATCACCTAGGTGCTGAAAGTAATCAACGTAAAAAGCAACCACTCTGAGATAAGAAGATGCAGGAGCGTTTTTCCTTATTAGTCAAGCAATATTGTTACAGACGATCCAGATGTTTTTTGGGTAAGGAATAAGTAAATAGTTTTGCGGGAGTAGCAATAAAATAGCTCTCATTAAAAGTATTTTTCTCCTTATTTTCGTCTTTTCTATTCTTCAAAATGAGAAACACAAAAATTATGTCTATTTTTATGAATAGAATAAAAAAATCATACATTATCAGGAAAACTCAAAATGAATCTTGAAACCGCTTCTTAAGCAACATAGAAAATGACATACTGTCGGCCCCGTTTAAACGAATACTGTCGGTTCCAAGAAATACTATTCTATTAAACGGAATATTCGATTAAACGGGTATCTTTAACATTACGTCTATGGCATCGGTTGCAAGATATTTTATTCATATAAGCTGGCTCAAGTAGCATCAACTCATCGGATTTTGCTCGGCCAATCATCGAACTCCTCTTTAACTGATCCCGTAACGCGCGATGACATCGTTCCAATCAGTATCCGAGCACGGTTTTCGATGAGCTACTTTTCATCGGGAAGTGATATCCTTTCGATCAACTTTCCCGATGAAAATAAGCCGAGCATCCACAATTGATCCTAAATTCATCGGCACGGAACTGCACTGCTCGTAAATTGCTCCAAATCTCAGCGTATTTCGAGCAAAACTCATCGGATTTTGCTGCTCGGATACTGTTTGGCCGATGAGACATATTGGAGCAATTCCCGATGAGAACTTATCGAATACGATCATCGGCCGATGAGAATTTCATCGGGTTTCGATGAATGGCCGATCATCGGCCGATGAGATTATGCTGCTAGGGGGGTATTCGTTATGTGTTACCTGATTAAGCGGGGACGACAGTACATGGATCACAGCAGATGCGCTGTAAAAATACATGTTGTTTTTACAGTATAATACATCTAATTTTAAAAATTGCTAATTTTACAGTAATAAGCTGTAAAATTGCTAATTTTACAGTTTATTGCTGTGCATTTTACAGTTTTAAAATGGTTGCTAGTAATATAGTGTAAAAACAACCCTTAATTTTTTGCAGTGTGGTACATAATGCACTAAAATTTCTAAATGACAAGGAATGAGATACAGCCAATATTAATACGATTGAGGTGAAAAAGTGTATTGAACATAGCAAGAAATTATTGGTTAATGAAAAAATTGAAACAGTTGAAGCGGAAGACTTAACTTGTTATAAACTAAGAATTACCGTGACGGAATAGACCCTACAGAAGAAAAGTAATTAGAGAAGATGTGTTAAAACCTGACAAAAATCAAACAGCTACGGTAGGGGATAAAATTATTGAACTATTTAAATATGCAAAACATAGGACTAAGACGTTTTCTGCATCTGATTAACTTATGCTCGAAGCAATGCATAATTCCCGACGACTGGAAAATTTCTAAAGTTGTCTCCTTATTCAAGAAAAAAATCGCAATGTATGGGACAATTCCCTAATATATAAATCCACATAAAGAAAACAGAGGATATGTGTGTTTATGTGTGTGTACATTATAAAAATCCGCAGTTTACGTCGGATCTGGACGAAATTTGGCAGGGAGATATGTGGGCATCCGGGAAGAATCAAAGGGTGGTTTTTGAGAGGGAAAAAAGTACCGATCCGTTCGAATTTCGAATAAAGGACTTCAAATGGCTCTACCTAGCGAAATACTTATCAGATCTTCTCGATCTTGGTCTCATTCGAAAAAACGCAAAAAATACCTTATAGGAAAGTTTCCTTCCGAAGGTTTTCAAAACCACTATTCGATATCTCCACCCTGAAAAAAGAAATGGGCATTTTTAAATTTGGAAATATCCATTTTAAATTGGATTTATAAAAATCGTCTGCACGAGCGTGAAAGAAATTAAATAGGGCGAAATAAATTATTAATGAGAAAAAGGTGTTGCTATTTTTTCCTTGAACATAAACAGGTAAAATTCTTGCTTTTGCTTTAGGCTTTTCCTGTAACGGACGGATTTTAAAATTTTTTGGCGATTGATTAATTTTTCATACTACGTTCTAGCAAACTATTGACTTTAATTTAATCGGGACTTTTAGACACACTCGTCACTTGATATGACATTTTTCCTCAAGATAGATCCCATGCAGAGCCGGGCCAAGTAGCTAGTATAATGATAAAGTATTATGACCTAATTACTAAGCTTTCCCTGCTAAAAATATAATTTCATAATGTAGGCTGATGTACAGTAATGTATGTTATGTACATGTAGTACATACATAGTATATAACCTTTTTATTTGATTAAATGTAGCTTACTATTTTCCTAAACTTTATTTGCTTATTTATTTTCGGAAAACCGAACGATTTGTAAATTCAAAACTCCCAACGGTTCCAATTAGTTAGAGTTTTGACATTATGCTGCAATTAGGGAAGGAGAAATTATTATTTACGTATCTTCATTAAAACATTTTTTGACGCATCTTATTTCTTTAAACTGCTACTAAGTTACGAAGTAATACTGATCTAATTAATATAAAATTAAATTCTTCAAAACAGTGTAACATACAAAAGCAAAAAACAGAAAAAAATATTATTAATAAGCAACTTTACAACTAAAATAATTTATTCCTTCAGTGCAACTATTGCTACAATTTTAAAAACAACGCTACCACAAAAGGGATTTTCAGTAAATTAAGTTTTATAATGAGCTTCCTTTTGCAGAAATGCTCTGTTTCCCTAATGACTTGCTTTTGGCGTATATACTTATATAAAACATTATATTAAGTAAACTCACGCAAGGTAATTACATTCTGTTTGTTAGAAAAAGCCATTGTACATTAATCTTTTGGATGGAAAAATATGTAAGGGCGATAAAGGAACAAAAATATAATGAGCTGAAGATCATAAACAGAAAGTCGTATAAACATTCCATTTTCATTTCGTTGATTGGTGGCTTCGAAGCAATTTTTTGTTAATAACAGACTTCATGAGCGTAATTAGTGTAACTACTTTGGTTATTAGCGATAAAAATACCCTTAACGTTTCAGGATTTCGAATTTCGGTACATTAAAAATTGTAAGGATAATAGAAAGCGACCTTTAAATATGATTTTATTTTATTTCTTTTAACATGTACGCAAAGCACCTCAGTTTCTTAAAATTGAAATAAGCTAAGTTTTTTCTTAACACAGTTAAATGTGTTGAATGTGTTTAAAATGTTCAGAAGTATTATCTAGAAGTAAATTCGTAATTTTTTTTTAGCTATTTCATATCATGTGATACACATTCTTCTGTGTAGGATGAACATTCTTGGTTATATACGTGGAACAAAGTATATCTTATAATGGAAGCAACATAAAGAATGCTCGATCAGTAAGTCATCTATGTAGTTATATGACAGTATTTCTCAAGTACTCATGCTTTTATGGCACGTACCAGGTTTTATGCATAACAGATAAAAGAAGTGCCATGGGTAAAAGTAATTAGGAGAACAAAAAAGGAAAAGGAAAAATAAGTGTCAATGCTAAATTTATTTTTTCACACATTAGAAGGATATAATCCTTCCAACTTAGGAATGAGAAATCTTTTCCTGTTAATAAACATTATTTTTTCTTTTTGGAACATGAGTTAATATTAAATTCATTTTACGACCAAATGCAACTAATTTTTTCTCTCATTTTGGGGATTATTTTTGATGAAATATTTTCAATGAGAATTTAATTATATTTTTCTTTTCTTTTCAATAGTATTTTTTAACAACCAAAACAAAACAAAAACCTTTAATGCGAGTTAGCGATTTTAATTTTCCTGCACGATTTTCTGAATTTATTCATGGCTATCACTATTAAGAGGGTATTTGAAGAGCTTTCCATTATACCCGCAAGTAAAACCGCCAACCTCAAATTATGCTTTTAATCTTCGTCTCCCATAAACTCCAATTTACACTCGCATTTTTAATCAAAAATTTGGAAAAAACAGCCCCCACCCCCCTTTTACTTTTGTAAAAGAAAAATATCATATTTTGCATCGTTATCTTCCAAACAAACTCTAGTTTTTCCGTGGAACAAAATTTGTAGGAAAAAATGTGAAAACTTATCAAAGTGTTTCATCTTATTATAATTTTCTCAATTATTTATAGAAAAAGGCTATTTAATTTTAGACATACGTTTATAATTTGAATTGAATTTTTCTTTATAATAATGAATCACTTTACAATTAAGAATGCTTTATGGTTTTTTTGAATAAATATATTTTTCTGATGAGATTTCGAGAACTTAGATTTTTTTGATTTTTTTTTTCAATTGCTGCCATTTTTTTTTCTATTTGGTGATTTAAAAAAAAAAAAATTACAACATTTAACGAGCTGTAGTTTTAACAATCAACATACACTCAAACAGGCAGTTGTTTCTCTCAAATGAAGGAACAATTTTTATCCGTCATACCTTGACGGGGGATTTCCTAGTTTTTTAATCTTCTTAACCCATTAATGCCTAGCGTCCCTTTTTAGGGACGGTCTAAAAAAGGGTCTGAAATTCCCCCAAATGAAAATTTTAACCAAATAGTAGTGTTTAATTAGTACCTTGGTATTGTTTCAATTCGTTATTAACAGATTGCAGCACATAACCATTGTAAAGTGTGTTCTGTAGCAGTTTTAATATGACCTTTATCAAAAATGACATCGTTCACAATTTCAAGAAAAAAAGCTAAGTTTTCAAAGTTATTCCCAACTTCCCAATTTATGTTAATTGCTAATTTTATTTCTTCTTATAAAATGTCTATTTAAATATTATATCGTAGGCAGAAAAAAAATTTAGTAAAAAAAGTATGTACCCTCTGGGGTCTATCGTAACTTTTAAGGGATGATTTTTCTTTCCTTAATAAAAAAATTATTTTTTACGTAATATTTTTTTATTATTTTTCCTGTCCATTAAACACTGTTTGTAACCAGTATACAAAATATCTTTGGAAAATAAAATGTCAGGCATTAATGGGTTAATATTTTAAAGGAATTGTATAAAATACGTACATTCACAAGCTTATACGCCTATTAATAAATCAATATTTTTAAAAACAAAATAGAAATGAATATGTGAACTTATGTGCGCAAATGTTAATGAAAAACTACTAAAATGCATAACGAAAAATTCAGTCATTTTAAAAAATTCTTAGACATTTTCCTACATCAACAAAGTTTGACAAACATGTTGAGGAGTAATTTAATTTGAAAAGATAATAATAATAAAAATAAGAAACAAAAAATACACATATTATATCTGTGAAAGGAACACAAATACAATACATTACTACCTTAGAGAAAGCTGTAAAACTCTATAGAAAATACTTACTAAGATTCATCATAGAAATTTCGACAGTATTTAAGATGAGATTTAACAGAGTATAGCTAAATATTGCCGAGATCGCTAAACTGTCGCTGAATTTTGCATTTCTATTCGGCGTCAAGTTGGAGACATACCGAAAAGTTGGTGAAAAATAGCAGGAGACGAAAACTTTATACTACATCATCCAGTAATCGCTAATTTAAAATATTATTTTTATATTGAAATTGATATTAATTTTCAAATTACTAAATAAATAAATGAACAAAATAACAAAAACATTGGTAAAACATTATTCGTGTTAGTACGTTCAGAAGTAATAATGTTTATCTTTATATAGATAAGTACAAACTCAAAATATGTGTCTCCGGAGCAAACTCAGAAACTATCCGACCGATTTCGTTCCAATTTTTACAGCAGGTGCCAATTAGCTCAGGGAAGATTTTTAGGGACTGTTGGAAAAAAAATCGGTGAATAGTTATTTTTTCATTTGAAATCTAAATTTATTACGCAAAAATGGCTCCATGTAGCGAAATAATTGTCGCATTATCTCAATCTTGGTTTCATTGAAAAGCTTGGAAAAAATCCCTTTTAAGAACATTTTCTACTGACGGCGCCGTGAAGAGGATGATGAAAAATCACGTGGAAACAACTTATGAGCGTTTAAAGTTTGTGAAAATCAGTTTTTAACTGACGATGCCATTTTTGTTCAAACGTGGAAATATTAAATTCGGCATTGCAATACAAAGTGAACTCAGTCAAGGCTTAACTCGATACTAGTTATATGTATAAAAAAAATTAAATTTGTAATAAATTGCAACAAAGAAAAATTACCAATTTCTAACCACTGTGGCGACTGGCGTTTCACCTTCAAAATGCTTTGTGTTTTAATTTCAAACTTTCTCTCAATATTTTTCGACGTAAATGTGGTATTTTTTAAAACTTTCCAAATTACCGACAAAATTTGGAGTTCTAACGTTACAACGTCATTAGAGAAAGAAACAAAACACCGTAATTGGCAGTTATTATCCTTTTCTTGCTAAAAGCGAAGCATAATTTTTTGGAAAACTTCCGCTAAATAGAAGACGAATATAAAGAATCAAGAGTGTCTTTAAATAGATTTGTAAAATGCTCTTATTGTCGAAATCAAAATCCCTAATAAGAGAACTTCTAAAATCGACAATATTCTCATGAAATCTAGATTTTTTTATCTGCTAGTGTAAGTACAGTATGTTTTAACAGTTCATTTTTAAATTATTTTATTTTTTACAAAGTCATTAAGACTTTTGCTCTTGTGAGGGAATTAAGACATGGGACTTAGTTTTTAATAGGTGAGATGTGTTATAGTCCAAGAGCCAGTGGCCGGCAGACTTACGGTATTTTAGCAAGCTTCATTTTTTCATCAGACAATGTCCCATGGCTGCTGTTTACGGAATGGGCACTCGTTAAGCTCAAAGCGGGTTCCTATTAGGGCGGCGGGGTGCGAAAGGTGCCAAAAAAAGACGAAAATTTACGTCATTTTAGCAAAGCTGATTTTTTGATATGTTGAACTAGTCGATTGGTACTATTGAAAAATCACAATGGCAGACGTCCAGGTGGGTTCCAAAGTGGTGGCAGACGTCCAGAAAGGTGCCAAAAAAAGTTGAAAATTTACGTCATTTTAGCAAAGCTGATTTTTTGATATGTTGAAGTAGTCGATTGGTACTATTGAAAAATCACAATGGCAGACGTCCAGGAGGGTTCCAAAGTGGTGGCAGACGTCCAGAAAGGTGCCAAAAAAAGTAAAATTTACGTCATTTTAGCAAAGCTGATTTTTTGATATGTTGAAGTAGTCGATTAGTACTATTGAAAAATCACAATGGCAGACGTCCAGGAGGGTTCCAAAGTGGTGGCAGACGTCCAGAAAGGTGCCAAAAAAGTTGAAAATTTACGTCATTTTAGCAAAGCTGATTTTTTGATATGTTGAAGTAGTCGATTGGTACTATTAAAAATTCACAATGGCAGACGTCCAGGAGGGTTCCAAAGTAGTGGCAGACGTCCAGAAAGGTGCCAAAAAAAGTAAAATTTACGTAATTTTAGCAAAGCTGATTTTTTGATATGTTGAAGTAGTCGATTGGTACTATTGAAAAATCACAATGGCAGACGTGCAAGAGGGTTTCAAAGTGGTGGCAGACGACCGTGAAAAAAAAAGGGGGGGGGGAATTGACATTTTGCGGTATTTTAGCAAAACTCATATATGTTGTTAATTCATATATGTTGTTAATATGTTAATCAAGGTATTCTAAGCCAATATCCATCACGGCTGACAGCTCTCACGGTTCTAACATCTCGGCGGACCACGGAAAGTGGCCGCCGTCGCGGGGTTAAAAATGTACCGTATACTGCGGGGCATACCTCTTACATTCATTCAATCTATTTGAAAGTTAATTATCTAAAGAAATAAATAAAAATAGTAAAAGGAAGAAAGGAAAATATTTTCGGAATATTTATTATCTGCTACCAAAAAAATATGATTCAAACCAATGAATAAATATTTAAAAGATGTGTATTGTTCGCAATTAAAAGTATTGCACTGTTTATGTTATTCTTAACTCCGCGATAGCAGACAGCAGCAGTCGAGAGAGCAGCTGCAGAGTGGGAGAACCGCACCATCTGTCTGACACACTGAAATTGTTTTTAACGTGTAAAATAAATATAGAGGCTTCTGATTTCATTAAAATTGAATAAAATAAAGATTGAATTGTGTATCTATTCTTGGAAAATTATTAATATTTTTTAGACGACTAAATGACGAGTTTCATTGTATTCTCTCACAAGAGTTCCAATTCCATATTATTAAATCTACTGAAGTAAATGTGTATTTCAAGTACAAGTATTCACCCTGCACTCTGTTATGTAAATATTACATTAACTTTCAAGCAGATTGAATGAATGTAAGAGGTATGCCCCGCAGTATACGGTACATTTTTAACCCCGCGACGGCGGCCACTTTCCGTGGTCTGCCGAGATGTTGGAACCGTGACAGCTGTCAGCCGTGATGGATATTGGCTTAGAATACCTTGATTAACATATTAACAACATATATGAATTAACAACATATATGAGTTTTGCTAAAATACCGCAAAATGTCAATTCCCCCCCCCCTTTTTTTTTCACGGTCGTCTGCCACCACTTTGGAATCCGCCTGCACGTCTGCCATTGTGATTTTTCAATAGTACCAATCGACTATTTCAACATATCAAAAAATCAGCTTTGCCAAAATGACGTAAATTTTCAACTTTTTTTGGCACCTTTCTGGACATCTGCCACCACTTTGGAACCCACCTGGACGTCTGCGATTGTGATTGTTCAATAGTACCAATCCACTACTTCAATATATCAAAAAATCAGCTTTGCTAAAATGACGTAAATTTTCGTCTTTTTTTGGCACCTTTCTGAACGTCTGCCACCAATTTGGAACCCTCCTGGACGTCTTCCATTGTGATTTTTCAATAGTACCAATCGACTACTTCAACATATCAAAAAATCAGCTTTGCTAAAATGACGTAGATTTTCAACTTTTTTTGGCACCTTTCTGGACTTCTGCCACCACTTTGGAACCCTCCTGGACGTCTGTCATTGTGATTTTTCAATAGTACTAATCGACTACTTCAACATATCAAAAAATCAGCTTTGCTAAAATGACGTAAATTTTCAACTTTTTTTGGCACCTTTCTGGACGTCTGCCACCACTTTGGAACCCACCTGGACGTCTGCCATTGTGATTTTTTAATAGTACCAATCGACTACTTCAACATATCAAAAAATCAGCTTTGCTAAAATGACGTAAATTTTCGTCTTTTTTTGGCACCTTTCGCGCCCCGCCGCCCTAATAGGAACCCGCTTTGAGCTTAACGAGTGCCCATTCCGTAAACAGCAGCCATGGGACATTGTCTGATGAAAAAATGAAGCTTGCTAAAATACCGTAAGTCTGCCGGCCACTGGCTCTTGGACTATTATGTGGCATTCGATTTAATAAATGTCCTAAAGCTTATATTAATCTTGGTGTGAATTTGAATACTGATCAAACGCTCAGAGAAACGAAATCTTTGTTTTGAGTTTTTGTGTAACAACAGTAAAAATCGTAAACTGAGTCATTTTGTTATTAATTTTTGTTGTCAAAATATTAAGGATGTTCAACAGTGTCAAAACTCTGCTCGGTGAAAATCAAAGGAAAAAGCTTAAAATGAATAATACGCGCTTATTATTAAATTATACTTACAATTGCTAAAATTCATTCCTTCAAAATTTTCATCAAGAAAAATAAGACTTCATTAAATCCTTATATGGGACATTCTATGGTAACTTACGTTACATTTTGACCAATTCTTTGGCCTTTAGCACCTCTGTGCAAACAAATGATGTTATATAAACCTTGTACAATAGTGATTTATGAAAATGGCAATCAAAAACGAAATTAAAATGCAAAAATCTTTGATGCATTTAAATTTTACAAAATTTAGCAGTCAAAAGTAAAACAGTAACTTATGTTACACAAAGAGAGAATTTTGTGTAACGTAAGTTACTGTATTAGTTTTGGCTGCTAAATTTTGTAAAATTTAAATGCATCAAATATTTTTGCATTTTTATTTCTCATTTGATTGCCATTTTCATAAATCACTTTTGTACAAGGTTTATATAACATCATTTGTTTGCAGCACAGAGGTGCTAAAGGCCAAAGAATTGGTCAAAATGTAACGTAAGTTACCATGGAATGTCCCATATGCTCTACACAAAAGGAACACTTTGAACAAATACCGTGACCGTGACACTTAACCAAAATAATTGGTGATTATTACTCCGAATACATGTATTGCTCAGTGTCAGACAATTTATGTTATGTTCCCCCCCCCCCCCTAGTCTTCAAAGCAAAAAAAAAAAATATGGTTCAATTTTGTACAGTCAAAAAAAAATGAATAATTTAAACAAGTAGTATAGAGTTATTAAAATTTTTCAAAAAACTTTGCACCTTATCTCTTCCAAAAAAACTGATATTTGTATCAAATATTTTTTTAATTTTCAAAGGTGCGATTTTTCGTAAATAATGGAGAGGCATGTTGGTATATCTACACAAAAATATTTCTCTTCTATATATGTTTTATGTTTATTTCAAGATAAAAAAAAAGATATATTTGCAAAATGAGTTTATCATACAGGAATTCAATCCTGTTTCGATTTACTTATTTCAGCTCTCACTTATATACTTCTATTCCTTACACAAGCTTGGGAAAAATATTCTACCTTAAACTATATGCATTAATAAACAATGATTAGGGTTCTTTTACGAGGAAAAAAGTTTTATGTAGATTTCTTATTTTTACGCCGCTGGTAAAAAAACTTGGCCAATTCCATGACTTAATTCTTCTTTATACTTCTCGTGGCTGCTCTAAAATAAATTATAAAGTTTAAACTTTTGAGTGCATATTACCACCATTAATCCTACGCGAATTGTGTTGTAAATGTATTTTTTATACACTTAAACAAAGATCTCTACTCAAAACACATAACTAATGCATGGACCTTTAAAAACGACTGGAAAATAAAGCAAAAAATTCTTCTTTTCGAAAATCTAGTGTTTGTTTAACGACATTTTTAAATATTAACGAAAGTAATTTCTGCCATCCGTAAGTAGTTACTAAGCAACGCTATCAAGATTTTTTCAAGGATCTTAAATATTTAATCGTACAAATATATTTGCGTACTTCGCTTGCAGTTTCTTAGAACGAGAGTTAAATTGCTTTAAAAAATGCATTTTTAAAGGAAAATATCTTTAAAAATGTTCTACAAAACATTTAAGTTATTTACTTTATTTTTGATGCCTTAGAGCATTAATATTATTTTGAACTGGATAATCATTGGTAAAGTTTTAAAAGCTTTCGATTTTATGGCGAAGTACTGAATGGAAGAAAAAATTTAAAAATATAAAAGATGATAATGAGTGCTAGATGAAAAATTAACAACAAACTTTATTGGACAAACAAAATATTTATATTGTATCAGAACATATAACTTTATAAATAAAGAGAAAATAGCTATTTTATTCAAACTGGAGATGTCTTAAAGGTTATATATTTTGGTGGCATTAAACGTTTTTAAAAAATGAAAAAGTTCGATTTTTTTTTTCTTCTTTGAAAAAAACATTTTAAAAACAAAGTAGAATCGACTTCAAAAACACAGCTGAACATTGCTCTAAACAGTAAAAAATGATGTTTCTTTGAACACCATCGATACTACTTTTAAATGAAGTTTTGAAGTCGGTACCGAAACAGTTAATTAAATCATTCGTACCCATTCTTCGTTTACATGTTTCAGAATAAAAACGGCTTAAATGCTTCATTCTCAATTTTGAGTGCTTTTTTTTCCGTCCAAAAAAAAAACCTCCTTTTGGAACCAAACTGTGCCGTGAATTGACAGTATTTTTTAAAAATGTGTTTAAATTCAATGAGGATCAAAATCTTTATACCCTACTTTTAATCAATTGTTGAATGTATGTTAGGTGGTGTTATAGTTAGTTATATTTCCAGAGGTATGTTTAACTACTGGTTTAACTGTGATTAAAATTAAGAATTAGTTTACTTTATTAACCATGCTGACGTTTTATACGCAAATTATAAAAACATTCTCTCAAAATTCTAAGCAAGCCTACTCAGAATAATAAATCTCTTTAATTAAATAATAAGATACAAATGATGTCGCCTCTACAAATCATGAAAAGTTTCAAGCATGTTTAATTTTCTTAAGGAACTTGTTTAATATGATGCAAAATTTGCGTTCAAGATTAGCGATACAGGTTTTTAAACACTCGTGCCACATTTCATCCGTTTTAAAATGAATTTAATTTTTTTATTGCCATTTATGTCATATGCATGCACTGTAAAACTGATTCAATGAAATAGTTGATTGAAAATAGTAGGTTCACTCCATTTATTTTTTACAATGCTAAAACAGGAAAAACAAAATCATACCTTCTTCCATTATTGAGATTTTTTTTTACCAGCAGTGTATCTTTCAAAACAAATTTTATTAATTAACTTAAACTAACTCCTTGCCGAACTCCATTTACATTAGAAATTGACCGCATAATTTATTTTAAAAGAACGCTATATTTAATCGGAAAAAACTTATTTATTTTTGTATACATGCTCCGAAATTCAAAACTCTCCAGTATATTTTACTTTTTTTTTTTTGGATTAAGTTTCGCCTTGGCAATAATTCGTTTCAGTGAGGACATTTCCCATCGGCTGGGACTGTCGAGTTTACGTGTTTCCTTGTGAGGTAGATTTTGGTGGTAACAGCTTGGATATCCTCTTTCTACACAAGCGAAATTGTATCGCTATCTACTCATAATAGTCCGAGAGCCAGTAACAGATATATATGACCAAGTTCCTCTCAAGTGATAATTAGTAAAACGCAACAGAAAATCGAACTATGAAGCCTCGTGAATGTCAGCTGAGGCTCGGTGGGGGGGATAAGCAGTTGGAACCTCCCACGCTTGAAGAAAAAAAAAAAAAAATTCACTCATTTCCTCTCGCCTAAAAATTTACCAGATGATAGCTTATATGTAACTATTGATAAATATATACGTCAGCTGGCTGTATCTCGGTGGAAAAATTGTCAGCTGATACTTTGAAGGTCGTTACGTAGAAGTTAGCTAGAAGCATTTACTGACTACACTGTTCGACAAAAAAAAAACCTTGAAAATGCTTCTGGTATTTTGAAGGCTGATTCTTATGTAAAATGACCCCCTGAATCCGAATATGACCCCCGTTTTCCCCCATCACGTCCCAATTTTTTTTAAAACGCCCCCCCCCTTTTTTTTTTTTTCATTTTTCCTTAGTTTCAGGGCTATAATATTTTTTTTGGAGGGGAAAGGAGCCTTATATTCACCAATAAATTTTTTTGGATGTCAAGAGAGACTCAAAGTTTAAAATCATGAGCACCGAGAAAAAATCGGGGAACTTGGGGGGGGGGGGGCGTGGCCCCCCAAAATATTTGAAAAATCACCAAAAACGATCGTTTTATTCTAGTTTCTTTAAAAAGACCTTTAAAACATTTTTTTCGGTGCAGAACCAGAGTATAGGATCCGCTCCTATGGCTCCTGGGTCAGAAAAAATTTTCACGCTGTAAAATTAAAAAAAAAAAATAAAATAAAATAATGCTTTAAAAATCGCACTTTGCACTCGAGTTTTAAAGCAGGTCTTCAGCCAAAAAAAAAAAACAAAATTGTGGCTGATTCTTATGTCAAATGACCCCCTATTTCCAAATATGACCTCAGTTTCCCTCCTCCACCCCCTCTTTCCAGAGAGTCCCCCCCCCCCAATTCAGAGTCATTTTACTAATTCGGAGGGGAAAAGTACATTACGTAACCCGTTAACATAATTCTAAAAGGCAACAGAGGTTCAAAGTTCAAAATCATGTACATGTGTACCAAAAATATAAACTAGGGCGGTATACCTCCCCCCTCCCCCCCCCCAAAAAAAAGAAAAGAAAATTCAATACTCTGATTTTTCACAACAAAAAAAAAAAAGGTTTAAAACGTCTCTTAGAAAAACAAGAAAAGAAGATTTTTTTTTTTTTTGGGGGGGGGGGGTACACCGCCATAGTTTATATTTTTGGTACACATGTACATGATTTTGAACTTTGAACCTCTGTTGCCTTTTAGAATTATGTTAACGGGTTACGTAATGTACTTTTCCCCTCCGAATTAGTAAAATGACTCTGAATTGGGGGGGGGGGACTCTCTGGAAAGAGGGGGTGGAGGGAGGAAACTGAGGTCATATTTGGAAATAGGGAGTCATTTGACATAAGAATCAGCC
The DNA here is from genome assembly GCA_038373865.1 of Uloborus plumipes. Lineage (NCBI taxonomy): Eukaryota > Metazoa > Arthropoda > Arachnida > Araneae > Uloboridae > Uloborus > Uloborus plumipes. Next base: position 209,214 of record JAXGGA010000560.1, read on the forward strand.
ACAATTTTTTTTTTTTTTTTTTGGCTGAAGACCTGCTTTAAAACTCGAGTGCAAAGTGCGATTTTTAAAGCATTATTTTATTTTTTTTTTAAAATTTTACAGCGTGAAAATTTTTTCTGACCCAGGAGCCATAGGAGCGGATCCTATACTCTGGTTCTGCACCGAAAAAAATGTTTTAAAGGTCTTTTTAAAGAAACTAGAATAAAAAGATCGTTTTTGGTGATTTTTCAAATATTTTGGGGGGCCACGCCCCCCCCCCCCAAGTTCCCCGATTTTTTTTCTCGGTGCTCATGATTTTAAACTTTGAGTCTCTCTTGACCTTCAAAAAAATTTATTGGTGAATATAAGGCTCCTTTCCCCTCCAAAAAAAATATTATAGCCCTGAAACTAAGGAAAAATGAAAAAAAAAGGGGGGCGTTTAAAAAAAAATTGGGACGTGATGGGGGAAAACGGGGGTCATATTCGGATTCAGGGGGTCATTTTACATAAGAATCAGCCTTCAAAATACCAGAAGCATTTTCAAGGTTTTTTTTGTCGAACAGTGTAGTCAGTAAATGCTTCTAGCTAACTTCTACGTAACGACCTTCAAAGTATCAGCTGACAATTTTTCCACCGAGATACAGCCAGCTGACGTATATATTTATCAATAGTTACATATAAGCTATCATCTGGTAAATTTTTAGGCGAGAGGAAATGAGTGAATTTTTTTTTTTTTCTTCAAGTGTGGGAGGTTACAACTACTCATCCCCCCCACTGTGCCGCAGCTGACGGTCATAGGGCTTTATGATACTGTTGTCTGATGCGTATGGCCAATTATCTATCGAGAGGAAATAATTAACCAAATTTTCACCTGGCTCTCGGACTATAAGTAATTGATAGAACTACTTATACTAGGTTACTTTAAAATAGGCGTATCAATTTTAGAAATTTTGCATAGTCCGCACGAAAGACAACAGTTTCACTCTTTTTCCATACGGGGCATTTCACGGTATTTGTGACATTAGGGGCGTCCGTAACAAAACTTTTTAAGAGCTTAAAATTTTTACATATATTGAGAAAGTACATTTTAAAGTATATGAATATCATATTTTTTTTCATTTTATTCAATGTTCCGAGTGCACTTACAAACATAATATCTGTGGCTTGGTTCTAATAGGGCCTAAGTCAAAAATGTTAGTTTCGAGAAAAAGGCGATGAAAGATGTTTGAGATTTTTTAGAATGCTATAATTTTCTTATATTAAGATTCCCATTATTATTTTTTGGTATTTGTTTATTGTTAGTGTAAAGAAACATTATTTTATCATATAAAATTTTTTAAGCTATTACTATTTTATGTAAATACTAGCGGTACCCGCACGGCTTTGCCCGTGGTATAAAATTAAAATTTCATTTGTAAAATAATTGATATAGCAGAAAAAATGCTCTATTTTAGTTGTAATTCAACTATAATTCCTTCAAAATATGATATAAAAATCTGGTATGGACCCCACGCTACTTAATTTTATGTGTAAATTTCTTAGTAGATGCCTTAAGTGCTAAAATAGTGCTTGGAGTGAGCAAGATAACAGTTCAAACATTTATATCTCTAGTTTGCCGCGAAACAATGCAAAAAAAAATGTTTTACAATGATTAATCTCCTAAATATCGCCGATTTTAACATCATTCAGTGGATTTTTCGCAAAATATCGCCAATAGCGCCAAATTGAGTCCAAATATAAAAAGAAAACAATTTTTTTCGCCAACTTGGTGATATGTCGCCAAATTGGCGGCAAATGCTTGACGACCAAAAGCTTGGCGATATATTGCCAAGTGGTCGGGCCAATTCATATCACTTTTGTCTGCATTGAAATGAACACTGATTTACTCCATAAAAGGGGTAAAACACCCCCTTGGAACATTCGAATGCAACCCCAAAGGAAGATGCACAAAAATAAGCCAAAAGAGAAAATAAGAACAATTTTGTTGCTCACAGAAACCAACAGAAATCTTACCAAAGTTTAAAAGAAGAAGAAAGTTTTATTTCCTAGCTTTAAAAACAAAACGAACGATGCAATAACGCAATTCATACGATATTTGGTTAATCTGTGCTTTAGGTACCCTTTTCTCGCTAAATGGGCGATAGGCGCGCCAAGCGTGGTAACCCTGGCTATTTTGCGTAGTTTCTCTCAGAGCTTTCACTTCCGCGAGACACGCAAAAACGCGCCAAGTAATGTCCCAAAGCATTTTCACCCGGAAAAGACAGGGTTGCCAGAGAATTGAAACAAAAAAACAACGCCTCCTCTAAAAAAAATATTACAAAGTAATACTGTTTCCAAACGTTGCCAAAATCAATGTTGCCGAAATGCGAAATCTATGAAAATGAAAAAAAAAAAAAAAAATCCGCCAAATCTTTTAATTAAGTCATTAGTACATTGGAAACAGGGTTGCCGGAAAAATACGACGCTCCTTATTTGGGCCGAAAAAATATTACCGTAGTATCAAAAATACTACGTCTGGCGACGCTGGAAGAAGAACGAAACAAAAATAGGTATGAACACGTAACCATGGTAACAACATGAAAAGTTGATTTCCGTTGATAAAATAATTCTTTTCATCTCTCTTTTCAAACAAATTTTATTATCGAGCTGAACCATTTTAGAATCGTTTGGCTTGCTTTACTGAAGGTAAGCCTTGAATTTCGGGATTCTAAAAACAATTATTACAGCTCTCCTGATGATCGTAGAAACTTCGAAAAAACTTCATTTTGTGCAGAAAATTCCAAGCTTTCGAATGACATAAGACTTGAAAATGTGTGTGAAATATTTCTTCCCTATTTTATCGAATTTCCGCTAAGAATTCGAATAGAAAAAGAACGAAATGGAATTTTCGAAAAATCGCT
>JAXGGA010000561.1:0-212089 GCA_038373865.1 Uloborus plumipes
CTAAAAGACGAACTCCTTAAAATAAACATCGCAGTACAATCTCATAAAAACGGACGATTGTTCTTTCAAACAATATTTTCTTTATAGTTCTGTCGCTCTCATTTGAATTTTTCAATTAAAAACGCGTCTTATGTGTTTTGATATTTCATTTGTTCCTTGCCACTTCACGATTCTATTTTCGCGGCTTCACTCGATCGCTTTTTTTTAAAATTCATTTTATTTTTGAACCTAAATTTATAATCGGCTCGGGTAAAATCTTTCCTTACAAAGTATTGATTTTAAATAAGACAAGTTCTTATAAGATTTATTAGAGTTAGTTGAGAGTAAATTGGCATTTAAAAAATGCTGAAGAGAGTGTCAGGTATATCGTTAACTTATATCAAACAACAAATTGGAAAGAGTATATCACTTTATTAATAAAGTGGGATAAATGTATTTTTGAATAGCATTCAACTACTTATTTTCAAACAGTAAGCAATATTTTAAATAGGGAAAAGGTACAGAAGCGGAGTGGAGAAATACTGTCAATTATTCGAGGGTTCTTATTTTCTTCATAAAAAACCTTAGTTTTATGAAGTAGGTTTTCATGTAAGGAACTGCATTTGTGTGTGTATTTTAATTTACAGTCCTAACAATGCGAACATATATTTATAATAACGTCTAAACAGAATGTTATTTTCTAATATTTTGGGTAACGTATTGGATAATAAGATTGTAATTGGCTAAGGAATGGTATTTCGTGTCTCAAGGTCTATTTAGTTTTAAAAACGCGTTTATAAAGTCGTAAATAAGTTTTCTACGTTTTAACTACAAATAAAGAAACCTATTTCGCGTAAATTTATTTTTCGCGGTAGAGGCTTGGAACGAATTAACCGCGACAATCGAGGGATGACTGTACTTTCATTTTGTACACGTTCTATATTATTTCTTATTTTATTTTAACGTTTGATCATATTACACTTGCAGATAAGATTTACAATTAGACGATAGATAAGAAGACATTTAGAAATAATGCATTATTTTACTCAAGTTCGTGCTTTTTTCCTCAGATTAAAATGTTTTATGAGACGTTATTCGGTTTTTGTAAAGATAAGTTTTGCAACTTTTTCTGGCGATACGTCAATTTTATTTTTACTTTTTTATTATCAAACAGCATTTAATCAATTTTGTATCACGTGTAGAACAAAATCTACCAGTTTTGGACCCTGTTGAGTAGGGTGGGGCGAAAAATAAAAAGTTTTTCAGATCAACTTCTAATAGTTGCCAAAAGTTGTCTTTGGTGATAGTTAGCTTTTGTGCAAAATTTGAGAAAAATCGGTTAATATCTTCAGGGGGCTCTGCGATCGCAAAGTTTTATCATAGCTTTTATCGGGATTTTATGGTTAAAATATGAAAAACAATGCCGTTAGCTAATCTCATTGCATTTTTTTTACTCATAAGATATATTCATGCATTCAAAGCATATGAAATAACTCACAAAAAATTATTTTATATGATATATTTATATTTCAAGCATTTAAAAAGAAACAAAAACGTGAAAAAAAGTGATTTTTTTTAAATATAAATATATCATATAAAATAATGTTTGTGAGTCATTTCATATGCTTTTAATGCATGAAAACATCTTTTGAGTAAAAAAAACGCAAAGAGACTAGCTAAAGGTATTCTTTTTGATATTTTAACCATAAAATCCATAACAAAGCTATGGTAAAACTTTGCGATCGCAGCGCCCCCTGAAGATATTAACCGATTTTTCTCAAATTTTGCACAGAAGCTAACTATCACCAAAGACAACTTTTGGCAACTATTAGAAGTTGATCTGAAAAACTTTTTAGTTTTCGCCCCACCCTACTGTTGAGGGCCGATGTTCTAGCTTTCGACTAGGCTGACATGACCTCTCGTCAACCCTGTTGATGACTAATACGAAATTAACTACAGTGAACTCTCACTTATACACCTCCTCGTTTATGCGCCTTTTTGACTTACACGACGATTTTCAGTAGTCCCGGCACATTTCATAGTAAAATAATGATAATTTCATTCGTTTATGCGTCGCTCAAGAGATTTTACTTATGCGCCGATTTTTTCGAAAAATGAAAACAATTTAATTTATTTTCTTAAAAAATGAACATGTTTCTTCACTTTCCTCTTTAATGATTCGCTTTTATTGCTCACGGCAGGCATTTTTTTTTTTTTTTTTTGCACATGAACTAGAGTTCGGAGAGAGGTAAAAATCTATTATATGGATCGTTTTAAAAGGACCAGTTTTCTCTTTATCATTACAGTTACGTTACAGTAGTTACCAAACAGTAGTAATCTGACCATTTTCTATAGAAACATTCTTATTCATGCTCTCATTAGAACTTATGTAGCATTTTATACTTTTAAATAGGCTTGTTCCCTTATGCGTCTCTCTCACGTATGCGCCTTTTTCTGTTGATCCCTTGGGCCGGGCCGGCGCAAAGTGAGAGTTCTGCATAATAATAAACATAAATTGCCAAATCAGTGCTTGAAAGCGGACTAATACTTATTTTTCTGTTTAGAAGTTAGTATAAATAAAAGAAAAAATTTTAAGGTCATTCATTTCTTAGGTGGTAAAATAAATTTCTTTAATATTGGATTTATTATTCAATACAGTCGACGCTCGTTATAACGACCACACGTTATGAAGACCAGCCTAATATAACGACCGGTGAGAAAACCCCAACTGTATCCCAATATACTCTATGTTCTACCTCTTATAGCGACCACTCGTTATAAAGACCGTTTTCTGTAGGACGGAGACGGTAGTTATATCGAGCGCAAGGGCGTAGCCAGGACTCATGTTAGGGGGGTGCAAGCAGTGGTACCCCAGTAGGAGGTCACTGTGACCTCCCAAAAAGTTAAAGAATGAAGTGCATTCTCTGATAAGTGACGCCAAGGGCTTAAAATTTATTGGTGGGAGAGGAGGCGAGGGGGGGGGTGACTCTCAATGACCGAATGTAATTCCAAATTTCACCGAGTAATAAATACAAACTTATTTGTCTGCACCAGCATGTTACAATGAAAAGCATGAAAGGGGACAAAATTGTTTGTCAAAAAAATAAATAAAATGGGAGGTCATTTGACCTCCCATTGTCTCTGATCTAGGGGGGTGCAGCTGCATCCTCCTGCACCCCCCCCCCCAGCTACGCCCTTGATCGAGCGTCGACTGTATATCCTTAACAAACTCTTCATGAAGGAAATTTTCTTTTTAACGCTGGCCACCCATTTTCTCGAAATGCGAGAAAACTGATAAGAAAAATGAAATCGTTTATTGACAAACTTAATCAAAATATCACTGCTTTATCAGTTTTTGGCGAATCGTGCGGTGATTCATAGCTTTAAAAAAGATTTTTCTTATCGCCGTTCGAGATTAATTTGCAGCAGCAAATCATGTCTCCGACGACTTTTTTTTCACCATCGAAAGTGTGTTGTTGACAGTGAAATATTTTCACCCTTAAAAGCTGATAAGGGCAGAAGAAATAAAAATATGAAAAGAGGAAAAGATAGATTCATTTTGCAGATAAATGGAAATAATTCTTCAGTCGGATTTAAAATTCGTCATAATGTACTTTTGTGTTATTTTTTTAGTTTAATAGACTGCATGTAGTTGACAGAATAAAATAATTTGAAAAGCAAATACATCATTTTTAACTCAAGTCTTTGGATAAAAATTTGATACAATCACAAATAAGTGCTCATAAAACTACTTGACAAATTTCTGAAACACCTTGTCTCTTAAATCACGCCCATATAAACTTCAGTACGTGGACATCATCTCACATACTATTACTTACTGGAATGGTGTACATACATTTTAGTCTTAAAATAGTTCGCCGTTGCCAAATTTATTAAGTTATTTAACGTCCTGTTTATGGGATATTTTACAGATGTGTGAGCAAAATGCGACCTTACTTAACTTTTCTTTTGCAAAGTAACATTACAGAAGGAATCTTTGATCAATTTTAAGCAAATCATTTTAAAATAGTTTAATTTTATGAAAAATTAGTTCGTAAAAAAAAAAACTTACGTTCTGTGGCTACCCATGCTGGATCTGATTTGTCTGATTGCTTGACTGATTTGTCTGAAAATGACTGTCAGTAAATAAATTCTGATGTCCAAATAGTGGCTCTAACTGGTTTTCTCAAAAAGAAGGACTATTTAACTTGTGAAAAACAGCTTTAGTAAAATGATATACCCATTACAGGTTTTTGTATGCAGTAACTAGCAGGCGTCTCGTTTTTAGGCTACTGGGCATAAATGGGTTAACGACTAGTACCAGTGCTAGGGCTTAATCTCTAGTGATTTTCAAAATTTTTATGCTCTGCACAGATGTTATTTGATACATTTTCACCAAAGAAAATAAAATTTCATTTACAAAAAAAATTCAGGGCATAAAGAGTTAAAATGACTGTATAAATCTTTCCTGTTGCACAGAAAAACCTCGTAACGAAATATTTGCTTTCTCCTGTATTACGCCAGCATTAGCATCCCTTTATTTTTCTCTCATCCTCTTACTCAAGCACTAAAACTACTTATAAAATGTATCTCAAAACCATTAAACGATTATTAAGTATGTTTTAGAACAATATTTTTAAGGAAAATACAATTTAAGAGAGTAGTGCTCAATCATACACAATCATCAGTCCCCACCATAACCATTAAAACCGTCTTCACATAATCACAAAGCAGTTGTCCCCATGTAATGCATTAAAGGAACGAAATATGGCATTAGTGTGTCTATTAATATCAATTAATCACTTGGGCACGTTTATAAAACAAGAGATATATGGTTACGTATATAAAAAAAGAACTTTTTTGTGCTAGTATTTTATCTTAACTCATGATGCAATTGCATGCCAAGCAAGGATTAGTTTTAATGCTTTCTTGTGAAATTCTGTTAATAGTAGTTAGGTTTTTTTTTTCTTTTCTTGCTAGGTTTTTTTTATTTGGTAAAGATACTATGTATGTATCTAAAAAACTGAATTAGATGTTTGATATATTATATAAAGTCTTGTAACTAAAGTTGGTGGATATTTTTGTTTTTCAGGGAGAAACTTTCTTCCAGAAATATCTATTGAGGGTGAAAAACACAGGGCGAAAGTTAAAAGTCAAATGAATAAATTTTTACACTTAGAGGTAAGAGTTTTTTGGGTTTTTATGAACTCTTAGTAAAGAAGTACATACCTATGCGTGTACATTATTATTATTCCTTAATAATACATTTCTTAAACCTTTCAATAAATGTATTAAGGAATATATAGGTTCCTTTACAATATATATATATATATATATATATATATATATATTGTTACAAATCTTGTAAATAGTTGTTGTTTTTACTGCCTTGCATCATTTTCATTAGTTTTGGTTTTATCTGACGTCATGTTGCAAAAGTATCTGAAGATATCACCTTTATCACTAGTATACCGGCCCTGTAACACTTTGTAGTTTTTACACTTGCCCTAACTTTAATAAGCGTGAAGAAATTTTCGCGTGGTTTTTTTTCTTATCGCTAGAATTTGTGAATGGGTTATTCAAGTTATGAATGAAACAAAATATTCCAGGTTTTTCTCGAATATTGTGGACATTTCTTTCCGTGTATAAATAGCTGGCCTTGAACACAAGTCAGTCAGTTCTTTTCAGATGTTGATTTCTGAGAGTGCTCGTTTTTATTCGCTTGGCGAATGGTTGTTTTGCTTTTGTAATTTCTTAATTACTGTTCACGTTCGATACGTGGTGCTGAGTTACTGTTGAGAGTACAGTGTACTGTTTTGCTACTTAATTGCTGGATGTTTAGCAATTGTTTCCTGCTCATATTGTAAATAGTGTAAATACTTGTAAATAAATTTATAGTTACTTCCTCAAGATTGGAATGATCATTTGAAGAAAGTTGAAGGTGCTACGGACTCGTTACAATTTTGGCGCCCAACGTGGGGCATCTTCAAGGACTTTCTTGGAATTACCTGTGAACTTGGACTTTTCTTCCTACAGACTGTTTGACTTCGGAATTTTATGGTGATTACTCGCGCAATGGATGAACAACTGAAACAACTCCTTGATGCGATCAACGCTGTTAAAAGTGAATTAAAAAATGACATAGCTACTAATCAAGAACAATTAAAAAAATGATCTGGCTACTAATCAAGAACAATTAAAAAATGATCTGGCTACTAATCAAGAAGAAATAAAGAGCGATCTAACATCAATGAAATGTTTGGTGGAAACTAAATTTACCAACATAGAAAATAAAGTGGAGGCTCTAGAAGATCGAATCACCACAGTAGAAAACCATGTGGACAAGAAAATTAAAGAACTTGAATCGAAGTTATCAGCATCCTCCAACAATTCAAGTGACTGTGTAGCTACAACTGGAACTTCTCGTCCATCCATCAAACTGGCCACGTTTGACGGGAAGACCTCGTGGAATATTTACAGGAAGCAGTTCCTCATCGTTGCAGAAGCAAACTCCTGGGACTCTTCCACGAAAGCCTGTCACCTTGCAGCCTCGCTGAGAGGGGATGCAGCTGAAATACTACAGACCTTCCCAGAGGACAAGCACCGTGACTTCGAAGCCTTATCATCGGCCTTGGAGCTTCGCTTTGGCGAATCATGCCAAAAAGAATTCAGCCAACTTCAGCTCAAATCCCGACTCCAGAGGGCTGGAGAGACTTTGCAAGTTTTTGCAGCAGACGTTGAGAGGCTTTCCCATCTCGCCTTCTCGGACTGTCCTTCGGGTGTTCGCGATAGCCTGGCCCTGAACTACTTCATAGATGGAGTGCGAAATCCAGAAATTCAGACGGCTCTCCGGATGGCGGACATTAAAGATCTTAAATCCGGTTTGGTCTACGCAATGAAGTTCGAGGCTGCACAGCAAACATCCCGCAAGGATCGCCATTCAATCAGGGGCGTGGAAGTGAGCGCCCAGGATTCGAACTTAACTCGTCTCTCGGAACTTGAGCGACAAATGAAAGAGATGTCGGGAACCCTGAAGAAGATTGCGGCTCGCAAAGACCAAAGTAGACAACCACTGAAGTGCTGGAAATGTGGCGGTGAGGGCCACGTACGAAGGAACTGCGAAGCCCGCCAAGAAACAAGAGGGAAGGGTACCTCTTCCTCTTCAGCTCAGGAAAACTAAGCTATGGCAATCTCGCGGGGCGGAGGTCGCCAAATTGGAATGAGCCCCATCCCAAAGTTTTCCAGATTTCCTCAAGAAGTGGCGGCTGCAACAGACTCTTCATTTACGCTTATGTGAATGGGTTTCCCTGCGAAATGATTGTGGACACAGGAGCCAACGTTACCATTATTAAGACTGATGTGGCTCGTCAATTTGGACTCAAGATCTTATGGACGCCGCCCTGCGTTACTCTTCAAACTGTGACAGGTGACAAAATCGAGATTGAAGGAAAAGTGAACTTAGAAATAATGTTCGGAAGCGCCACTTACCATCACACGGCATTTGTCGCTGACATTACAGATCCCTTCATTCTCGGACTGGACTTTTTGAAAACATTTGATTTTTCTATCGACTTTAAAAATAATGAGCTGCACTCGATGAGGGAAGACATAGCAATTTTCAACGCTGAAAATAACTTAAAATCCGCTCATCAAATAATAGCCCAAACAGATTTATTGATTCCCCCAAGATCAGAAATACTAATACCTGGCTCCATCAAGGAAAACAACAGCTTTAAATTCGGCCTAATTGAATATCCTAACCAGAGTAATAGCCCAAAAGGAGTACTAGTGGCATCTACGCTTGTGGACCTTTCAAGGAATGCAGTTCCTGTGAGAGTCGCCAATGTAAGTGAAAGACCGAGGAATATCAAGAAAGGAGAAGTGTTGGCAACTTGTACTCCCGTAAACTGCATCATCAGAAGAATTGATTCCTCCGAGACTGTGTCTTCCGAGTCCTTGACTTCGAAATTAATTGGGAGTGCACCATTATCGAAGGATCAAAGATACGCTGCGGAAAAATTGGTGGACAACTTCAAGCAGGTGTTTTCATCTACACCCGAAGATGTTGGTCGCACGAGTTTAGCGCAGCATAGGATCGACACTGGAGATCATCCCCCTATCAAGCAGCATCCAAGACGACTACCGTTCGCCAAGAAGGAAGAGGTTGAGATCCTCGTAAAAGAGATGCAGGAGAATGACGTCATCGAACCCTCATCCAGTCCTTGGGCATCCCCTATCGTCTTGGTCCGAAAGAAAGACGGCTCCACCAGATTTTGTGTTGACTACCGACGCCTGAATGACATCACCAAGAAGGACAGTTACCCTCTTCCACGGATCGATGACACTCTGGACACCCTTTCCGGACACAAGTGGTTTTCGACCCTGGATTTGAAGAGCGGCTACTGGCAGGTGGAGATACACCCCGACGACCGAGAGAAGACGGCGTTTACAACCGGACAAGGCTTGTGGCAGTTTAAAGTGATGCCGTTCGGCCTCTGCAATGCACCAGCCACGTTCGAGCGTCTTATGGAGTCAGTGTTACGAGGACTTTCTTATGAATCCTGTCTTGTCTACTTGGACGACATTATCATCATAGGACGCAGTTTTGAGGAACATTTGGCTAATCTTAGGAAGGTGCTGCAAAAGCTTAAGGAGGCCAACCTGAAGTTAAGCCCGTCCAAATGTAATTTGTTCCGCCGTGAGGTGAACTACCTTGGTCACATTATCTCTTCCGAAGGTGTACGAACAGATCCAGATAAGGTATCTGCAGTCAAGAATTGGAGCCGCCCCGAAAATGTCCATCAGCTGCGAAGTTTCCTGGGGCTCTGCACGTACTACAGGAAGTTTGTGAAGGGTTTTTCCAACATTGCACGACCTTTGCATAAGCTGACGGAGAGCAAACAAAAATTTGAATGGTCCAAAGAATGCGAGGATGCATTTCTACAGCTGAAGGAGGCTTTAACATCAACGCCTATTCTCTCTTATCCTCAGCCTGAAAAATCCTTCATACTTGACACTGATGCGAGCCACGAGAGCGTTGGAGCTGTTTTATCTCAAGAAATAGACGGTAACGAACATGTCATCGCCTACTGGAGCAAATGCTTGTCCAAATCGGAGCGAAACTATTGTGTCACGAGAAAGGAATTGCTCGCCATAGTTAAAGCTGTAGAACATTTCCATCATTACCTCTACGGCCGTAAATTCCTGCTCCGGACTGATCATGCCTCTTTAACTTGGCTGTTGAATTTCAAGAATCCAGAGGGCCAGGTAGCCAGGTGGATACAGCGGCTCCAGGAATATGACATCGAGATTAAACACCGAAAAGGCTTGTCACACGGGAATGCTGACGCATTATCAAGAAGACCTTGTTCCGAGAACTGCCATTATTGCTCCCGAATTGAGAAACAGTACGGGACGACAATCCCTACTGCCTGTCAAGTCACTGCTACATCACCATCTTCAGATCCTGATCAATGGAGTGACGACCAAGTTAGAAAAGATCAGCTTGAAGACCCGGACCTAAAGCCTATCATAGAGTTAATGGAGAAAGACAGTCGGCGACCTAGTTGGCAAGACGTTTCTATCTACAGTCCTGCAACGAAAAGATACTGGGCTCTATGGAAATCTCTCCAGTTGCGAGATGGCGTCCTGTATCGGAAATGGGAATCTGACGATGGTAAAGCATTCAAATGGCAGTTACTCCTTCCCAGATCAAGAATTCCAGACGTTCTAAAGGAGTTGCACAGTAGTCCGACTGGAGGACACTTTGGTATCCTGAAAACCCTCCACAAGGTTCGAGAGCGCTTCTTCTGGAGCAAGGCGAAGGATGACGTGGAGAAGTGGTGTCATTCTTGTGACGCCTGTGCTGCCCGTAAAGGACCGAAGAGAAGAAGCCGCGGGAAGCTACATCTTTACAACGTAGGAGCTCCTTTCGAACGAATCGGGATCGACATTCTTGGTCCTCTTCCGAAAACTACTGATGGGAACAAATACATCCTCGTTTCCATTGACTATTTCACCAAATGGCCCGAAGCGTATTCCATTCCGGATCAAGAAGCTACCACTGTAGCAGAGACTCTAGTCCAGAATTGGATCTCGAGATATGGGACACCCTTGCAGATCCATTCCGATCAGGGGAGAAACTTCATCTCTGCTGTGTTTAAGGGCCTATGTAAAATCCTCAAAATTGAGAAAACTCGAACGACACCACTACACCCACAATCGGACGGCATGGTGGAGAGATTCAACAGGACAATCCTTAATAATCTCTCGCTTATGGTCTCCAAAAATCAACAGGATTGGGACAAGAAACTTCCTCTGTTCCTGCTGGCCTACCGCAGTGCTGTCCACGAGACCACCGGATATTCCCCATCACAGATGCTCTTCGGCCGAGAGCTTCGGCTGCCTTGTGATCTCGTCTTCGGTCTCCCTCCAGATGCGCCTTCATCGCCTGAGGAGTACGTCCAGGATCTCCAGGCCCGGTTGGACGACGTTCATCACTTCGCACGGGAGCGAATCAACATCGCGACGGAGAAAATGAAGACCCGATACGACACAAGGTCCACTGGCCATGACTTTCAAGAAGGTGACAAGGTGTGGCTATGGAATCCCATCCGACGTAAAGGTCTGTCACCCAAATTGCAGTCGCATTGGGATGGACCCTACACAGTCCTTCACCGGCTGAACGACGTCGTAGTGAGGATCCAGAAGTCATCACATTCCAAACCTAGGGTTGTCCATTATGATCGGCTAGCCCCATACTATGGCCATAGTTCGTAAATTAAATGTAGAGCTACCATGGTAATTTGTTTGTAAATTTTGTAAATAACTTTTGCCTTTAATTGTTTGTAATATTTCTCTATCAATGTTATTATTTCTTTCATGTTCTCATTTTTATTGTTTATCCTGTTTACGATTGGTTATCATGTAATGTGTGCACCTGTAAATTTTCCCTTGCTTCCTTTCTGGGGATTGTACTGCCCGGGACGTGCAGTCCTTGGGAAGGGGGCAATGTTACAAATCTTGTAAATAGTTGTTGTTTTTACTGCCTTGCATCATTTTCATTAGTTTTGGTTTTATCTGACGTCATGTTGCAAAAGTATCTGAAGATATCACCTTTATCACTAGTATACCGGCCCTGTAACACTTTGTAGTTTTTACACTTGCCCTAACTTTAATAAGCGTGAAGAAATTTTCGCGTGGTTTTTTTTCTTATCGCTAGAATTTGTGAATGGGTTATTCAAGTTATGAATGAAACAAAATATTCCAGGTTTTTCTCGAATATTGTGGACATTTCTTTCCGTGTATAAATAGCTGGCCTTGAACACAAGTCAGTCAGTTCTTTTCAGATGTTGATTTCTGAGAGTGCTCGTTTTTATTCGCTTTGGCGAATGTTGTTTTTGCTTTTGTAATTTCTTAATTACTGTTCACGTTCGATACGTGGTGCTGAGTTACTGTTGAGAGTACAGTGTACTGTTTTGCTACTTAATTGCTGGATGTTTAGCAATTGTTTCCTGCTCATATTGTAAATAGTGTAAATACTTGTAAATAAATTTATAGTTACTTCCTCAAGATTGGAATGATCATTTGAAGAAAGTTGAAGGTGCTACGGACTCGTTACAATATATATATATATATATATATATATATATATATATATATATATATATATGGCTTATTATATAGATATATATATAGTAAAAAGAATAAGCAAATATTGCAGTTTTGAGTTTAGATGCGCTCTTATTAAAGAAGTAGAGGGATGCGGGGTAAAACGAAATAGTTAAGCTTACTTAACTAATTCAAAATGAACGAATTGGAAAGTTGTTCTGAAAACTGTAGTACATAAAGAAAGAATAATGCTTTTACCCTAAAAAATGCGTTGAAATGTTAATTTCTTTTTTTTTTTTCAATTATTTTGTACTTTCACTGAATTGCCGTTAAATGCTTACCAAACTATGACATCATGTTTGACCCATTAACCCTACACTGCATAGCGTTGCCAATTGGATACATGGGCTATTTTTCCGTATGACCATGCATAAGGCAACTCAAGCATAAAAAGCAAGTATTAGGTATCTTTAAGGCAAATATAACCATCTATCCTCAAAATTAATTTTTTAAAAATGTTTTCCAATGTTTTCTTATTACACTAACAATCATATACAGGGTATCCACTCCTATCGTGGACCAATAGCTAATTTCTTAACCGTTAGAGATAAGCATATAGTTCATTTAAGAAAAAAATCTCTAAATTACGAAAGGAATTTTGGGTCTATTCAATGTTTTTCAAAAAATCAAATTTTGAAAGAGTTACAAAATTTAGATTTTTATACAGCCCCCCAGTCCTATCAATCATGTTTAGTAAAACATTCTTGACACTGTAACGTTTAAAACTAAAAAAAAATCACTGTTCTACCACAAAAATTGACTGAGTAATGACGTTTTGAAAAATCAAGATTTTGCATTATTTCATGACGTCATCGAGAGATCGCTCCACCGATGACGTCATGAAATAATTTTTGTGGTAGAACAGTGATTTTTTTTTAGTTTTAAACGTTACAGTGTCAAGAATGTTTTACTAAATATGATTGATAGGACTGGGGGGCTGTATAAAAATCTAAATTTCGTAACTCTTTCAAAATTTGATTTTTTTGAAAACATTGAATAGACCCAAAATTCCTTTCGTAATTTAGAGATTTTTTTCCTAAATGAACTATATGCTTATCTCTAACGGTTAAGAAATTAGCTATTGGTCCACGATAGGAGTGGACACATTGTATATTTCTTTCAATGAACAAAAACCATGCAGTGTAGTGTTAACATTGAGACTTAATTTCCGTTTTTAGTTGAAATTTTACCATCATTAGCCTAAGAGAACAGTAAAGAACTTCAATAGTAATGAAATAAAAAGAATGCTCATTAATTTTGCTAATTAAGTTTTGCAAAAGCACGATAATAAACAATTGTAGTATTTGAAATTCCAGTTAAAACATGCAATTGGTAACAAATCCTAAACTAAACGAAAAACAAACTTTTCCTCCCTGAATTAGTGCAATTGAAATGTTTCAATTGATTCCAAGAAAGTAATTACATATTATAACTTAAAATCAATAGGATCGAATCGAAGCAAGTGCCTTAACCCATTTATGCCCAGTAGCCTAAAAGCGGGACGCTTGTTATTTATTGCATACAAAAAACTTGTAATGGGTATATCCTTTGACTCTAAAGCGGTTTTTCACAAGTTAAATAGTCCTTCTTCTTGAGAAAACCAGTTAGAGCCACTATTTGCACATCAGAGTTTATTTATTGACAGCTATTCGCAGACAAATCAGTCAAACAACGATCCAGCATGGATAGCCACAGAAAGTAAATTCTTTTTTTTGCGAACTTATTTTTCATAAAATTAAACTGATTTTAAAACGATTTGCTTAACATTGACCACAGATGCCTTCTGTAATGTTACTTTGCAAAAATAAAGTCAACTAAGGTCGTATTTTGCTCACATATCTGCAAAATATCCCATAAACAGGACGTTAAATAACTTAATAAATATGGCAACGGCGAAGTATTTTAAGCGTAAAATATATGTAAACCATTCCAAGTAGGAGTTTTAAGCTGATAAAAAATTAAAACAATTGTTAAAAAAACTGCATGAATGGGTTAAGCGAATACTGTCGGTTTCAAGAAATATTATTTGATCACAAGCGACCTATTTGTTTAAGCGGGGATCTTTAACACTGCGTCTATGGCGTGGGGAATATTCGGTTCTGGGAAGTTTTATTCGTATAAGCGGGGTATTCGTGTATCCGTTACCCGATTAAGCGAGGACGACAGTAACTGTTTTTTTTTTTTTATTTAAAATTCAGCTAGAATAAATAAACGTATAAAAGTAACCCCAAAAAAAAGCCGAATAAAATTATAGTAGAAACCTTTACCATTTCTTAAAATACAAAATAGTATGTGAAAAGAACCAAAAAAGAAAAGAAATTACGCATTGTACGTGCATTTTTCCTAAATTTAATATGCTAAAGAACCTTGAACACATTTTACTGAAAGTAAAAGAGAGGGAAAACGAGAGAGAAGAGACATATAACTGATAATTGCAATCAAGTTGATTTGTTACGTGAGTTATGCTTTCATGCTAATTATCTCAAACAGAATTTCGAAGCAATTGTAATATTTCACAAAAAAAAATTATATAAATAGAAAAAAATCACTCATTCGATTAGCGTCAAAATTTTCATGTACGAAAAGATTTTCATGTTTTCATCACTGAATTTTTAAAAAGAATATTAATTACATGTTTATAATATGTACGTTAATGACACTTCTATAAATATGAATCATAGATAATTGAGTTTGTTTGAAAATCCTCAATTCTTTTATACTTAACTCATTAATGCCTGACATTTTTTTTCCCAAAGATACTTTATATACTGGTTACAAACAGTGTTCAATGGACAGGAAAAATAATAAAAAAAAATATTATATAAAAAATAATTGTTTTATTGGGGAAAGAAAAATCGTCCCTCAAAAGTGACGATAGACCCCAGAGGGTACCTTGATAAAGATCATATTAAAACTGCTACAGAACACTCTTTACAATGGCTACGTGCTGCAATCTGTTCAAAACGTATTGAAACAATACCAAGGTACTCAATGAACACTATTATTTGGTTGAAATGTTCATTTTGCGGAAATTCAGAACCTTTTTTGGACCGTCCCTAAAAAGGGACTCTAGACATCAATGGGTTAAATTGACTAGTAACTCCAATCATTCTTGGGAAAATAACTACATACGTTCGCTAATTTACGTTTGATTATTTTAGAGTATAACTGGTGTGCACCAATTAGAAAGACGGCAGATTAAACAATAGGCACCGAGGGAAGAGAAATAAGGAATAATAACACCTGTTTTAATGAGAAAACTGTGTTAATTTATTTATGAATAAGTTTAATTATATTCATACTTTAATGCGTAATCCTGCTTTCTACATAATAATTTGCAATTGTTAAAAACCTTCGAATTGCAAGAAACGTATTACTTCATGAAAAATTGAAAACTAAACGTTTTTTCTCTACGATTAAAATAATAAAAAAGGAAAAACCTTTTAATTTCTCCCTTAATTTAATGTCCTCTGCAAAAGAGAAAAAAAAAACTCAATTTTTTTTTTCCATCTGAAGAAAATGTCATTCCAACCAAAAAGCAGAAAATCGAACGCAGTTCCCCCAGCCTAAAAGAAAGACACTTTTAATACAAGTCCCATTCTTAAATACATAATCGAATGTCTAGAACGCGTGATCGTTCTAATATCATTTTCCAATATTTTCCTAAAAGGAAAAAAAAAAGATGTTTCTTCCAATGCCGCTTAGTTTTGGAAGGAACGTCAGACTCAAAACCATTAATTATTCAGCATTCGTGCAATCAATTCTAAAATGCATTTAGAAAGACATAGCTGACTGACAGAAAATCGAACATGGAGCATTTTTTTTCTATTAGTTATACTTGTTCCTTCAATAACAATGGTTATTTCATATTTTCATAATTAATTGCACTTGTCGATTTTTAATAGTTAAGAGACATTTTTTTAATAGCTCGAAGAATACCGATGAAAAAAAATGTAATAGTTTATATGAATGTGTTTTTCCATTACAGTATCAGTTGTTTAATGCGCTTCTTTTTTTCTTTTTTTTTTGTGTTGTAATTTATAAAGGTTTCGACTGATTAAAACGATATTTTTTATTAATGGTAATGGCAAACTATGAAACGACAGCAGTCTATGAAATGCCTAAGTATTGAATTTAATTCCGGAAATTTCTAGGCAAATTATGAAATATAAATATAATTACATTCTTTCCATAGGCATTCTACGGAATGAAAAGTATTAATATTGCCAAGGACGTAAAAAGGTCTTAATAAGGCTGTAACCAAAATGACGTGTTTTCGTCAAAAACATGAATCTTTTCTTTAAAAATAATACTACTAAAAATAATAAGAATTTTAAAAAAACTATTTAAATACATATAAACTGAAGTCGTACAAAACAAAATGTATGTCTTTCTTGATAAAAGAAACAAAAGCTTCGTCCAAAAAATAAATAAATATTGTAAAATTAGCCTACTTCTTGTAACGTGGTAGGTTGTTTAACTGACATTTTGGATAACGAAAATCCATGTTATATTGGAAAAAAAAAAGATCGGAGCTATTTCCCAGTAACATTTACAACTGTAAAAAATTATGGGGCAATGCAGTAAACTCCCGATTATCCGCTGTCGGTTTATTCTGGTTATCCGCGGTTCTTTTACAATTTTTTTTTTTTTTACTTTGATTTTGAGCTTGTTTATGTTCGTTTTTGGCATTTAAAAGGTTTTTTTTTTTTTGCATTCAACGTAATGGTTTTTAACTTTTAAATGAAAAGTATGTGCGAGTGTTATTGATTTTTATAGTAGTGTATATGGGCCCTGGGTACGGGGCGCGTTTTTGCAACTGACATTGACATAAAAAAAATATTTTTTTAACGCTTAACTACTTAAACGGGGCAAAAACTGGCTGTACAAACTTCAACTTTTAAATCTGCTTTATAAGACCATAACATTTAAAACTTCCTAAATTTAAACGTAAAATCGGAAAACTCATTAAAAGATATCGGCGTTAACGTGCCTATCACATTTTTCAGAAGAATCATTTTTAATTGAAGCAGATTTTCCTATTTGTAAACGTAAAGGCGCAGATGATGCAAAAGGAATTAGTCTAACTTCTTTTTGTGCTATGACCCCTATGGAAAATTTTGAATCTCAGTAAACGAAGAAAGTGAATAGAAAATTTTAAAACTCACAATTTTAATCCGATTATTCTGCACTTACAATAACGTTTCAGAAGAAAAATATTCATTTTTCAGTCTTTGGCAGAAAGAGAAAGGAAGAAATCATGAAGTTCAAATCTAGAATTACAATTCAAAAACTGTATGATCTTGATAGCTATTTATATAAAAAATAAAATCTATTTCCTTTATTGGAAAAATCAGGTAATTTGATAACGTGGATTATTTTTTTATCGTAAGCTGCCAATGCTGTTAATAACTGAATGCTATACTTTTTAAATTTGAAAAAAAAGCTTAGTATTTCCGTTTAGACACGATTTTCAAAGAAACTACCGTGAACTCTCACTTATGCGCCTGCCCTAGGGACCAACAGAAAAAGGCGAATAAGTGAGAAAGACGTATAAGTGAATAAGCCTATTTAAAGGACTAAAACTCAACATAGGTTCTAATGAGAGAGTGAATAAGAATGTTTCTATAGAAAAGGGACATATTACTACAGTTTGGCATTTACTGTAATGTAACTTTAATGATAAAGAGAAAACAAAAGTTGTAGCATACCTAATTACAAACTGTTTCCTTTAAAACGATGTATAATAGATAAGTATCACTCTCCGAACTCTAGTTCATGCGGAAAAAATGCCTTCCGTGAGCAATAAAGGCGAAAGATTAAAGAGGAAAGTAAAGAAAAAATGCTGTTTTTTTAAAGAAAATAATTTTTTTTTTACATTTTTGGAATAATTCGGCGCATAAATGGAATATTTATCTTTAGAGCAACGCATAAACGAACGATACTGTCATTGACTTGCTATGAAATGTGCTGGGACCATTCAAAATCGTCGTATAAGTGAAAAAGGCGCATAAATGAGGCGGAGTATAAGTGAGAGTTCATTGTATAGTGTGCAATGAAAAATTACGACAGGTAAAAACATAATAATAGTAAGTTTTTTAGACACTAGTGATTTCAGTAAGTTTTCAGAATAAAAAAACATAAAGAAAAAGCTGTGTACTCAGCTGTATGTTCAAATCTGTCCTTTTGCAACTTTTATCACCCCAGAGGTTAACGATATTTAATCTTCCCAACACTTTCGATCTATCTATAAATCGTCGTTTGTCAATGTCGTCTGGGAGACCACGTGACCGCTTTACTTGCTTGTTACAGCTGTGTCTGGATTGTTGATTTGCAGCCACTTTTGTACATTAAATTCTCTACTTAGTATCAAACCGAAAACGTTAGATTCCTCTCTTAGGCCTTAAACTCACCAGGGGTGCCCATCCCCCCTAAGCTCAATGGCGCAAATTCCCCCCCAAAATTTTTCACAACCCTATTGTGTTTTTTATTTTTATCCCTCTTTTTTATTTTATTTATTTTTTAAACACTTTTTTTTTAAATATTTATTTATTTTTTTAAACATTATTTATTTTTTTGATATTTTTATTTATTTTTTTAAATTATAATTTTTTTTTGGATATATTATCAATTTTTTAAAAGTACTGAGTATGCGCAGAATAGAATCGCTTTTTGTCTCTTCCAGACTTCCAGATATTCCAAGCACACACACGCACTAAATAAATAAACAAATAAAAAATAATAATAAAGAAATAATTGAAATTAAAAAAATTAATTAATGAATAATTTTTATTTAAAAAAATCAGTGAATAATGAAAATTAAAAAATAATAAATAATTTAAATAAATAAGTGTTAAAAAATCCCCCCCAAAAATTTTGATGGCGCAACTTGCGCCTTAATCCCCCCCTGTGGGCACCCCTGACACTCACAGTTATATATGTGTACTAGGCAGAAGCGTTCCTAGTACGACCCCCCCCCCCCCTCTCATAAAATAAAAGAAATCTTGTAATGCTTTTTGTAAACAAGAATTTCGAAAAATGTTTAGAAAAATCTCAACTATATTTATGTAGTGCAATTAGACGTTTAAATTATGATCGTATATGGTGCAGAAAAAAAACCACTCGCGTACCCGAGAATGAACATAAATAGGAAGTTGCAGATTGTTCTAGAATGTTTCAGTATTACAAATCATAGTAAGAAGAATAAAAACTGATGGCATTGTTTAATTCGTTCAATAACAAATAAAAAATATTTTTAGTACATTTGTTTTCTTTAAATGAAATTAAGGTAATTCAATTTGATTGTATACTTATGTCTAGGGATTCACCGATAATCAAATTGGCCGATTACTGATTAATCGGCTGTTGATAATCGGTCGATTAATCGGCTGAGCCGAATAATGATAAGGATAATTGTTTTTCTGCTACCAATTTTACCATCACTATTTTTTATCTCTTATACAATTCCAAGTTTAGAAATAGTAAGTAATTTATTTCTGGGAGAAGATTTTTTTCCATTTTTCTAGTTTTCACAAAATAATTTCAATATTTTATCAAATTTCTTGGAACCAATTTTCATATTTGTGTCAATAATATTATTAACACATTGTTAGTTGTGGTAAATGAAAATAAAAATTTATAAAAAAAAAAAGGAGGGGTGGGGGAGTGTGTGGTGAATACTCCTAATTAGGAGTACTTTTAATTCATATATTTTAGTAATCAGTAGCAATTTAATTCAATACTTTTATTCTTTGAAAATTAGAGGTTATCTGAAAGCACTGTGCTAAGGAGAAAACTATCGCCACATGAAAAATGTTGCATCATTGTCTATGTATATTTATTCAAAGTAGGAGAATTCATTAAAAAAAAACTTTATATCAACTGTGAGGATTATTATTACTGTTAATAAAATTATTCATCATAGTTTCCTAGTGAAAGTATACTTTAAAGAATAATATCTGAAAAATATTTTTCAGCCGATTAATCGGCCCGATTTTGCCGATTATTAATAATCGGCAAAGTGGCCGATTAATCGGTACTGCCGATTAATCGCTGCATCCCTACTTATGTCAAAATCATTATTTACACATTTTTGTTCAAATTTTCACTAATTTCTGTACTAGACCCACACCATGGGGGAAAGTGGGGCTATCAACACATAATGTTTTAAATCTATCACTGAGAAAAAACAATCGGACAAAATAAAATGGTTTTACTTCACACTTAATCTATATGAATCCAATGTATATAAAATACATCAAAATTTTCCTTAAAATAAACTTAATCATGTGATTTTGGGGCTGTTTTCCAAAAAAGCTCGATTTTAGACCCACTTTTCCCACCAAACGTTGCCAAGTTCAAGAAATCAAAAACGATCATAATTTTATGTCAATATTAAATTTTGTCATTATAATTCCTCTTCAGAATGATAGTCACATTAAACAGAAACAGCTACTTTTGTTTAGAAAAATTGCAAATCTAATTAGCGAGCTTGAATGTCTCGTATTTTAGTGAATAAAACATTGCTTACTAATCAGCTTTAGCTTATTTAAAATATGAATAAAAAAAACCTTTGTACCATAGAATTTTTAACTAAATTCCTGGCATTAACGACTTTACCAAAAAATCTATAACCGTAATCTTTTCGCTTTACTTCCAAAGTGGATTATGAATCTATAAATAATTTCCATCGTATAAATATCTAAGCCTCACTTAAAGACAAATATTTTTTCCCGAAATCTAGCCTTTTTAAAACTTATAGCGCTGGCAGTTTTCCCATCCTAGAATTTAATTTTCTGAATAAATTTGGAAGAAATATTTGTTTACACTCTAAGGCTCTATAATCTGATTATTCTAAGCTACAAATTATTTACGCAACCGTAACTTTCTTGGAAAAAATCTATCGTTGTGCTTCGTCTAATCTACTTTAAGGATATAACTTTCCAGAGGAAATAAATATTTTTTTGAGCTCCGGTCCTCATATTTCAAGTAAACCATTATTTTACTCCAAACTCTTACTTTATACCCTTAGATTAAAAGCATTTTTTTTTCTCTCTCAAAGCGAGCTTAGTTGATAAGAGAAGGCAAATAATTTCATTGATGACTCTGTATCGAATTTCGTTCCATTTCGCCATTTTTTTTCCTTTACGTTTTACGCTCCTTATGGCTCATAATGTATTTATTGTTTATTTCTTAAAGCTTTCGTTTTATCAAGGACTTTTATGGAGATGAAAAGACTTCCAATGAGTTCGGAAAAAAAAGAAAGAAACAAACGTCGTATATATTTCTTGTATTTTTGTAAATAAGGTTTTTTTATTTAGTAAGATAAAAATTTGAACTGCATCAGAATGAAGATGTCTTGAAGTGTATATATATAATGCTTGTTATAAATTAAGTTAAGAGATTTTACCCATCCAGTGGAATGAGCTTTAATAAATGCAAAACAAGTATCTGAATATTTTTAATATTTAAAATGAAAGTAAAGTTGACTTTCAAACTCGTGGTAAATCAGTTCAACTGTAAAAGGAACTGTTCTCGAGATGTAGAGAAAATTACAACGTCAGGAAGGCACAAATAAGTAGGGATACTGTAGACACGTGTTTTGGCGTTACAAGGAACGCCTTTTTCAATGCAAAAAAAATTTTTTTGTGCTTATGGATCCACAGACATACGACAAAAGCAACGGAAACAGAAGTGAACAGCTTAAAAAGCAAACATAGCGGATTATCCGAACACCAATAAAAAAATTTTAAGCCAAAAAAGATCCAATAGGAAAATAAAGATTGAAACGAAGCTTTCTACCAGGTACGAAATGGAAAGGAAAAATTCGATTGGAGACACGATAAGCCAAAAGGCTAACACAATAAAAAAAAAAAAAAAAAAAAAACACCAAGATAAAACTGTTAACCGCAAGAACAAAAAAAGAGCAGAATGAAAGAAAGCGAATCGATAAATGAAGAAAACAAAAAAAGAAAATAAAGACAAGTAGAAAATAAGAAAATGCCAGCAAAATCAGAGGAATAAAATGAGAAAGGGAAAGGCAAAATTAAACAAATGGGCGCCAAACAGCAGAAAAAAAAGGAATAGCACTGAGATCGTTAACTAAGTCAGAACTGTTTTTCAAAATATGGAAGGATACCCAAAAATCAAGATCTGATGGGTTGGGGCATTTTTGGACAATTTGAAAAGACTTAAAATTGAAAGAATGATCCTTTTCCCAATAATGTTGCGCAATACTAGACTTTTTCAATTGTTGCTTTTTCAGATAATTCTGATGTTCCTTTAAGTGGAATTTCAAAGCACGTCGCGTTTGTCCGATGTAAGAGAGATTGCAATTGCAATTAATTTTATAAATAAATCAGCGTCTGATTTATGATAATTTGCTTGCATCAGTCGAAGCTTCGGCCAAAACTTTGATCAGTAGTTGGCCGTAGCTTTGGTATTCGGAGCTTCGGCCAAACCCCGCTGTGCGCCATCTCTAATTATTTATTACCTATTATTTTTTAATAACCTACTCAAGTAGCACACTTCGTTTTTTAAAGGCTGTAAAATGGTTATTAACGTTGTAACAACCGCTCAAAAACGTTTATAAAACGTTTAAAGGTTAGTTGTGCTACCTGGGTATATGAGCATTCACGTGCGGAACAAAATTTCCCCTGTTTCGTTTAAGGGGACCAAGACGTTCTCGACTCAATAAATCCAGGAAAATTGGTTACTTTTCAAACCTGTATAACTTTTAACAAAATAATTATTGTAAAGTGATTTTTTTTCTATTCCTTTTAACTACTATAGTGAACACCATAGTATTATTCAAAACTTTCATTTATTAAAAAATATTTTTAAACATTGCCTGAATTAAGATGTAGTTTTATTGAATACAATATTATCGACAGACAGTTAGGTACACTTTTTTCAAAAACGGTACACAATTTTAACTTGAAATTTTCTCTGTACTTCTAAAGCAGTACAACTAATATCAAGAACTTCATTTAAGTTTTGTTTTACAAATTGAAAATGTTTAATAAAACTTAGAGTTGAACATTCAAAAATTTTCGAAATTTTCATCATCAAAATCAGTCTCTACAAAAAATATTCAACTTCAAATTGGATTTCTAAAAATTTTAGGTTCACTAGAAGCATGTGAAGATAATAAATAATTGTGCCAAGTTTCAAACATATACTAATAGTAGAACTTCTTTAAAGTGCACCTAAACGTCGAAAAAGTACATTTCGAGAAAACAGGAGAAAACAATTCCCCCCCCCCCCCTCTTGCATATTTCCTTACTGTTTGCGTTGCAATCCTTTTATTTTACGGGTTTCTGTTAACCGGAATACTCATAAATTATATATTTTCGGAAAGGAGAACATCTCTTTTATTTTTTAAAATAAAAAACAAAAAATCGATTTTTTTAAAGATTATTTTCGTTTGGTCCCCTTAATAGCTCAGGCATCATGTTTTTCAACGGTTTAAATTATCATTTCTCAACTGATGGGGAACTATATCTCCTTGGTATTGAATTCCATCAATTATTAGAACAATAACTGGTAAGGAATTTATACAGAAAGAAGCTTTTACGTTCAAAAGGTAGACTTCACAAACTCACACACACACAGTGGCAATTATGAAATCAACAGCCTTGTTATTTTTCCCCCACGACCGTTGATGTATTTAGTGCAATCTATGAAGTAGCTTACGCACTAAATAAGTTAGTTTTCGACAGTACTGAAATCCGACGGTAATATGTGCCCCCCCCCCCCTTCAGGTACAAAAATTAGGATTCAGTTTCGAACTCCAGCTTTTTCTAAAGATAAAGATGAATTTTTGAAATGACACAAAGCGGTTGACCACTTTATTATAAAGCAAATTAAGTTCATGTAATCATTTTCATTTAACTACCCGTTAAATTTACGGTTATCATTTTATATACAGGGTGTCCAATCCAATCGTGGACCAATAGCTAATTTCTAAACCGTTAGAGATAAGCATATAGTTTATTTAGGAAAAAATCTCCAAATTACGAAAGGAATTTTGGGTCTATTCAATGTTTTTCAAAAAATCAAATTTTGAAAGAGTTACGAAATTTAAATTTTTATACAGCCCCCCAGTCCTATCAATCATATTTAGTAAAACATTCTTGACACTGTAACGTTTAAAACTAAAAAAAATCACTCTTCTACCACAAAAATTGACCGAGTTATGACGTTTTGAAAAATCAAGATTTTGAAGGATTTCGCATACGGTCCCTTAAGCGATCTCTCGATGACGTCATGAAATCATGCAAAATCTTGATTTTTCAAAACGTCATAACTCGGTCAATTTTTGTGGTAGAAGAGTGATTTTTTTTTGTTTTAAACGTTACAGTGTCAAGAATGTTTTACTAAAGATGATTGATAGGACTGGGGGGCTGTATAAAAATTTAAATTTCGTAACTCTTTCAAAATTTGATTTTTTGAAAAACATTGAATAGACCCAAAATTCTTTTCGTAATTTGGAGATTTTTTCCTAAATAAACTATATGCTTATCTCTAACGGTTTAGAAATTAGCTATTGGTCCACGATTGGAGTGGACACCCTGTATATTTAAAATATATCACTAAGGCTAAAGTGTCTCAAAATACTGGTCTTCTCAAAAGCCTTTTGTGAGCATTGCATGAAAGGCTTTTATTTGAAAACGAAGTATTAACAATTTACCCCTTCAACTACACGGCCGTATTTTACTTGTTTTTTAGGGGTTTTTTTCAGTACTCTGTGTTTAGTAAAATTAATGTGGTGTTTTAAAGCCAGAGGGCTGAAGTGATCAAAATCACGAGATTTATATTTTTCGGGATACAGTTGTAACTTTTAAAATATTTTTACTAGCTTTTTGCCCGGCTGCTTAATAAAAATTCTCGAAGAAATTGGAAATAAATATCTGTTGGAACCTCGAATTTTTCTGCTTCCTATAATATTTGTGTTGAGCACAATACTAAACCCTCCGTACTTGGAAGATTGAAGTAAAGTGAAGCGTACGATTGGATTAAGCACATGACGTCATACCAGCGTATAAAATGTTGCACGTGCAGTCCACCTTGTAGTTATCCTGGTAATTCACCTTGCAGCTCGGCTGTTGGTAGTCACTATGTATCTGGTCATCTAGTCATGTTTTATCTTGTGCTTTTAACCTCGTTTATGTTCTTACCGTTCATGTGTTCTTAATAAATATGTTCTTAGCATTCATCATCCTAGTCCACTGCCTCTGCTTCTTACACTTGGATACACGACAGGTTATGGGCCTGCGCTTCAAGGGGCAGTGGTGAATGCAGTTTTAATTGGAACTTTTTAAATTTTTGATAGCTTTTTACTCCAGCGAACTCTCGTCAAGATGGCCGCGGGTGCGTCAGTTTACAAGATGGAACTTTTAAATAAATCAAATTATGAAACGTGGACTATCCAAATGAAGGCCATGCTGATTAAAAATGAAAATTGGAAGTACATAGTTGATAACCCACCCGAAGGAACCGACGTTGATGGATCTTCAAAGTGGAATGCTGGCGACCAAAAAGCTATGGCTGATATAATCTTATGCATCCAACCAGTGGAACTAAAACAAATCAAGAAATGCACGACGGCAAAAGAAATTTGGAGCAAGCTCTCACAGATTTACAAATCCACGGGTCCTGCCAGAAAGGCTACACTTTTGAAGTCACTGTTACACTTAAAGATGAAGTAAGGTGAAAACGATGTACGAAATCATCTGCGCGAATTCTTCAACTTGGTTGACCAGCTGCAAGACCTGGAAATACACATTGATGATGAGCTCCTTACTATTATGCTACTATATAGTTTACCGAGCAGTTTTGAAAATTTTCGCGTTGCAATTGAGACTAGAGATGAGTTGCCGAAACCGGAGGCCTTAAAAATCAAGATAACCGAAGAATTCAACGCGCGCAAGAATGACAAGAATAGCAGTGACGTTTCAGGTGCTTATTTTGCAAATGTGAAGAGAAGAAACAATTTTAATCGAAAACCAAATTTTAAGAACAATCATTTTAATCAAGCTCAAAGATACCCTCGGGAGGGACGCACAAATGAGCAAGGAACCAACAATAGAGATATTGTGTGCTGGAGCTGCAAACAAAGAGGACATACCTACAGAATGTGCCCCCAGACCACTCAGCAACATCCCAAAAGTTTGAACGTCGAATGCGATTCCGTGTACGATGTGCGAAATAAGACTTCTAATTTGTTCATCTTGGATAGCGGATCTTCAAACCATTTTCTTTCAAACAGATCGCTTTTTGCTTCATTGAAAGACACTCCTGTGAAAAATTTAAACCTTGCGGATAAAAGTTCTACTGGAATTGAAGGCGTTGGTGACGCGAAAATCATTACAAGAATGAATAATCAGATGGAGGAATTAACTATTCGCGACGCAATGTTTGTGCCTGAGCTACGCAACAATCTTCTTTCTATAGCGAAAATATGCGACAAGGGATATACCGTTACCTTCAACAAAACCAATGTAATTCTTCAAAACAAGAGAAATGATAAAATAATCGGGAAGAGACGAGAAAACCTGTATTGCTTGGAAATATTGAATTCACGGAAAACGCAAGTTAAAGAAAGCCCCTCCTTTTCGCCTGCTGAATCAACTGCCTTGGACTTGAATTCTTGCGAGAAGAAAAAGCCCAGTTTTAAATCGGATGTGTTTGCATTAGAAGAAAATACATCATCACTAGCAAGTTGTTCCTTGGATTCAAGAGATAAGTATGACTTTGTAAAACTTCATTTTAGATTTGGACATGCATCAGCTGTTGACCTACGGAAGGGAACTTTGAATTCTGCGTTTCGTGACTTAAAAGAACTGCCTCCTGTGCCTAAAGATTTTAATTGTGATGTATGTATTAAAGGTAAACTGTGTAGGTCAAGCTTTCCAAATACTCATACAAACAGTAAAGTTCCGTGCGAAATCATTCATTCCGATGTCTGTGGACCTATATCTACGAAATCTATTGGAGGTGCATCTTATTTTGTAACATTTACTGATGAAAGTTCTAACTGGACAGAAGTAAGATTTTTAAAACATAAAAGTGATGCATTTGATGCTTTTCGCGAAGTTAAAAGTCTGTTAGAAAGGCAATCAGGAAACAAAATTAAATTTATTCAATCTGATAGGGGCGGGGAATATTTTGGTAATTATTTTAATGATTTTTTAAAGGAATTAGGCATTTCCCGTAGATTAACTGTGAAAAATACCCCAGAACAGAATGGGAAAAGCGAAAGGAAGAACAGAACCCTTTTGGATATTGCAAGATGTTTGCTAATTCAGTCCGGTTTGCCTGTTCGTTTTTGGGCTGAAGCCTTGGCAACAGCAAACCATGTTAAGAATAGAACGCCGTCGAAATCTTTAAATGGTAAAACCCCTTATAGTCTTTGGTTTAATAGAGAACCTAATGTTGGCTATTTCAAAGTTTTTGGCTGTGAAGCATATGTATGGAATAACTCGAAAAATAAAGGAAAATTTGATCACCGAGGGCTAAAAGGTATATTTTTAGGATATGATGAACAAAGTAAGGCGTATAGAGTTTATCTGGCTGATAAGAATTCTGTTGAAATTACTCGTAGTGTAAAATTCTTGGAAAGTAAATACCTTGTTCCCAATCGCGAATACGTAAATCTTGACCCTTATGGAGAACATTCGCTAAAGTCTGATAAAGATACTCAAACTTTTATTTTTTCACCGCCAGAAAGTTCTGAGGAAAATGTGGATGATAATTCAAATGATAACGAAAATCTAAATAATCATGTGTTAAAACGCGCCCCAGGGAGACCAAAAATTGTCAGAACTGGAAATCCCGGTAGACCTAGAAAAGTTTATCAAACTATGCCTGTTCAAAATGATCCTTGTGTTACTGAAAGTACTGATAATGATTTAGAAGAATCTTCCTTATGTTGTATGCTTGCGACTGAGGAAATACCGCTGGACCAAGCTCTAAATTCTGATGAGTCCAATCTTTGGATCGAAGCTATTGCTTCTGAACTCAAAAGTATAATTGAAAATGACACATTTGATCTTGTAGAAAAACCAGCGAGTGTTTGCTCCGTCGGCGGCATAATTGGTAGTAGATTTATTTTGAAAAACAAACATAATGGTGCTAATAATGTGCAGAAAAAGGTCAGATTAATTGCTCAGGGATTCTCTCAAGTTCCCGACATAAATTATTTTCAAAATCAGACATACTCTCCAGTTTCTAGACTGAGTTCTGTAAGATTATTGGTTTCATTAGCATCAAAATTAAAAGTAAAAATTCATCAATTTGATATTACAACTGCTTATTTAAATGGTATTTTGGATGAAACTGTGTATATGAAAATTCCCAAACATTTTGAAGTTGGTTTGAAATATTTAATGGAAAATGCATCTGATACTGTGTTGTGTAACAAAGTGAAACAAATGCTTAATGATATTGATAACGGGAAGAAAACTTGCTTGCTAAAAAAGTCCTTGTATGGATTAAAACAAAGTGGTCGTTGTTGGTATTTTAAATTAAAACAAATTTTAACAAATTTCGGATTTTTAAATACGGTGAGTGATCCATGTCTTTTTTATATGCGAAAAAATGGTTTTTTAACAATTTTAAGTGTTTATGTCGATGATTTTTTGCTTATCAGTGAAGATTCAGACATTGTTCAGAAATTACATAAACACCTTAGTGCCTCTTTAAATGTAAAATATATTGGAGAAGCAAATCGCTGTTTAGGGATAGAATTCAAAAATGCTAAAGGTGTGATTACATTGTGTCAACAAAACTATATAAAACAATTACTAGATAGATTTAATATGACTGATTGTAATACTGCTAGTACTCCCATGGAAGTTGGCAATAAGTTAGTCAAAGCTAAAATTATTGATGAATCGTTACCTTATCGAGAATTAATTGGAAGTTTAAATTACTTGGCTGTATGTACTAGGCCCGATATTTCTTATTGTGTTAG
The DNA here is from genome assembly GCA_038373865.1 of Uloborus plumipes. NCBI lineage: Eukaryota > Metazoa > Arthropoda > Arachnida > Araneae > Uloboridae > Uloborus > Uloborus plumipes. Next base: position 28,625 of record JAXGGA010000561.1, read on the forward strand.
CAGATTAAGTCAATTTTTAACTTGTTACGATAAAACACATTGGAATGCAGCTAAACGAATTTTAAGATACTTAAAGAAAACTATTAATTACGGCTTAGTTTTTAATGGAGATGATTTTCATACATTTGGTTATACTGATTCTGATTGGGGTAATGATGTTGAAGATAGGCGATCATATTCTGGATTTTGTTTTATGTTATGTAATGGTACTATTTCTTGGGAATCGAAAAAACAAAAAACTGTAGCTTTAAGCAGTACTGAAGCCGAGTACATGAGTTTGTCCGATGGATGTAAAGAAGCGTTATATCTTCAGCAATTACTAAACGAATTAGAATTAATGGATTTATCGAAAATTAAAATTTACGTTGATAATCATGGAGCTTTAAAATTAGCAGAATCTTCTTTATATCATAGTCGCACTAAACACATTGATATAAGGCACCACTTTATTAGAGACACGTTAATGAATAATGAAAGTATTTCTCTAGAACATATCCCTACGTCAGTTATGATTGCTGATATATTTACAAAGCCACTTCCTGCTCCAAAGCATTACAAATGTTTGAATTTATTAAATGTGAAAAATGTATTATCTTTTAATTGATTTTTACTTGAGTATTATATGGATGTTTTATTGATTAATGTGTGTTCTATTGATGTTTTTTGATCTTACGGGTTTATTATTGAGAGGGGGTGTTGAGCACAATACTAAACCCTCCGTACTTGGAAGATTGAAGTAAAGTGAAGCGTACGATTGGATTAAGCACATGACGTCATACCAGCGTATAAAATGTTGCACGTGCAGTCCACCTTGTAGTTATCCTGGTAATTCACCTTGCAGCTCGGCTGTTGGTAGTCGCTATGTATCTAGTCATCTAGTCATGTTTTATCTTGTGCTTTTAACCTCGCTTATGTTCTTACCGTTCATGTGTTCTTAATAAATATGTTCTTAGCATTCATCATCCTAGTCCACTGCCTCTGCTTATTACACTTGGATACACGACAATTTGTGCCAATGTTTCAAAACAGGGGTGCCCATAGGGGGGGGGGGATGATGGCGCAAGTTGCGCCATCAAAATTTTTGGGAGGGATTTTTTTTAACTAATTTTATTTTTTTAATTTAAATTATTCACTGATTTTTTTTTTAATTTAAATGAAAATTATTCATTAATTTCTTTCTTTTTAATCTAAATTATTTCTTTTATGACTTTACTTTATTATTATTTATTATTTATTTTGTGTGTGTGTGTGTTTATAATTTCTGGAAGCAAAAAAGGCGATTCTATTCTGCGCATAATTATTGCTTCTAAAAAATAAAAAAATAGTTATAATTTTAAAAAATAAAGAAATAATATTAAGAATAAACAAATAAACAACATTTAAAAAAATAAATTTAAAAAAGATGGGCAAAAATGAAAATCACAAGAGTGTTGTGAAAATTTTTAGGGGGGAATTTGCGCCATTGAGCTTGGGGGAGATGGGCACCCCTGTTCCAAGATAATTAGAACATGAAATAATTGTTTTAAACTTATTTAAATGCTAAAAAAAAAAAGATGAGCCTTTAATTCATTATCAAACGTAATCTTTGTTGGAAAATACTCCTATTTAATTGTGTTACATTTTATCAATGTGTGTGCTTAAAGGTTTATCTCTATTACTCCATGTATGTAAAATTGAAAGAAAATGGCCATTTTGTGGCAAAAAATTTTGAGTTTTTTGGAGTTTTTAAAATTTTATAGCCTCGCCTAAGGGGAGTCTAGTGCATCAAGGAGCCTCTGTGCCAAGTTTGACGAAAATCCGACGAAAACTGGATTTGCATAAAGAACAAACATAGAAATATATGCACATCCATCCATTTTTATATACAGGGTGTCCACTCCTATCGTGGACCAATAGCTAATTTCTTAACCGTTAGAGATAAGCATATAGTTCATTTAGGAAAAAATTTCCAAATTACGAAAGGAATTTTGGATCTATTCAATGTTTTTCAAAAAATCAAATTTTGAAAGAGTTACGAAATTTAGATTTTTATACAGCCCCCCCCCCCAGTCCTATCAATCATATTTAGTAAAACATTCTTGACACTGTAACGTTTAAAACTTAAAAAAAGTCACTGTTCTACCACAAAAATTGACCGAGCTATGACGTTTTGAAAAATCAAGATTTTGAAGGATTTCGCATACGGTCCCTTAAGCGATCTCTCTATGACGTCATGAAATAATGCAAAATCTTGATTTTTCAAAACGTCATAACTCGGTCAATTTTTGTCGTAGAACAGTGATTTTTTTTTAGTTTTAAACGTTACAGTGTCAAAAATGTTTTACTAAATATGATTGATAGGACTGGCGGGCTGTATAAAAATTTAAATTTCGTAACTCTTTCAAAATTTGATTTTTTGAAAAACATTGAATAGACCCAAAATTCCTTTCGTAATTTAGAGATTTTTTCCTAAATGAACTATATGCTTATCTCTAACGGTTTAGAAATTAGCTATTGGTCCACGATAGGAGTGGACACCCTGTATAGATTTGTCCCTTTTTAGCCATTGTTTCTATCCAGGTGCGTAAGTGTACTCTGATGGCACTCATAGGCATTAATATGATAATAATCTATTGCGTGATGAAGTTTGTATTTTATCCAAAATTGAATTTAATTTTGTTCACTCATCATGAATCGTTTTTTTTTAATGCAAAGAGAAAACAATATTAAAAATAATCATTACATCCCCCCGCCCCGGCCCACATGATTCCGAGAAGTTCTTCTAATCGCTCTGGGCCAGGCTGATGGCGCTTAACACAGTAAAGTTGTATTTTGAATTCAAGAACTTGAAGTATATAACTAACTACATAGGAGACGATTACATCAATACAACGCATTTGATGGCTTTTGGCCTGCAAAAACGCATTATTGCTCTGATCAGATTTTATTTTTCTATATATACCTCTAAATGGACGAATTAAAGGAATTCCGGTTTAATAGGAGGTCCGGATAAAATAGTATTCATAATCAGGGGTGCCCACTAGGGTGGGGCGAAAAATAAAAAGTTTTTCAGATCAACTTCTAATAGTTGCCAAAAGTTGTCTTTGGTGATAGTTAGCTTTTGTGCAAAATTTGAGAAAATTCGGTTAATATCTTCAGGGGGCGCTGCGATCGCAAAGTTTTATCATAGCTTTATCGGGATTTTATGGTTAAAATACAGGGTGTCCACTCCAATCGTGGACCAATAGCTAATTTCTAAACCGTTAGAGATAAGCATATAGTTTATTTAGGAAAAAATCTCCAAATTATGAAAGGAATTTTGGGTCTATTTAATGTTTTTCAAAAAATCAAATTTTGAAAGAGTTACGAAATTTAAATTTTTATACAGCCCCCCAGTCCTATCAATCATATTTAGTAAAACATTCTTGACACTGTAACGTTTAAAACTAAAAAAAATCACTCTTCTACCACAAAAATTGACCGAGTTATGACGTTTTGAAAAATCAAGATTTTGCATTGTTTCATGACGTCATCGAGAGATGACTTAAGGGACCGTATGCGAAATCCTTCAAAATCTTGATTTTTCAAAACGTCATAACTCGGTCAATTTTTGTGGTAGAAGAGTGATTTTTTTTTAGTTTTAAACGTTACAGTGTCAAGAATATTTTACTAAATGTGATTGATAGGACTGGGGGGCTGTACAAAAATTTAAATTTCGCAACTCTTTCAAAATTTGATTTTTTGAAAAACATTAAATAGACCAAAAATTCCTTTCACAATTTGGAGATTTTTTCCTAAATAAACTATATGCGTATCTCTAACGGTTTAGAAATTAGCTATTGGTCCACGATTGGAGTGGACACCCTGTATGAAAAAAAATGCCGTTAGCTAATCTCATTGCATTTTTTTTACTCATAAGATATATTCATGTATTCAAAGCATATGAAATAACTCACATAAAATAATTTTATATGATATATTTATATTTCAAGCATTTAAAAAGAAACAAAAACGTGAAAAAGTGATTTTTTTTAAATATAAATATATCGCATAAAATAATGTATGTGAGTCATTTCATATGCTTTTAATGCATGAAAACATCTTTTGAGTAAAAAAAAACGCAAAGAGACTAGCTAAAGGTATTCTTTTTGATATTTTAACCATAAAATCCATAACAAAGCTATGGTAAAACTTTGCGATCGCAGCGCCCCCTGAAGATATTAACCGATTTTTCTCAAATTTTGCACAGAAGCTAACTATTACCAAAGACAACTTTTGGCAACTATTAGAAGTTGATCTGAAAAACTTTTTAGTTTTCGCCCCACCCTAGTGCCCACAGGGGGGGGGGGGATTATGGCGCAAATTGCACCATCAAAATGGAGGGGGGGGGGGATTTTTTAAAACTATTTTTTTATTTATTTATTTAAATTATTTTCAAATTTATTTTTTAATTTAAATTATTTACGGATTTGTTTAAAAAAATATTCATTAATTTATTTTTTTAATTAAATTATTTCTTTTTTTACTTTATCATTTCAATCCGATGCTTTCTTCTTGGGTCGCTATTTTCAATGTGCCTGAGTGTATATATATATATACATACATACATCTATTTTTATAGAGAGAAATTGTAATATTACAGTGCACTGTGATAAAACTTATCTTTTTTTTTATTTAAAAATCGAAGAGTGTTTGATTTGTATCAAAATTTCAATGATTACTGCACGTTAGAAAAGCGTGGAATAAGCAACCTTACTCCTTTATGTGGTAAAAAAGGACATTAATTTTATTCTTAAATACAATTTGCATACGAATAGATAATTTACCTTTTGAAGACATTTCTAAAACTTTAGTATTTACCGTTTAAAAAATAATAATTATATTGAATGGCTTGCTGCCAAAGAGAAGATATGGCTTGAATAAACTTAAATAAGAGCTGTCTTAGTTTTATATTGTTTGAAGAATGGGTGTTAACTAATTTTAATAAATTTAGATATTTTTAGCATATAATTAACCTATAAAATGAAAATAAATAAATGGAAGTTTTTGAACAGTGCTTGTTTTCTGTTTAAACTCAGAGCTCCTTCTTTTAATGTACAACCATAAAATAATGAAAACCCGATCAAGATCAACTTGTATTCTTTTTGCTTCAATTATAAAACAATCATCGATAACTATTTTCATTCGGAATAACCTAACAAGAACAAATCCTGATACGATATGGCTATATCGATTGAGACCTGATAATTCATCATTATCGTTTATCGATATAAAACTTCTAAAATTAGCCAATGGGGATTTTTTTTTTCCTTTGATGTTCCCATTGAGAATTAAAATATATGCCTTTTAAATAGCATGATAAAGATTCAAATTCTTTTCTTTTTTTTTTCCTCAGGGGTGTTTCACAAGAAGGGGTGCCGATATATACATAGGGTGGGAGAGTGTTCTCGAATAAAAATAGCCGAAATGATAACGAGGGTGCATCAATCATCCTTTGAAAGGTTCGAGGAACTTTTTTTCGGTCACTATTTTTCCATCAGGCCCATTCACGCCGCTATCGTACTGAAGAATTTTAAATCATGGCTATTGATTACAGCGCTGGAAAAATCTTTTCGCAAGTTCTCATTTTCTGTGCATAAAAATAGTGTAAAGGGTGGAGGAATGTGAAGTAAAAAAAAGTGAAGTAAAATGGATGAAAGGGGAAAAAAGTCGTCTGCTACTTCAAAAGTTTCATGGAACAGAAATCGTTTGACGTGAAGATTTCTGGTTTCTAAAATAATGCTGTGTCCAAGCTGAATCCTCTCTATAGGTTAATTTAACGTCTAAACGGTTATACATTTTGTGTTCATGTTAATTTTTATTTTAATAATTGTTTTTCAATAACCAAAAGAGCCATGCCAAACAATAATAATGAAAATACCTACATAAATAGCAAATTGTAAATACGTATTATTTTTATGTTCTTTTGTGCCTATTTTATTGTATAATTGAAATATTTCATTTAAATCATTTTGATAAGTCTTTGAATTTGGATTGCTACATAAACAAATATATATTATAAAAATTATTAGGGGAAAAATATCGAAAAAATAAAGGATATAAAAACGTAACCATGGTAACAACATGAAAAGTTCATTTCTATTGATAAAATATGTCTTTTCATCTTTATTTTCAAATTTTATTCCCCAAACTTCCTCACTTAAAATCGTTTGGCATGCTGAAGAAAACCTTTGAATTCCGGGATTCTATAAACAATTATTACTTCGAACTGACACCAGTTTCAGCAGAAAATTCCAAGCTTTCGAATAACATAAGACTTGAAAATGTGCATGAAACATGTCTTCCCCATTTTATTCCATTTGTATGAAAAATGAACTAAGAATTGGAATAGAAAAGGAACGAAATACAATTTTCGAAAAAACGCTTCGTAGTGCACCCCCTCATGCTACAAACTAATTTTATGCCAAATTTTACGAAAATCGATTGAGCTGTTTTGGCGCTACGCACGTCACAGACGGACAGACAGAAGAAAGGAAGGAATGAAAGAAAGACAGTTCCACCTTCAGCTGTATTATTAATAGAGATTTATAAATTTAGTGTTGATTCCATTAATTTCCACTTTAACTGACCGTCGTTCTTGAAACTCAACCTGTTGACTTTGCGTAATATGCACCACTTAATAATGGGTGAATAGAATTGGCGAAAAGTTTAACACCATTGTTAGCAACTTATTTTTGGCGCCAAATTTGGCGACAAAACGCTTAATGCCGCTTAGCATGACATTTCGAATTTAACAATACAATACAATACAAATGTGACGACCAGCAACAGGCTCTGGGCCCAACTGGGCTGGTCCTAGTCAAATTATAGATCCCAATGAAGATCAATGGCCCTCTTAAAACTATCTACTCCCTTGCTCCTTACCGCCTCTTCCGGTAAACTATTCCAAGTTCCCACTACTCTGCTAAAATAGTAATTTTTCCGAATTTCCAGGTTAGCCTGAGATTTAAACAGCTTATAACAATGACCCCTTGTCCTGCTTTCTGTGCAAAAATTTAACCCTATAACATCTTTCATTTTGATAAATTTAAACAACTGAATCATGTCCCCTCTGGTTCTCCTTTGCTCAAGACTATACATATTAAGCATTCTAAGTCTGGAATCATAGTCTGAATTAGAAAGTCCATTCACTAACTTTGTAGCCTTCCTTTGTACCCTTTCCAATAAATTAATATCTTTCTTAAGGTGAGGAGACCAAAACTGAACAGCATACTCTAAATGAGGTCTTACCAAACTTCTATATAAAGGCAGAAGAACCTTCTTTGATTTGTTTGAAATAGATCTATTTATAAACCCAAGCATCCTATTGGCTTTGTTACTAGCTATGCTGCACTGTTGACTAAACTTGAAGTCTTGATTTATTAAGACACCTAGATCCATAACATTTTCTGCCTTACTAATGACTGAACCCTGTAAATAATAGCTTGTATGCTTATTCCCATGACCTAAATGCAGCACTTGACATTTCCCAACATTTACTGCCATGCCCCACTTGTCTGCCCACTTAGTAATATGATCCAAATCCTCTTGCAGCTGATTTACTTGTTCATCATTTTCTACAACCCCCATAACTTTGACATCATCAGCAAAACAATTCATGTTTCCAGAAACATTTTCATGAATATCATTCATAAAAATAATAAACAAAAGTGGACCTAAAACTGATCCTTGGGGAACCCCACTTAAAACCTCACTCCATTTAGAATGATTACCCCTTACAACTACTCTTTGTTTCCTTCCTGTCAGCCAATTCCTAACCCAAACTAAAATTTTACCTCCAATTCCTATATCAGCTAATTTACTGAGTAGTGCAACATGCGGCACCTTATCGAAAGCTTTTTGAAAATCAATGTAAACAATATCTACACACTTTTTGTTATCTAAAGCCATGGTGACCTTGTCATAAAAATGTAATAAATTAGTAGCACACGATTTACCTTTCCTGAAACCATACTGCAAACTAGTCAACAGACTATTATTTTCTAAGAAATCCATAATCTTAATTTTAAATAAAGTTTCAAAAATTTTGCAAACCACTGAAGTAAGACTGACAGGTCTATAATTTCCTGCATTACCTCTAGACCCTTTCTTGAAGAGTGGCGTAATGTTAGCCAGTTTCCAGTCCTCTGGCACTGTCCCTGAGTTATACGAAGCATTGAAAATTTTTACAATAGTATCTACTAATTCCTCAGCACATTCAACTAGAATTTTTGGGTAAATATTATCTGGTCCCGGAGCTTTAGTTGTTTTAATTTTTTTCAAATGAAGTAAAACGTCCTCCCTAGAAAAAACAAAATCCTCAAGCTGTAGAGTAGCTTGTGTCTTACTTGTGTCAACTGTTGAGATACAGTTATCGTTAAAAACACTGGAAAAAAAGTCATTTAGAACATTAGCAATATCCCCATCATTCTGAATTAAATTTCCATGCTCATCAACCAGTGGCCCAATTTGACTATTTCGAACTTTCCCAGAATTTGCGTAAGCAAAAAACCCCTTTGGGTTCCTGTCAATATTATCTGCAAGCTTTTGTTCCAATTCTCTTTTCTGAAACCGTACCAAATACTTAAAACTACGCCTAGCCTCACAATACTGTAGCCTATCTGCGCTGTGACCAGTTTCTTAATTTATTTAGTATTTATTTAACGTTTATTTAGTATCTGTAACATTATAATGAATGAACACCCCCCCCCCTCCCGAAACCTTTTAAATGTGTTAGAATGCTGTTGAATGAAAAATACTACGCAGCAAAAACCGTGCTGTTTTTACAGTATAATACAGTCGACGCTCGATATAACGACCATCTCCGTCCCCCAGGAAAAAGTCTTTGTAACGAGTGGTCGCTGTAAGAGATAGAAAATAGAGTATATTGAGATAAAGTTGGGTTTTTTCCACCAGTCGTTGTATTGGGATAGTCCTTATAACGAGTGGTCGTTATAACGAGCATCGACTGTGCTGGCAGTCGAGGTTCCAATTTAAAACTAAAAAATGCACAGTAATAAACTAAAACTAGCAATTTTACAGTTTCTTACACTTTAAATTAAGCAATTTTACAATTTATGGCCGTAAAATTTAGCTGTATTATGCTGTAAAAAAAAAGTGTAATACTGGCAGCAGAGGTTCCAGTTTAAAACTGTAAAATGCACAGTAATTAACTTCAAAATTAGCAATGTTACAGTTTATCACTGTAAAATTAAAATTTTACAGATTAGTACTGTAAAGGCACAAGTTTTACAGTTTATTACTGCAAAATTAGCAGATTTTACAGCTTGTTACTATAAAATTAGCTGATTATACTGTAAAATCAATGTTTATTTTTTACAGTGCAGAAAGTCCTTTAGTAGAATCTTCAGGAATGGTCATTGAATCCTCTTTTGAAAAAACATGCTCAAAGTTTGCCGAGTTTTGTTTTTTACTTAGCTGCGAATCTGCTTAGCTCACTATTTTTCCATTAACCCCATTCATGCCACTGGTATACGCGCAAAATGTCGCGGCCAAAATGTCGCCGAGTCAAAATGTCGTGGGCTAAAATGTCGCGGGCATAAATGTCGCCGGTCCAAAATGTCGCCGGTCCAAAATGTCACAAATTTCGCCTGAAATTTGCTTATTTTTAGGGTCTTCAGGTTCAATACGCGCAAGATTTTTCAATATTATAGCCTATATAAGTGTGAAATTTAGTTTGAATAATAGAGATCACATGGTGAACATGTTATTAAACAATGTGAGCACATTACTTGAAAAAAAAAGTTTTTATTTATTTATTTGTATAAGACAATAAATCTAAACTGGGAAATCTCATTTCCCGCTAAAACAAGACAATTCTTACTCAATTTGCTCCCGCCCCATTCTTACTGTCCACTAGGCGTCATTACAAGGCCATCCCCCCCTCTCGAAACCCGAAATGTTTATGATGTAAAACAGAAAAAAAAAGTTTTCCTTTTTTTTTTTTAATTTAAAAGAGCAAAAAAAAAAGTTTTTTTTTTCCTTTGAACTATTAAAACGAGTGAAAATTTGAAAAAGTACAAAAAAAAATACAATTCAAATTCTCATTAGCTGCAAAACATACTTGAAAACAAGACTCTCATTAGCACTAGGGATGCACCGATTAATCGGCCATAATCGGCCACTTTGCCGTTTATTAATAATCGGCAAAATATTAATCGGCGAACTTTTTTAATTTTTTATATTATCTTTTAAAGTATACCTTCACCAAGAAACTATGATAAATTGTTTTATTGACTGTAAATAAATGTAATTTTTTGAAATCCTTACTATAACATACAGTATGAAAGTGTGTACAGAGTAAAAACAAAGCAAATAGTTCATAGAAAACGTAAAATTGATTGGAATATTAAAAGGTAACCCTCTGTAAATTCCTGAAATTTTAAGTTGGAATTCAAAAACATGAATATTTCATTTCATTTATAATCAGTCAAATTTTGCTGATCAACCGGGGGAAAAGATGTTTTAAATAAAATTGAACGATTTTTGAACATGCTATTACGATGGATAAATTTATAAACAAGAAATAAATAACTTACTGCAAACACAAGAATTACACGTTTCACGAAAGTGTAATGAGTAAAAACAAAACGAATAACTTAAGGAATGAAATACAAATAATAATAATAATAATAAATTGCCTCTCAGTTGATATAAATGATTTAACAATTTAATATTCCTATTCTGAATAAATCTACACTTATAGACAATGTTGCAACATTTTTCATGTCTCGATATTTTTCTCTTTAGCTTATTGCTTTTAAATAACCTATAATTTTCAAAGAACAAGTCTTGAATTAAATGGTTATTTATAGTTGAAAAATAAATTTAAATTAAGAATACCCCAAAATTAAAGCGCTCATCACAGCTCCTCCCCCCCCCCCCCAATTTGTTTTAATAATAACTATTATGTCTAGTGTATTAATATAGATTATTTACAAAAATATTTAAAAAAAATCAAAGGAAGTTGATAAAATTTTGAAATTATTTAACATGGAAAAATAGAGAGAAACAAATCTTTTGTCAAAAACAAATAAGTAACCATTTCTAAAAATCGGAATTGTATTAGAAAGGGTAAAAACAATGAGGGTGAAATTGGTAATATTAAAAATAATAAACCCGAACATTAATCGGCCGATTCTCATTCACCGATTAATCGGTAATCGGTAATCGGCCAATTTGCTTATCGGTGCATCCCTAATTAGCACTTCCAGCTCTCTTTCCCACATCAATTCAGGCTCAAGGCAAGCTACTCGTCAGTTTGATCGGCGCCCCCCCCCTCCCCCATAACACTTTTAAAACTTACATCACTCATATTTTTACCTCCTAATCGCCGGGCCCCTAGTTTCCCACTAGGCTGAGATTGCTTCTCACCGCCCTGATTCAATTAAGAGGTTACTTTGTTGGTCCTCTTTTATAAGCATTTGTAACAGTCGAAGGATTTTAATAGCTAAACATGTCTTCAATCAACAAGACCACACAAAAACAGATACGTTCACAGACCCTCTGCTTTGTTGGACGCTCACCAATCTTAGGCAAAAGTTACTTTTAAAAAATCCATTTACAAATGCTTAAAAACCTTTAAAACTTTGTTAAATGTAGCTGTAAACCTTGAATTTTAAAGTTTCTAACACAAATGGGGGGGGGGGGGGGGGAGGTTTGCATCAAGTTGCGCGAAACTCAGCTCCTTGATTTAAAAAATATTCTGCGTAATTCAAAAATCATTTTCCAGCATTTTTTGTAGCATATTTTCAAAAATAATTTTTGTGACTCACATGTTTCATTTTTGATTATTCATTAAATGCCTAATTCAGTATTTTAGACGTTACTTTGTAATTGATTGCTTTAATTATTTATTAATATGTTAAGCACGAGAAAAAATATTACCCTACCTGTATTCTTTTTCGTTTTCTGCAGTACTAGTGATTGAAAAAGAAATTGTCGTTATAAGTATTTTTAATATATATTTTTAATCTTTAAAAGATGTGTCTTTCAAAGTTTTAAGAAGTTCGTAAGACTGTCCAATCAACTATTAAAACGTCAGAGACTGGAAAGTACAAATGAAATGCTTTAAAGAATTTTAACTGTCCTAGAGTCTTTGAAAATCATTAAATACCCTTTTGAAACTCCTTGAAAATCATTAAATACCTTTTTGAAACTCCTTTAAAAGTGCTTCAATCCTATTTCTTATCAAATAATTAAACTATGAATTAACTAAATGGCCAGAATGTTACTCTCTCGTTAATTATTTTTTTAAATCTCTACACTATATCTTTTGAAGAATTGTATGTGTTTTATACTATTGGTTACTTTATGTTACTAAGTGCTGTGTCTGTGGGTGAGTTGGGGAACTGATCAATAACTACTATGTAACTATAGTGAAAACCGATGTAAGCAAGTGATAATGTGTTAATCTTTTCTCCTCCCTTGTCCTTCCCCTCTGTCGCTTAATGTTAATCGTTTGTTAAACTAAACATTTTTTTATGCTTTGATTAATCTTAATTTGCAAAAGACTGCAGAAAATTTATGAGATTGTTGTTTGCCTACTTTTCCAACATGTTTTTGAAGTCCTAATTGCCCCATATAAGGCCTCAAAATGCAGAGTTTTAAAACTTTTTTTCAAAAATGTGCCCGGGGGGGGGGGAAACCCTCGGACCCCCTAAAATTACGGATATTCTACCCCACTTAAAAATGTCTCATTGCATATCTCTGTTGATACCCCTACTCCCCAATAAAGGTCAGTTCAAGAAAATAATAAGAATAAAGAAATGAAAAAAAAAAACACACACACACACACACAATCAAATATCGTGGTGGGGGGGGGGCAGCTAGGAATGAGACTCATAATATACACAAACAATGTATGTGTGTTTGGGCAATGTGCGAAGCTGGGCCCCTTCCGAAATTTTTTTTCTGGATATCGCCTTGCGTCATTATAAAGAATGTAGTGACCTTGATTGCAATCAGTGTACTCAGTGTGGAACTATAACCACTGTGGTATACAGATTCTAACAGTTTTGTGCTCGTTTGAAGAAATGGCTATTAGAGGATAAGTCAACTCTCCTAACTGTTTCTGTTATATTAGTGGGTCTTAACGGTCAAGAAGCAACAAAGGAACATTTCTAATTTTGTTGAGAAGGTGTATTTTGCATAATTTGGTGTTAAACTAGGGGCCAATATAAATCTAGGGCTCCCCGTATAGTGTATTCTGTGTGTTTGAAAGAACTGAGACAATTGTTTCAAGATAAGAAGAAATCACTTCGTTTTGGATCTCCCATGATTTGGAGAGAGCCTGAAAATCACACTGATGACTGGAATTTTTGTTCTTTAGTGCAAAGTTTCAATTTGAAAATCAGAAAAAAAAATTCATACCCAACTAACATACGTTCGGCTATTCGCCCTGTTCCTCATGGACCCGACTTGCCTAATTCCTTCTCAAAGACTTATAATAACTTTGCAACACATGCCCACTCATCTTTTTAGCTAGGTTTGATTTTTTTTTCTGCTTTTACTTTGTTAAAATTAAAAAAAAAAATCAAAATTATCCGTTTTTTTTTTTGTACTTTTTTCAAAAACTTCAACTTCATTTTGTAGGCAAGCCTTACGCGATGGAAAAATACCAATGCCATTTTGAAACCAGCGCGAAAAAGTACATAGAGATCAGTTAACTGAATAAAAACAATTTTTTAAAAGTATTTTTTGCAGACCTGTGTATTTATTGATGGCTGTTTGTTACTATTTTGAGAAAATCTTTTCGCATGTTCTTTTTTTCTGCGCATAAAAATAGTGTAAGAAGGTGGAGTAAAAAAGTATACAGGATGTCCACTCCTATCGTGGACCAATAGCTAATTTCTTAACCGTTAGAGATAAGCATATAGTTCATTTAGGAAAAAATCTCCAAATTACGAAAGGAATTTTGGGTCTATTCAATGTTTTACAAAAAATCAAATTTTGAAAGAGTTACGAAATTTTGAATTTTATACAGCCCCCCAGTCCTATCAATCATATTTAGTAAAACATTCTTGACACTGTAACGTTTAAAACTAAAAAAAATCACTCTTCTACCACAAAAATTGACCGAGTTATCACGTTTTGAAAAATCAAGATTTTGAAGGATTTCGCATACGGTCCCTTAAGCGATCTCTCGATGACGTCATGAAATAATGCAAAATCTTGACTTTTCAAAACGTCATAACTCGGTCAATTTTTGTGGTAGAACAGTGAATTTTTTTTTAGTTTTAAACGTTACAGTGTCAAGAATGTTTTACTAAATAGGATTGATAGGACTGGGGGGCTGTATGAAAATTTAAATTTCGTAACTCTTTCAAAATTTGATTTTTTGAAAAACATTGAATAGACCCAAAATTCCTTTCGTAATTTAGAGATTTTTTCCTAAATGAACTATATGCTTATCTCTAACGGTTAAGAAATTAGCTATTGGTCCACGATAGGAGTGGACACCCTGTATAGTAGTTGCTTTATTGATAGGTTTTTATTAAATGTGCTGTGTCATAATCATATTTCTATAAACAATTTTCTTGGCCAGTTTCGTCAACCTGAATTTCGCAATTAAAAAAAAAAACACTTTAATCGTTAAATCTCTTTTTGACTTGGCTATTATTCAGGTTATTGGCTAGTAAAATGTTGGTAAAATGTTTCCTCAGATTGTTATGTACTCGTTCAAATGTTTCCTTCGCAGACTATTTTGTAGAATAGATTTATTTCCCAAACCATTATTCAAATGGTACGTTTCTTTGATAAATCGCTTCACGTTTTGACACATGTCGTTGGGAAATTCCTTCGTACATGGGTATGTTCCTGCGGCAAATAAGTCTATGAAAGGATTCGCTTCATATGTAACGTATTTTTCCCTATTAGTATGTTTCAGTCTGAAATTATTTTGTCAATTACTGTAAAGTTATTTAACCAGTTATAGTTGGTTACTTTCAGGGGAGCCCACAGGGGGGATTATGGCGCAAGTTGCGCAATCAAATATTTTGGGGAGGATTTTTTCAAATTAATTTATTTATTAATATAATTTTTTTATTAATTTATTTTTTAATTAAAATATTTACTGATTATTTTAAATTTAAATTATTCATTAATTTGAGTTTTAATTTAATTTTTTTTTATTATTATTTATTTCTTTATTTATTTGCATGTGTGTGCGTGCTTGGAATGTCTGGAAGGGAAAAAAACGATTATATTCCGTACATAATTAGTACTTTTAAAAAATAATACAGAAAAAATAATAGTTATAATTTAAAAAAATAAATACCGTAAAGTCGGGTTACTTGGACCCTAAGGGGTTACTTGAGCCCATTACAGTAAAATGATAAAATCTAGGTTTGGTACTTATTAGTTGAAGACTTGCACATAGTTCCTCGTTTCTCCTCTAGGTAGAAGCACTCTGCAGTCTCTAATGCTAGTACCAAACCCAGATTTTATCATTTTACTGTGGGCTCAAGTAACCTCCTTGTGGGTCCAAGTAACCAGGGCCGTGGTGGCCCGATCGGTAAGGCATCGGACTCGTGTCCGGAGGGACCCGGGTTCGATCCCAGCCGATCAAAGATCCACCGCCTTGATTAATGGTGGCTGGGAGGCGTTAAAAATGTCGCGGTCACAAAGTCCTCCAAGTGAAACGATACCTCTGGGGGTGCTGGGCCTAGGGTTTGCTCGACCCTAGGTTCTGGTTCAAAATTAAGAACAGAGCGCCCTTCAGGGCCCTATCCCGGTTAAACCACGAAGCTGTGGTAGGTACGGGGACCCTGGAGGTGTGAAATGAAATGGGTCCAAGTAACCGGACTTTACGGTAAGTAAAAGTTAAAAAAAGAAATAAATAACATTTAAAAAAGTTAATTAATTATATTTAAAAATATATAAAAGAATAAATAAAATAAAAAAGAGGGTTGTAAAAAAATTTTGGGGGGAATTTGCGCCATTGAGCTTGGGGGGATTTGCACCCCTGGTTACTTTAGAATATTCGTTTTAAGTTTAGAAATTTTGCGTCGTCTCCATGGAAACCGTACGAAAGAAAACAGTTCCACTCTTTTTTTTATGCACTGCTGTTGAGGCACTTCATTTATTTTAGGTTTATTGTGTTATGCTTACGCTTTTATTTATATCCTCATGTCTCGGTTATTTCTCAACGTTTTCTAACAAATCTAGTCATGCATTAATGCAGCAAAAAATTCTAAGAAAATGTTGTGCTTTTTTAGTTTGATTTTTCAGTAGAATAATAGCTGACGCATACAAAGCAATTTTAACCGTTTGTATTTAACCGTTGTTGCAAAAGCCAAGTGGGGAAAAAAGTCCATAACGCCGTAATTATGATAGCTATCAGGGGACAAGTGCGGAGAGTGGGAAATTAATTTTACTTTGTGCCGCCTCCTCTCTTTGCACAGGGTATTGTATGCTTCATCAACAAAGCATAATATTGGTACGTTTCAATTAAATTATATTCAAGAGACCGGAGGGTGGTGTCGGTTTTTTCCCTCGAACAAATAATTTTTACCAATAGAAAACATAAGGTTGATGCAGCACCAGGCCCGTCATTTAGGGAGGCGGGGGGGGGGGAGGGCAATTGCCCCCCCCCCTCCCCCGACTTAAATCAATGTACAGTAACCCCTCGTTATATCGCGCTTTTCGGGGGACAAGAAAAAAGCTCGATATATCCGAAAGCGCGATATAATCGAGGTCATTAAAAATAGTTTTCTATCCAGCATGCAAGTAAATTATACGAGCACATACATAAAAATTCATTTATTCGAACAGTAGCTTTTTTTTTTTCAGTCAAAAGTAACAAAAAAATATAACTTTTACTGATTACTACTACACATTACTAACAGATGCTTTTCACTCATTGTATCAATACAAAAGAAAGTGTTTTTTGTCAGAAGTTTCCTAACTGTCTCTGCAGTATGCAAGTTTGTGTGACAGGAAATTACTGCTTCTTTTCAGCGAATTCATAAGAATGGGAGAACCTTCGTTTTGTTCATTGATGACAAAAAAAAAATGAGAAAGAGACCTTTTCTGAGTACCTTACATATTTTCTCAAAAATGATTTCGAACTGAAAGTTTTTTTTTTTTTGGGGGGGGGGGAAACAAAAGAAAAGAGCGATATATCCAAATGAGCGATATAACGAGGCGCGATATAACGAGGGGCTACTGTATTTACGTATAAGTGGGCGTGGTTTTTGTTGTTTTCTGGTGAAATTGTATTATGATTTTATCCTTTGCCCGTCCCCCTGGAAAA
This sequence comes from Uloborus plumipes, assembly GCA_038373865.1. Lineage (NCBI taxonomy): Eukaryota > Metazoa > Arthropoda > Arachnida > Araneae > Uloboridae > Uloborus > Uloborus plumipes. The sequence goes on from JAXGGA010000561.1 coordinate 45,918, forward strand.
ACTTGAAATGGCGTCCATGTGCAGCACAAATTAGCAAACTGATTGCAGCATTTGTTTCGTAGTTTCGAGGAGCTCTTTCATCAATGCAGAATATAGTGGGCTTTTTTTTTTTTTTTTGAAAGTTACAAAGAAAAACAGCTAGGCGGAACGAGAGACATTTAAAACGTTTAAAATTGGAAATTAACGAAACAACCAAGACAAAATGAAAGCTAAGCTGAATAATTTGCATTAAAAAGGGGGTTCCTCGAAGCTCCGAACACGTGACTGCAATCTGTTGCTAATTTGGTGACGATAACTGCCAAGTTCGATGAAAATCCGACGAAAACTGTGGATTTGTATAAGGAACAACAAACATTTAAATATACATACATCCATTTATATATATGCAGATTTACGTTTTCGTTATTATTAGGGATGCACCGATTAATCGGCCATAATCGGCCACTTTGCCGATCATTAAAAATCGGCAAAATCGGGCTGATTAATCGGCTGAAAAATATTTTTCAGATATTATTCTTTAAAGTATACTTTCACTAGGAAACTATGATGAATAATTTTATTAACAGTAATAATAATCCTCACAGTTGATGTAAAGTTTTTTTTTAATGAATTCTCCTACTTTGAATAAATATACATAGACAATGATGCAACATTTTTCATGTGGCGATAGTTTTCTCCTTAGCACAGTGCTTTCAGATAACCCTTAATTTTCAAAGAATAAAAGTATTGAATTAAATTGCTACTGATTACTAAAATATATGAATTAAAAGTACTCCTAAATTGGAGTGTTCACCACACACTCCCCCACCCCTCCTTTTTTTATATAAATTTTTATTTCCAATTAACATAACTAACAATGCGTTAATAATATTATTGACACTAATATGAAAATTGGTTCTAAGAAATTTGATAAAATATTGAAATTATTTTGTGAAAACTAGGAAAAGGAAAAAAAATCTTCTCCCAGAAATAAATTACTTACTATTTCTAAACTTGGAATTGTAAAGGAGTTAAAAAACAGTGATGGTAAAATTGGTAATAGAAAAACAATTATCCTTATCATTAATCGGCTCAGCCGATTAATCGGTAATCAGCCGATTTGCTTATTGGTGCATCCCTAGTTATTATTATTATTTTTTTAACAATATGCTCAGGAAAAATTACGTGATATGTGGCAAAGCAAGGGGAGGGGAGGTATTAGATGAAGTGAGACACTTTTTGTTGACAAAAGGGAGAGGTGGAGGGACAAATCTGTTGAGAAAAATGCGACATAATCAAAAGATAGTCTCTGAAGCTTAATGTTAGCTTTCCAACGCGCATTTCGAAAATCAAAAAGTGCTTCTGTATCTATATACAACTAGCTGTCGTGGCCGTTACGAAACTTTCTTCTATATTTAGCTTATGAATTCCGGTTACAAAATAAAATACTTACTCGCCCGAGTAATTGGAGACAGCTCCAATTTCCCAATTATCGTAATAACCCTGCAAATGCAGAATCAATGAGCGAAATTGGAAATCATTGCAAAAGCCTTGTTTAGATTAATTGCAAACATTTTATTTGTTAGTAAAAAGAAATTGGCAACAGTTAAAAATTTCAAATCATTGAAAGTTTTCAGCTGTTTTGATAATTAAATAGCGTGAAAGCGATTTTTTAATGAATTAATTTTTCGCATTGTTGACTAAGCGCAAAAATCACCCCACCCTCCCCCTGTGGCGATTGGCGCCAAAATTTAATCGATGCTTGCTTCCATATTGGGTTAGTGTAATTCCAAATTTCATTCAAATCGCAGCAATATTTCCCGAGATACAGTAGGTGCAATGACAAAATAAGCACTTTTGATTGCTCCACCCCCCTTTGAGATATTGACACACAAATTGAATCAGCACCTTTACTCAATAGGGTCTACCTATGGACCAATTTTCGTTTGATTCCGCCGGTTACTTCCTGAGATATAGCAGTCACCCTCGCGCAGAACACATGCGATTGCTCCACCCCCCTTCGAGATATTGACAAACAAATTGAATCAGCACCTGAACTCAGTAGGGTCTATTTATGGACCAATTTTCGTTTGATTCCGCCGGTTACTTCCTGAGATATAGCAGTCCCCCCCGCGCAGAACACGTGCGATTGCTCCACCCCCCTTCGATATATTGACAAACAAATTGAATCAGCACCTGTACTCAGTAGGGTCTACCTATGGACCAATTTTCGTTTGATTCCGCCGGTTACTTCCTGAGATATAGCAATCACCCCCGCGCAGAACACCTGCGATTGCTCCACCCCCCTTGGAGGAATTCGCTAAAAAAAGTCAGGTGCACCAGTTCACATGGTGGTACATATGTGCAAAAATTTTTGTTCGATTTCATTCAGTAGTTTTTGCTCTAGCGCGGCCACAAAAACTGGTCACACACATACAGACTCACACACAGACAGACAGACATTTTCCAAAAATGGTCGAAATGGACTCAGCACACCTCAAAACGTGCAAATCCGTCAAAATTCGACATTCGAAAATTTTCACGAAACCAATACTTTCTTCTATATATTAGACTAGCTGCGTGGCCCGGCGTTGCACGGGCTTTAATAGAAAGAAGGCAGTTTGAGAAAACTACTCGTCGCCAAGGTGACTCGCCTTTAAAGTAGCGAGGAAAGTTTCAAAAAAATACTCGCCGCCAAGGCGGCTCGCCTTTAAAGTGTCCAGGAAAGTTTCAAAATAGACTCATTTGAAGCCAACGTATATATGTGCTACATAAGGAAAAAAAAAGTTAAAAGAATAATTAAACACTACCCAATATAAAAATACTATGCAATTAAATTATGTGTTTAGTACCAATGATAAAAAGTAGTAAAAACGTTACAAAAATATAACGAATCATATTATTTACTTAGATTAGTAACTATCTTAAATCATTAAAAAAAAGAAGGTTTGACTCATTTGAAACCTACTTACCTACTTATTACATAAGAAAACTAGCTGTCGTGGCCGTCACGAAACTTTCTTCTATATCTATCTTATGAATTCCGGTTACAAAATAAAATACGTACTCGCCAGAATAATTGGAGACAGCAGCTCCAATTTCCCAATTATCGTAATAACCCGGCAAATGCAGAATCAATGAGCGAAATTGGAAATCATTGCAAAAGCCTTGTTTAGATTAATTGCAAACATTTTATTTTTAGTAAAAAGAAATTGGCAATAGTTAAAAATTTCAAATCATTGAAAGTTTTCAGCTGTTTTGATAATTAAATAGCGTGAAAGCGATTTTTTAATGAATTAATTTTTCGCATTGTTGACTAAGCGCAAAAATCACCCCACCCTCCCCCTGGGGCGATTGGCGCCAAAATTTAATCGATGCTTGCTTCCAGAATGAGTTAGTGTTATTCCAAATTTCATTCAAATCGCAGCAATATTTCCCGAGATACAGTAGGTGCAATGACAAAATAAGCACTTTTGATTGCTCCACCCCCCTTTGAGATATTGACACACAAATTGAATCAGCTTTTGTACTCAATAGGGTCTACCTATGAACCTATTTTCGTTTGATTCTGCCGGTTACTTTCTGAGATATAGCAGTCACCCCCACGCAGAACACGTGCGATTGCTCCACCCCCCTTCGAGATATTGACAAACAAATCAAATCAACATCTGTACTCAGTAGGGTCTACCTATGGACCAATTTTCGTTTGATTCCGCCGGTAACTTCCTGAGATATAGCAGTCACCCCCGCGCAGAACACGTGCGATTGCTCCCCCCCCCCTTCGAGATATTGACAAACAAATTGAATCAGCTCCTGTACTCAGTAGGGTCTACCTACAAACCAATTTTCGTTTGATTCCGCCGATTACTTCTTGAGATATAGCAATCACCCCCGCGCAGAACACGTGCGATTGCTCCACCCCCCTTCAAGATATTGACAAACAAATTGAATCAGCACCTGTACTCAGTAGGGTCTACCTATGGACCAATTTTCGTTTGATTCCGCCTTTTACTTCCTGAGATATAGCAATCACCCCCGCGCAGAGCACGTGCGATTGCTCCACCCCCCTTGGAGGAATTCGCTAAACAAAGTCAGGTGCACCAGTTCACATGGTGGTACATATGTGCAAAAATTTTTGTTCGATTTCATGCAGTAGTTTTTGCTCTAGCGCGGCCACAAAAACTGGTCACACACATACAGACTCACACACAGACAGACAGACACACAGACAGACACACAGACAGACATTTTCCAAAAATGGTCGAAATGGACTCAGCGCACCTCAAAACGTGCAAATCCGTCAAAATTCGACATTCGAAAATTTTCACGAAACCAATACTTTCTTCTATATATTAGATATAGAAGAAAGTAAAAAAGTCAAAAGAATAAGAAAACAATAGCAGTACGAAACAAAAACTATTGAAACTATTTTGAAAGTTAAAAGACACGTTTGTTGTCAAATATCAAATTGCTACATTATGTCACAGTTAAATATTAAAGGCTAAAATCTTTGAAATTGTACCGAACTGAAAGGAATTATTTGCCTTGTTATAATCATCATAGGATGGCCTAGAAACGCCATAAAATAAAATGCTTTTAATAAACGAAATGAAGAAAAGGACACCAACAATGAATTTAAAAGACTAGGTGACCCGTGCGGAATTCCGCAAAAAAAAAAAAAAAAAAAAAAAAAAAACTCTAAACTTAAAATTTAATACGACGATTTTTATTGGCTTCATTTGCACAACATCGCCATCTACTGCCGTCGTTCTGACAACTTTTCAAAGAGATCAAAGACACGTTCACTTTTACAACTACTACAAAAGTGATACCCTATATTAAAATCAAATAACCAAGGCTACTACTAAACTAAATACTAACGTTATCGCAAAACTACCATAGTATTTTGAAACAATAAAAGTTACAATTAAGGTTTACCGAGCTAAGCCTTGGCTTGAAATGTCGCATTTAAAATTGATTTGAGCAACAATGTAACGATTTTGACAGTTGAGCAAAAAATTTAACTTTTTCAAACTTCAATCGCTTATAAGTCGCTTAAACGTGGATTTTCGAGATTCTCGTTACGCGGCGCTAGTAGTCTGTGGGCCAAGTGCAAATATCGTTCAGGTTCGTTTACCAATCTTAGGGACTACGAGAACTTGCTTGAAATCTATTAATATTGATGTACTCAATCGAAAAATCCAATGTTCCCAAGCGGAACTTGTCTCATTAAGTTTTAATTAGTAATTGAAACACGAACTCTTTTCCTTGGCCTGGTCACTCTTTCACTAGAGACGTTGCCCCTAGGTGGCGCTATTGCACAAAATATTTGCAATCTAAAACTTTAATAAACAGTTTTTCAACCATAATTTTACTTTTTTACTCGATTTTACATTTCAAAATATATTAATACGTTTTGAATCACTCACTTTTTTCGCTGTGTGACTTAATATAAAATCAAAATCGAACATTGTATCAATCCGCCAGGCGTTTCAGATATTCTCATTCTTTATTTTTGATCAAAGAGCGCCAGTTCGCGCGGTTTCGTTTCGCGTCGCTGTCTTTTATTGCTTGATATCCCCTTTTGGCGATGTTTCACAAAGAGCAACTTTTAGTGGAACGACATTGTTGTATACCGTATTTTTTGCCGTATAAGACGCACCGTCTTATACGGCATAAATTTAAGATTAATTAAAATTGGGGGATTTAATTTAAAATTGGGTGTGTCTTACACGGCGAAAAATACGGTAATATTGCGTTTTTTACGCTGCTATTTTGAATAACGTTTGATTTTTCAAAATTTTAATTAAATCTTATAAAATTGAGTGTTTATTGTTTTTGCTACATAACTTGCAGTCGTGAAAGGAGTTAGTGTAGGAGATATAGAGATTAAATAAGAACCAGTTTAGACATTTTTTGTTGCTGCTTTATTTCTAGGACATAAATTAACTATTACTGTTTTTCAGAAAACCAATACTTATAAAATCACAGGCCCGTCATTTGGGGGAGGGGGGGGGGGAGTTAATTCCTCTCCTTCCCGGCTTTGAAAAATCAATTTACATGTAAGCGGGCGTGGTTTTTGTCATTTTTGGTGCAATTTACATTGTGTATGCAGTGTTTGCCCCCGCTCCCCTGGAAAAATTTGAAAACTTGTGTAAATACATATAGGATATATAAGCAAGGGCGGATACAAGGGAGGGGCAATGGGGGCGATCGCCCCTCCCTTGAGGGACTCTTCCACAGCGGTTCTTAGATTTTGAAGTTCAAAAAAGGCAGTTTTAGTTGATTTTTGATGATATTAAGAGAAAGGGTGAGGATTCGGAGCTCTGATTTGGAAATTTTTCGAAATGGAAGACCAAAACATTTGTAACCAACATGTGTTAACAAGGGTGCATGGAGAAAAAAATGGGCAAGTAAAAAAAAAAAACTCAATCGCCCCTCCCTTGGAATATTTCTGGATCCGCCCTTGTATATAAGGGACTGATTTGTTACCACGAATAAGTAAGTTTTGAACGACGTCAATCGTCGCCAAATATGATTCGTGACTTTTTCCGACAATTTTGGGCTTTTAAAAGTAATGCATATTGTATGATGTGCTTTAATAAATGTAATTTAAAATTTTAAATGAAACCATTAAGATCATGACAGGACCTATAGTCTGTGGGCCAAGCACCGATATCGTTAAAGTTCGTTTACCAATTTTAGGGACTACGGGAACTTGCTTGAAATCAACTAATAGTGATGTACTCAATCGAAAAATCCAATGTTCCCAAGCAGACCTTGTCTCATTAAGTTTTAATTAGTAACTGAAATAGGGACTATATTCCTTAGCCTGTTGGCTCATTCACAACAAAAATTGTCTCTAGGTGGGGCTGTTGCACAAAATATTTGCAATTTAAAATTTCAATAAACAGGTTTTCTACCCTAGTTTTTCTTTTTCATACGATTTTATGTTGCAAAATATATTAATAAGTCATAATATACTTACTTCACGTCTTTTGTGATTCAGTTACTAAGAAAATCACAAAAATGTATCAATCCACATTTCCGCTTGTTCTTAATCTCGTTGTTTCGTTAATGGCACTATATAATCCAGTCAATGAATACATTATAGAATGCATGGAATATGCGAGAGTATTTGACTACAGAATATTGTTAGGGGTAGTTAGTAAGTTAATATACTAAAAGTCCCCGACCCTGGGGGGTGAGCTAAAGGTGGGGGGGGGGAGGGGGAAGCAAATTTTGGGTTTCTCGAAAAATCGCGGTAATGGTGGGAAAAATTGGTTTAAAATAAAAATTCAAGCTAAACAAACTTCGTATAACAGTGTTTCTACACATATTTGTTGAATTTTCAATAATTTTCCAGGTGTATATTGTGAAAAAACGAGAAATTTCGGAAAAACTCTATTTTTGTCAAGCAACGTTGAATGGTTCTATTTTAAAAAGGGAGACAGCTTGATTACGAAAATGCACGATAGCAGCATTTCCACGTACTCCGATATTATTTTATTTTTATAGAAATGATAAGGAAGAGAAAAAAAAAACACCAACACAAATCAACACCTCAAATGTACGAATGTAGCGAAAAACAAAACAAAACAAAGAAAAATCCCTTCTCATTCCTTATCTCTCTTATCACAATCACCCCCTGTTTCATAAAATCGGTTGAGACCTGACGCATGCGCGAATTCGAGGAAGGTCGCCGAAAAGAATATCAAACAGTATCTATATATCCATCTATATGTACATATAAATATATAGGCAGAGACAGACACATATATATGATATTTAACGTAATTATCCGCCCCTAGAATTCCATTTTCGCATATTTTGCCATCTATCTTTAATGGCCTGTAAAAAACTAATGAGACAATATTTTTTCGGGAACATTGTGTTTTTTTCATCTGTAGACTCTAAGGATTCAGAAAAATATCACATTTTGTAGTCCCCGAAGTTGGCAAACGAAACCATGTTTCTAAGCATCTTTTCTGCCTTCGGCCCACAGACTATAGCGGAGAAACGTTCTAAAGAACGCATTTTTTTTAATCTTTCGAATGAAATCAAAATGGAGACGATACGACAATTATTTCGCTAGATAGAGTCAATTTTGTGCCCAAAAATTGAAGTTCGAATAAAAAACGAACCGACACTTTTTAGAGGGTGGGTCTAATTTTCGTCAATACCCCGCGGGATAAGCTTCAAAATCATAAATTTTCTTGCAATTCGATAAAGAAATGAGCGAGTTTCGACCGGGTATAGGATTCGGCTTAGAGAAATAATATATGGAGATATCGGCATAGCAACGCAATAAAACGTTAATAATTTGATCAGAAAAGAGGTTTTCGAACTCAAAGTTCAAACGCTTGTAACTTTTTTTCTAGTGGAGATAAAAGCTTGGTTCTTCGACTGTAAGTCGAATTAATTCTGGGGTTAAAAATATCGCTCTATCCAATGGCGTAAAAATCAAAACTGTGGAATAATTAGTTTATTTTTTATTGATGGTTTTAATGAACCAAGTATTGCAAGAAATCGGGTGAAGCCTTGCAAAAGGCAAGTTTAAAAATTGAATAACTCGTGCTGTGTTTAAGTTAGAGAATCGGAACAAACTGCATAGGACGGACAAAATTTTTCTGCTTCCAACGATATATAACATTAATATGTGAAAGTAATTTTTAACCCCAGTATTCGGCGATTTACGTGAAAATTTGCCTTGAATTCGAATAAAAAACGAATCTCTAATCGAATCTTTTCAAACTATAGCCTAAAGTCTTTCTGGATAAATGGACTATTCAACAAAAAAAGAATTTTTCAAATCGAACCAGTAGTTCCTGAGATTAGCGCGTTCAAACAAACAAACAAACAAACAAACTCTACAGCTTTATATATTAGTAAAGATATAGAAGAAAGTAAAAACGACTAGTTTTGTATATGTATGTCCAGTAGGGTGATTCAGAAATGTATGGAAAAAAATAAACTTTGTAATTTTGTGCGTCTTACCCTCTTATTTTGTGCCACTATATACACTGATTATTTGTGCAAAATTTTGACAAAATATATTAATATTTAGAGGTCGCTCAAACGCCTTGAAATTTCGTGATATTGACAAAAACGTGATCGTAAATGATATCTATAGAAAAAAGTAGCCTTTGTATTTTTGTGCGTCTTACCACCTTATTCTGTGCCACTATATACACTGATTATTTGTGCAAAATTTTGGCAAAATATATTAATATTTAGAGGTCGCTCAAACGCCTTGAAATTTCGTGATATTGACAAAAACGTGATCGTAAATGATATCTATAGAAAAAAGTGGCCTTTGTATTTTTATTCGTCTTACCGTCTTATTTAGGCCCTTTATATACACTGAATCATTCACCCAAAATTTTAGTAAACTATATTTACATTTAGGAGTACTTCAAATTTTGTGATAGTGGCACAAATGCGAACGTAAATAATAATAATAATAAAGTTACTTTATTGCTTTTTTATATCTCCGAAGAAAAAAAGCGTGCAATCACAAAATGAACTATATATCTGAAAAACCAATGAAATGCAGAAAAGTATGAAAACTAATCAAATACGGAAAAAATATAAAAAACAAATTTAAATACATTAAATATATAGTAATTCGCTCATTAATTCTTGCAATACTTTTTAAGGTTACTTTTTTGCAACTTTGAAACCTTTTCTGTGTTCCTGTACCACTTGAAGAAGACACTGTCTTTGTTTTTCGTCGTTAGTGATAGTCTTAACAAATGCTTCAATAAGGGCCATGCCACGCTCCGTATTGTCGTTTACAATCCTCAGTTTCTTTGGTAGTATAAAGCCTTGTTGGTAGCTATCTTAAAGATTCGAATGCTCAGGATCAAACAGCTGATATATTTTGAGTTTCTTCTTTACATGAATAAGGACGCTAAAAATATTCCAAATCATTTCTTAGTGCTTGCACAAAAAGGGTTGCTGGGAACCCAGCTCTTAGATATTCTTTCCCATTAACGATAAGAATGTGAAAGAAATCACATTCATATGTTACGAATACCTTTTGTTTGTCCAGCTGCAAGTTTGAACTGGTTGGGAAATATCCATAACTTGAAGCCATAAAGAATCTTTAACACAGATATAACACGAGGAACCACTCCTGGGACACGAAAACATACACCAAGAGAAGGTGCTCTGCTCAAGAAAATCGCACTAAGCTCTAGTATCTTCCTTGGACACTTCTTTTACATGGGTCATCAGAAGTTAACTTTGCGCAACTTCCATTACTAGTTGCACGTTGCTCTGAATGTGCTACCAACTCCTCAACCTCATCGTTCCTCACTCCAGGTTTAAAATTAGAATGTTTTATTCTGGACTATGATTGCTAAAACCGCTTAAAAAGCAGTATTGTAGATCCAATGGCAGTGGATGGTTCCACGCAATTGCGTGAACATCGCATCTGACATTGCACGCAATCAAATACCCCAATTCTACCTATTTCTTGGTTTATCGGTTAAAATACCGAGAGACCAAGAGTAGAATAGATTTCGGTTGTAATACCACAGAAAACACAATGTCTAAAATATAATGGCGGAAAGCACAATATAAAAGTTGCTTCCCTAGTTTTTTTTCCCCAAGTTCAAACATGCTCCAACTTTAGTACCGGCAATGCATGTCGTATTGAAACACATACCACGTACGAGCTCAGTAAGTTCCCATTTATCTAACTGGTTATCGTATAGCAGCATTTTCCGTAGCAATTCCAATGCCTGACTAACTTACTAGAACCCAGAAGTAAATCATCAATGCTTGTGGTCCTGATACTAATACTGGTATGAAACCCGCCGATCATCCTTCATTTTCCCAATATATTTTGCATAAGTGTTTCGTTCCAGTGAACTATCAAAGGAAGTCCTAGATTTAAACGACTTTTGTAAGTTAACGGCCAATTCAGAGCGAATAGTTTGCATTTACCGTTTTATGGACGTTGTCAAATCCTCCCCATTTTGACCCATACTTTGTACTGTAGCAGCTACTATCAAAGTGGCTTTCTGTCACTTATACTGGGCCCTGTCTAGAGTGGATGCTAGGTGTTTTAGCCAAATAAACTCATACACCTCAAACAACCGAAAAGAAAACAGAAACCACAGCCCGAGCTTGCAGCTGCATTTTCTACCCAAACTCAGGTAAGAGATAATGCAGCTTTGGAGCGGGGGGGGGGGGGGTAATCGTTACAACTCACTTTGAGCTATTATTTTATTGACTAATTACTTAGTAGAGTAAACTAACGTTTTAAGTTATTCCATTTTATATGAAGAATAATATTATTTCGGGTAATGAAACTATATACTCCAACTCTCGAAATTGCTAATTTTCAACAGAATTCGATCGCGTTGAGCGACCTCTAAATATTATTCAATTGAGCTAAAATTTTACATACATCACATTCATGAATAGTGTAAAAAAACTGCGGGGTAAGACCAGAGAAATTCAAAAAAATTTTTTTTTGAATCACCCTAATGTCCAGGGTAATCTTCCAAACTACTGGACTGATTTTAACCATTTTTTCACCGTAGATAGCTGCAGTAACAGGGAGAAGGATAAGCTATAATTTATTTCTAAAAAGCTTAGTTTAAAAAAGTTTATTATGGAAAACAGTTAATTTTATGTCATTTCCCCATTAAATGATTAAATTTTCAACCCATTGTTGCAAAAATTTGGTGCCATGCAGCAACAATATTGATTGTAATCATATTGAAAATTTTGAACCAAGGCTTCTCTGGAGTAAGTATGAAATATTAAGAGAACAGCTTGCAGAGACTCCGAATATGTTAGACACTTGTTTCATTGCAGAGTTTTATGAAGAACATGGACTCGGTATTTTCTCTGGAAATCTTCAAAATGTAACTGCATTATATGGCAGTAAAGTTGTTTGTTAAATCTATATACATAAATGACTACTTTTTGTATGTATGTCCAGTAGGGTGGGGCGAAAAATAAAAAGTTTTTCAGATCAACTTCTAATAGTTGCCAAAAGTTGTCTTTGGTGATAGTTAGCTTTTGTGCAAAATTTGAGAAAAATCGGTTAATATCTTCAGGGGGCGCTGCTATCGCAACGTTTTATCATAGCTTTTATCGGGATTTTATGGTTAAAATATGAAAAACAATACCGTTAGCTGATCTCATTGCATTTTTTTTTTACTCATAAGATATATTCATGCATTCAAAGCATATGAAATAACTCACAAAAAATTATTTTATATGATGTATTTATATTTCAAGCATTTAAAAAGAAACAAAAACGTGAAAAAAAGTGATTTTTTTAAATATAAATATATCCTATAAAAATCATGTTTGTGAGTCATTCCATATGCTTTTAATGCATGAAAACATCTTTTGAGTAAAAAAAAACGCAAAGAGACTAGCTAAAGGCATTCTTATTGATATTTTAACCATAAAATCCATAACAAAGCTATGGTACAACTTTGCTATCGCAGCGCCCCCTGAAGATATTAACCGATTTTTCTCAAATTTTGCACAAAAGCTAACTATCATCAAAGGCAACTTTTGGCAACTATTAGAAGTTGATTTGAAAAACTTTTTATTTTTCGCCCCACCCTAATGTCCAGGGTAATCTTCCAAACTACTGGACCGATTTCAACCATTTTTTCACCGTAGATAGCTGCAGTAACAGGGAGCAGGATAAGCTATAATTTATTTCTAAAAAGCTTAGTTTAGAAAGTTATTATGGAAAATAGTAAATTTCATTTAATTTCCCCATTGAATGATGAAATTTTCAGTCCATTGTTGAAAAAGTTTGTTGCCTTGCAACAACAATATTAATAGTGATTATAATAAAAATTTTGAGCCAAGGCTTCTCTGGAGTAAGTATGAAATGTATTGCTTTCTTAGGATTTTTATATTCATCTACGCCAATAATCGATACCGGGTGAAATAAAAAGATAATTGATTTTGGCAACAGTTAGAAAATAGAAAGTGATTTGTTTTGGAAAATCATAATACGGATAAAATAAATAATGCATTTAAGTTTGATTTCACGTTCTCCTCCACACCCCGTTAATCTACCGCAGGGTCACAAAAAATTGCTTTGAGAAATATGATTCTACTGGGCTCCATATATTTATTTTCTTGGATTTGGAATGTTGCATTTAAATCCGTGCGACGCCGGGGACATCAGCTAGTAAATATACAGGGTGTCCACTCCAATCGTGGACCAATAGCTAATTTCTAAACCGTTAGAGATAAGCATATAGTTTATTTTGGAAAAAATCTCCAAATTACGAAAGGAATTTTGGGTCTATGAAATGTTTTTCAAAAAATCAAATTTTGAAAGAGTTACGAAATTTAAATTTTTATACTGCCTCCCTGTCCTATCAATCATATTTAGTAAAACATTCTTGACACTGTAACGTTTAAAACTTAAAAAAAAAAAAATAAAAAAAAAAAAAAAACACTGTTTTGCGACAAAAATTGACCGAGTTATGACGTTTTGAAAAATCAAGATTTTGCATTATTTCATGACGTCATCGAGAGATCGCTTAAGGGACCGTATGCGAAATCCTTCAAAATCTTGATTTTTCAAAACGTCATAACTCGGTCAATTTTTGTCGTAGAACAGTGCTTTTTTTTTTTTTTAGTTTTAAACGTTACAGTGTCAAGAATGTTTTACTAAATATGATTAATACGACTGGGGAGCCGTATAAAAATTAAAATTTCGTAACTCTTTCAAAATTTGATTTTTTGAAAAACATTCGAATAGACCCAAAATTCCTTTCGTAATTTGGAGATTTTTTCCTAAATAAACTATATGCTTATCTCTAACGGTTTAGAAATTAGCTATTGGTCCACGATAGGAGTGGACACTAGGGTGGTCACAAGTAACATGGGGAAAAATTTTTTTCAACTAATCTTTTGCGGCACCCCCCTAAAATGTGCCAATGGGCTAGAAAATGAGATTTGCAAAGTTTTAGCTAAATCGGATAATATTAACACGTGCCGCAAAGAGGGTAAAGTTAAGAAAAACAGCGATTTTTAGGCTAAAATTGTAGTTTTTACTCTGTAAAACCAAAACTACTCATCCTAGAAGCTTTAATTTGGTCTCATTTTGTAGGAAATTTTATTTTCTTTAAGTCTAATCTTATTTAAAGTTTCGAAAAAAATGATAAAATATTTTTCAGAATTTTCACAAGTCAGGCTGCAAAGCAAATCCTCGAAATTGCAAGTAACATGGGGAATTTTTTTTTTCAACTAATCTTTTGAGGCACCCCCCTAAAATGTGCCAATGGACTAGAAAATGAGATTTGAAAAGTTTTAGCTCAATCGGATAATATTAACACGTGCCTCAAAGTGGGTAAAGTTACGAAAAACAGCGATTTTTAGCCAAAAATCGTAGTTTTTCCTCTGCAAAACCAAAACTATTCATCCTAGAAGCTTTATTTTGATCTCATTTTGTAGGAAATTTCATTTTCTTTAAGTCAATTTCATTTAAAGTCTCGAAAAAAAATGATTGAATATTTTTCAGAAATTTTCAAGTCAGGCTGCAGCGTAAATCCTCGAAATTGCTTAGAAAAAAATAAATCATTAAAATGTAAATTAATAAGTTCTTTTAGTAAATTTGATAAACTCTACGGATAATGTTGACTTTTTAGAGAAAAAACAGCAATATTATTACGAATATATAATAAATTTATGTCTTTGAAACTCATAGATAAAATAAATAACTGCGAGTATAACTTATGAAATGAGCAGTACAAGCCATAAATGAAGGGCTTGGAGAATGAAGGGGCTAAGTTACATTTTAAAAAATGAACACTCTCTACAATGGTAAGCAATAGATACAGGTGAGCAAATAAAACTTGGTAAATCAAACAATAGATATCAATAGACCAATTTCATACGCACACTAATGACAAAACCAGAAAACAAAAAAGCTGCAATAACTACAACAATAAAACTTTAAACTTTAATTATTCGCAATTTCTGTTTTGTCGCTTAACCTAGTTCTGTTTTGTCGCTAGTTTGTATGTAAAGAGCAGTAAAATAATGTTATATAATTTAACAGTATAAGTATAAAGGTGCATTAAAGCTTTTATTGTCATTTTAACTCTTTGCTTTCTATCTTAACCCCTTAATTCCTCTATTTTAACACAGGAATTTGTTTCATTTATTTCTAAAGTACCGCGAAAATATCCCTTTTTTAATTGGCAAAGTAAATCCAACAATAAGCAAATAAATGTAATTGAATATTGTAATGATTTTAGGTTTTGCATGAAAATTTCGTATTTTTGATATACTCTACGATTTAACCTGAAAATTGCCAAATAAATACTTTGGACATGATAGCAAAAATGAATAGGATAGCACTTAACGAGAATTAAATTTCCTACAAAATGAGACCAAAATAAAGTTTCTAAGATGAATAGTTTTGGTTTTATAGAGGAAAAACTACGATTTTTGGTTAAAAATCGCTGTTTTTCGTAACTTTACCCACTTTGAGGCAAGTGTTAATATTATCCGATTAAGCTAAAACTTTTCAAATCTCATTTTCTAGTCCATTAGCACATTTTAGGAGGGTGCCTCAAAAGATTAGTTGAAAAAAAAATTTCCCCATGTTACTTGCAACTTCGAGGATTTGCGTTGCAGCCTGACTTGTGAAAATTCTGTAAAATATTTAATCATTTTTTTCGAATCTTTAAATAAGATTAGACTTTAAGAAAATAAAATTTCCTACAAAATGAGACCAAAATAAAGCTTCTAGGATCAGTAGTTTTGGATTTACAGAGTAAAAACTACAATTTTTAGCTAAAAATCGCTGTTTTTTTTAACTTTACCCTCTTTGCGGCACGTGTTAATATTATCCAATTGAGCTAAAACTTTGCAAATCTCATTTTCTAGCCCATTGGCACATTTTAGGGGGGTGCCGCAAAAGAAATTCGAAAATTGATTTTTTGTGACCACCCTAGTGGACACCCTGTATAAATCACATTAGCTCACTCTCAATAAAAAAAATCCTCACTAAGGCGGCTGTAATTTCAGGACTTAAACATAATTACAAAATCACACTTCCGCGTGTTCTAGACAATTGACCTTGAACGTAAGTTTCTCCGACAAGGGCAACGCAGAGCGAGGTGAAAACTGATGCCAAAAGTCGAGGAAAACTATTAAAAAAGAAAAATCTAGACGTAAACTAAACACACCATCTGGCTATTAAATTCTCCCCGAGAAAAGCGAAATAAGAATTGATATTAAAAATAGAAAAAAGTGTCTGGCTTGATGGTTACGCAAATGTGTTTACAGTTGAAGTCGTGGTTAGAAATTTTCGCAGACGACTTTTTAAAAGTTGGAGGAAAAAGTGTGTGGTTAATGTGATTAATCGCTGTTATTATGAGCGGAGGAAATAATTTGTAATTTTCGGTGACAGTTATAATAAATCTTAACAGAAAGTGGTACTTTTATAGAAAGTTTTTGCAGTTTTTGTTAAAAACATATTGAATGAAGTCAATTTAGCCTTTGAACTGGTTGTGATTCAGGCGGGAAAAAGTGATGCACAATACAGTCTCACAGCTTAAATATAAGAAACAGAAAAGAAACGTAGACAAAATAACGAATAAAAATAGCAACAAAATAGCTGTATACGGTCTAAAATTTTTTCATGCGACCTCCACTGTATCTGCGCACGCGCCAAGTCTTTTCGGACTTTCTCGAAATAGGGAGGGAAAGCAACGAGGAATTACTAAGCGAATAAAAGCTGAAGGCATCGGGAAGTGCGCATCTTAAACCTATCTCCCCTTTTTCAGATGGAAACGTCCGTGGCTGCCAGGCGCACAAAACGCAAACAAACAGTAGTGCTCCTGTGGAAAGTTGACCTCTTTTTCAGGCCCGTCATTTAAGGGGGGGGGGTCAATTGCCCCCCCCCCTGACTTTGAGAAATCAATGTATTTACATATAAGTGGGCGTGGTTTTTAGCCTACTTTCCCGTTAAAAATAAAAGAAAGACGAAAAAAGTATTAAAAGTAGCTTAATGCATCTAAAAAATATCGCCAAGTCCAAAAAATATCGCCAAGTTAAAAAATATCGCCAAGTCAAAAAAAAATATCGCCAAGTGAAAAAAATAAAAAGGTAAAATGAATATCGAAAAATTAAAAATTTGAAAGTAGGGTATTGAGATGGGGAATTTGTGTGTCGGTCGGTCGGTCTGTCTGTCCCCCCCTAATAACTTTTGAATGAACAGTCCGATTTGGACAAACTTTTTTTTTGTTGGAAAGATCTCGGCGAGTACAACTCATTCCCATATTTGTTTTTTTGATATGAACAATTTTTGGTTCAAATTTGAGCCGTTCAAACAACAGGTCCCGCGATACTAACTTTTTAATGAACAGTCCGATTTGAACAAACTTTTTTTTGTTGGAAAGAACTTTTCAAGGATACTTCATTCCCGTATTTACATTTCCGATTTGAACAATTTTTCGTTCAACATTGAACCGCTCAAGCAAGCTGTCACCCCTAATAACTTTTGAGTAAACAGTCCGAAAAAAAATGACTGACTGTGCAGACGATTTTTTGTTTATTTATTCATTTGTTTTATTGAATTTATTATTATTATTATTATTATTTTTGGCAGAGACGATTTTTTTTGTAACAAAAATGTTTCATTCACGAGGGCATTTTATTCTTTATTTATATTTAACAACTGGCAACGGATTAAAAGTGAAATTCGAGACATTTTATCAACGGACGAGTTTTTTTTTTTCTTTTTTTTTTCTTTCTTTGATAAAATGTGTTTTGATGTACTTTGTACTTTTAATTTTTTTTTGAAAACAATTGAGGAATTTTTCTACGGAAGAACTGTAACAGTTACATTCTTTAAAAGGTGCGACAAAACTTTATTTATTCATTAATTTATTTTTTATGTGTCTATTTCATCTGATGAGAGGGGTATATTTTGCTTTTAGAAATCAGCTTCAAGTGCTAAAAAGGTATGTTTGACATAATTTTTAGTCTTAGATAATCAAGAGAATAATGATCAGATGCTAGAATGCCGATGTCGATGTACGGGAAAGTAGGCTCGTTTAGTTCTTGACAGAACTTCTTGTTATGTTTTCTATTGAAATTGCATTGAGTTTGGACCCTTTGCCCCCCCCCCCCTGGAAAAAGTTGAAATGACGTCCCTGTTCGGGTAATAGGTAAACGCAATCGGCTATGAATTTAGTTGGGTTGCTTTCGTGTTGTTTTGTAAAAGTATTAATGAAAGTATAATCGGCAAAGAAAAAAAAAAAAAAGAGGAAAATAAGTGCAGATGTTTTCATATAGTGTACTGTCTGTTTGCGTTTTGTGCGCCTGGCAGCCACGGACGCTTCCATCTGAAAAAGGGGAGATAGATTTAAGATGCGCACTTCCCGATGCCTTCAGCTTTTGTTCGCTTACTACATCCTCGTTGCTTTTCCCCCCTATTTTGAGAAAGTCCGAAGAGACTTGGCGCATGCGCAGATACGGCGGAGGTCGCACGAAAAAATTTTAGACAGTATGTGGTTCTTACTTTAAATGATAATTAAATATTGTCAGATGTTTCTTATACATTTATTAGTCTTATACATTCTTTCTTTAGGTTATTTCTGATACATTATTATTTCATGTCTTCTTCTGATAGTCATGACTCTCAGTTTTTATATTGCGTTAATTTTCAATTCAATTCAATCATGATTATTTACAAAAATCCATTTCTAAATAATATTATATAAGTATATGAAATTGAAAGTATTACTTTAAAATCGGGAATTCGTTTCATAGAGAATGAGAAGACATACCTGCAAAGAAAAAAGGCAAATATTATAAACTGTAAAACATAATTACATTACATGACGCCGTACATAAATATTTCAAGATTATATTATAATTATTTAAATTTACATCTAGAGTGCGGTTAAGTAATTCCGACTTAAATACTGCTTCCTATAAGCCTTACATAAATCTTTCAAGACTATATTATAATTATTTAAATTTACACCTAAAGTGCAGTTAAGTAAAGCCAACCTAAATACCTCTCCCTATTATGGTATAACTCTTTACAACGTTGTATTTATTTGTATTGCATTTACTTGAGTATTTATAACGCATTTTTCTCTAAATCATCTGGTGACACTTGCACTCCCATAAACACCAAGGTAATTTATTCTCCATTGTTTATCTCTGTTGAAATTGGATCTTAATATTTATTTGATAAGAGGTAGCTATCACTGTTTCATTTGTTTCTGCGAAGTTACTATACTTCATTCATAGCAAAGATGGACGAAAAAAAAACAGGTTGTCAGAAGATTTCCATTATGCTCCCTTTTGCATTTTCTCTGGAATAAAAATTAATAAACGTTAACCAATTGTGTACGCATTCGCCCTATGCTTGGCCCGAATTTGCTTCAGTAAAGGGTCAAAACAGTGATTGCAGTCGCCATTTGGAGCATTTATTTGTTTACATATCGCACGCCTAGAAGAATACTGTCACAACTCAAAAGTCGAAACTCCGAATGTTCAGAGATGTACCCAGAGCCATGATTTAAAAGTCAAAAAGAAACGTTTATTTTAAAAGCATTATGAAAGCAAATGAGCCGAAATGATCTAACCCAGTGGTTCTCAACGGGGGCGATACCGCCCCCCTGTGGGCGGTGGGAAGATGGTGAGGGGCGGTGAACATATTTTGGGCGGCAGGGGGGCAGTGGACAGATTTTGGGCGGTAAGGGGGCGGTGGGTAAATTTTCAATTGTGATTGTAAGGATATGTTTTATGTGGGGGTGGCAGGAAACCCTCATCTTTTACATCACCAAGGGATAGCTCAAAAAATTATTTTCTGCAGATATCTCCCGAACCCTGATCTTTCTCCTAACACCATAAAGGATAGCCTAAAATTTGCCAATAACACTTGAATTTGAGAGCTACCTAACTTGACCGACTTTTTATGTCGTTAGAGCATCCCCCCTACAACATCAAAGATAGGTAGCAATCACATTTTTCTCGGTGCAATGTGAAAAAAAATTCCGGAGAAAATTCTCGAACCTTGACCATTCCTTCTTCATCAACAAAAATAGTTTAAATTTTGCATTTTTTATACTTCAAATTTGGAGAGCGTTGGAAGGAGCTCTAACTCGTTTTTCTAAACTTAGCCTTTAAATAACTTCAATTATGAAAAAATTTTATAAGAGACCTATTTCTTCTCAGTTAATGTTACCAAAAATTGCCTAAAATTACGTCAATTTTGAATGTTTCACAAGGGGTGGAATCTGAACGTAAGTTTCAACACCACGAAATCTAAAATTAAAGAAACCGCATTTTAAAGTTTTCAAAACAAATTTCGGGGGATATCCCCGATATTTCACTGCTGTTTTTACTCTGATGTTGCTAAAGGCATACTTATAACTTTTGTTATCTTATCTATCTCCTTCAAAGCAATAAATTAGTCAAATGGAATTTCTTTGAGTTGAACTTATCTCGTGATTTGTAAATTCAACTAAAACCATTTTTTTAATTAAAATTTGATTTATAATCTTTAAAGTGGACAGGTACGGGCCATAGGTTCAAGTCTTTGTCCCTCCTGGGAAAAATAGAATGAACGGCTTTGTTATTGCCTTACCGCAGCAAAATCCTATATCCGTACGAAATAAATAAGGCATGCGTATTTCATAACTGCAAGTAAATAAAAGCAAGACTGTTTGGGATCGGACGGTGAAGG
This sequence comes from Uloborus plumipes, assembly GCA_038373865.1. NCBI lineage: Eukaryota > Metazoa > Arthropoda > Arachnida > Araneae > Uloboridae > Uloborus > Uloborus plumipes. The sequence continues at coordinate 66,613 of JAXGGA010000561.1, forward strand.
AACTATTTGAACGTAGTGTATTTTCATAATACATTGGTTTTAAAACAAAATGTTGAAAACGGTGTATTTTTATTTCAAACCGTGTTGTTCTTATTTATCTTAAAAATTGTTCACTCATTTAATGGACATATTGTAGGCACTTGGTTCTTACTGGCACAGCTTTTCTTAGGAGGAAAAATGCCCGTTTTTTTCTAAAAATTATCTTAAAGAAAAAAAAGCGTGAGTTTTTTCATTTTATAGTCAGTTTTCAATTGTCTGTTTGGGAAATATTATAGAAGTAAACCCGTCAAAAAACTACTTCTACTTCCCCCACTCTTCCACTTTTACGTCCTTCGGCAAAGGGGGCGTTGAAAAAATTTTCAACCCAAAAGGGGGCGGTAGCTGTAAAAAGGTTGAGAACCACTGATCTAACCTAATGTATGATAGACTGCACTATTACTAATTGCTTTAATATATCAATTTCTTTTCCCCATCTTAAATTTTTCTGTTTTTGAGTTGTGACAGTATTCTTCTAGGCGTGCGATATAGTCTATCCCTCCCTTGAACAAGATATTAATTATACCTTTATTTTTTGGTACACAAGCTAAAGAACAATGAAACAATGCAAACTTTTCACGCAATTATTGCCGACTTTTTTTGACCGTGGGTGTGTGGTGTGTGCGTGTGTGTGCGTGTGAGTGTGGTTGTGTATACTTTTTTAGACCACGTTTTTGATGGTATTGGCAAGTAGCCAGTGAAGACAATTCTATATGAATTAGGGGAGAAAGGAAAAAGTTGATAGATAATTCTTCATTTTGAAATGTTTTGCTTCTCATTCAGCAAAAAGTCATTTCAGCAAACTGATGGATAAGGCCAAGTCCACGTAAACTTTAGGTTCGTCTTTCCATCTCCGCAGAGCCTGATTACTGAATAGGCCAACTAGGCCATGACCAGTGGCGGATCCAGCGGGAGGGGCACGGGGGGGTTGGGAGACGTAACAAGCGGTTGGGTGGCAGTATGTTTTTGCGTTCTCATTCCACTTGGCTATTACAGGCATTTAGTTTTTGATTCCTCAAAGTAAATCAAAGGGAAAAACTACTCACTTAATACATTTTTATTATACAGCTACATTTCTTCAAACTATTAAATATATTTTGATACTTGGCTGAAGGATACAGCGCCATGTCTGAATTCTTCCGAATTAAGACTCATCAAAAAAGTTGTCATCTAAAGCACTTTAGCTATAATATTGTTATGTTTTAACCGTTATGGGAAAGTAGATAGTTCTTCAGTGATATTTTCTCGTGTTCCGAGTTCTTTTTTATTCATTTACAAGCATTTTGCTGAATGAAATAATGTTGTGAACGTATTCTAACTCAAACCAATAACGTTCCCCTAATGCAAGGTATCCACAAATAAATAAACACTTTCAAAGGACACCTTCTACTACCAGAGCCATACTATACCATGACTGCTTGATGGAATGCCATTATTACCAGGAACCGAAAGGTAAGGAAAATACGATAATACATAAGTGTACGACAGTTGTTTGTTTTTAACAATAATTATTATTTTTCAAGTAAAAAATTAAACTGTGATTTTGTGCCCCTCCTGTAGATTTTTTCTGGATCCGCCACTGGCCATGACCTAGGGCTCCCTCAATTTAGGGGCCCCCAAATAGCCAAAATTGCTCTCGTCAATGGCTAAATTCGTTGATTCAATGCCTAATACTGTAAAGTCTCAGTACAGGGGTCCCAAAAAAGTATTTGGCATAGGGCCCCGTGATATTTCAATCGGACCCTGCATCTCCGTTTAGTTTATTTTGATAATAAATATGGAGATGGAGCTTAGCAACAAAATATTTTATCGTTTTAGCTTAAACCCGATCAAAATTCATGATTTTATAGCTACCAGTTTTTTTCGGCTCTCTTTGCTGTATCAGATTTTTGCCTCCAACTCGTTCACTTTCGTATTCCATGCTGATGGGGGCATAATAAGCCCGAAACTGCAGTCCGTGGATCGAAATGAACGAGTTGGCCGTGTATTGCATTAAATATTAATTTAATCAGGGGTGCCCAATTCCCCCAAACTTAATGGCGCAAACTCCCCCACTAAAGTTTTCACCAGGGCTGCTGAGTCGGAGTCGGAGTTGGACTGATTTTGGACCAAAGGGGTCGGAGTCGAAGTCGCTGAAAAACATGTCCGGCTCCGACCACCTCCGATTTGGATGAAATTTTATGGAGGCGAAAACATATCTTTGAAACTAACAGATACAAATTTTCAGCGTCCATTATTCAAGTCCTAAGCATCTAGGATCATTAAAAAGGGCTTCAAAATGGCGGGTTTACTTTGTGAAACGAATTGCTGTGTTTGGGCTTATGCAAGTGAATAAAAAATATTTGCAGCAAAAAGGCAATGTGTTAAAATAAAGTCTGGCCATCTAACACGAAAAGGGTTAGTTTTGTACGGGGTCAAATGACAAGAGCGGCACTTGTCTTTTGCTCTGGAGAAAATGAAGTTTTTGGGAGGTCACAGTGACCTCCGAGAATTGAGGTAAATGTGGTGAAATTACCTGCGAGTTATTGAGAAAATTACTTTTGAGAGGTCACCATGACCTTCAACTGGGATATCCCAGCTTGCTACCCCCCCCCCCTCTTAAAATGAGTCCTGTCTACGACCATGAATAAAAATGAAACTTTAACAAGAAGTTCTGTCAAGAACTAAACGAGCCTACTTTCCCGTACATCGACATCGGCATTCTAGCATCTAATCAATATTCTCTGGAATATCTGAAACTGAAAATTTTGTCAAACATACCCTTATAGCACTTAAAGCTGATTTCTAAAAGCAAAATATACCCCTCTCATCAGATGAAATGAACACGTAAAAAGTAAATAAACGAGTAAATAAAGTTCTGTCGCACCTTTTAAAGAATGTAACTGTTATAGTTCTTCCGTAGAAAAATTTCACAATCGTTTTCAAAAGAAAAAAAAATAAATAAAATAAAAGTACAAAGAACATCAAAACACATTTTATCAAACAAATAAAAAAAAACCTCGTTCGTTAATAAAATGTCTCGAATTTTATTTTTAATCCGTTGCCAGTTGTTAAATATAAATAAAGAATAAAATGCTCTCGTGAATGAACAATTTTTGTAATCAAAAAAAAATATCGTCTGCCAAAAAAAAAATAAATAAATAAATAAATAAAAATAATAATAACAAATTAAACAAAAAAAATGAATAAATAAACAAAAAATCGTCTGCCCAGTCAGTCATTTTTTTCTGAGCCTGCATTTCCGCCATGTTTTCGGAGTCGGAGTCGGAATCAGAGTCCTTACAGAAGATTTTTCAGAAAAGTACTTTACATACATTTTTTATCAAAAACGTTTTCTTACAAAGTTAGTTTGAAGGAAATCCGCCTTTAAGTTCAGAATCAACATTCAATTTAAATTTCCCAGTAGGCGCTCATGTTAAAAATTTTTCTGAACGGTTCATCATTGAACGAAAAATGGTTCGAATTGAAAAGTGAAATATGGGAATGAGTCTCTCCGAGATCTTTCGAACAAAAAAAGTTTATTCAATTCGGACGGTTCACTTAAAAGTTATTAGGTGGGGAAAGGTTGCTTGAACGGTTCAATGTTGAACCAAAAATGTTCAAACTTAAAATTTAAATACGGTAATAAAGTATCCTTGCCGAGATGCTTCGAAAAAAAAAATGTTTAAATCGGTCTGTTCACTCAAAAGTTATTAGGGGTGACAGCTTGTTTGAACGGTTCAATGTTGAACGAAAAATTGTTCAAATCGAAAATGTAGATGCGGGAATGAAGTATCCTTGAAAAGATCTTTCGAAAAAAAAAAGTTTGTTCAAATCGGACTGTTCATTCAAAAGTTAGTATCGCGGGACCGGTTGTTTGAACGGCTCAAAGTTGAACCAAAAATTGTTCAAATCAAAAAATCAAATAATGGGAATGAGCTGTTCTCGCCGAGATCTTTCCAACAAAAAAAAGTTTGTCCAAATCGGAATGTTCATTCAAAAGTTATTAGGGGGGACAGACAGACCGACCGACCGACCGACAGACCGACACACAAATTCCCCATCTCAATACCCTACTTTCAAATTTTTAATTTTTCGATATTCATTTTACCTCTTTATTTTTTTAACTTGGCGATATTTTTTGGACTTGGCGATATTTTTTAGATGCATTAAGCTACTTTTAATACTTTTTTCATCTTTCTTTTGTTTTTAACGGGAAAGTAGGCTAAAAAATGGACTTAAGATTTCAACCTTTGTTTACGGTTTTTTCCTCTTCACATTTGGGTAAAAAAAATAAATAATAAAAAAAGCGGGAGTTGGGAGTCGGAGTCGGAAGTTTTAAAATTCCGGAGTCGGAGTCGACCATTTTTCCACCGACTCCGCAGCCCTGGTTTTCACAGCCCTCTTGTGTTTTCTATTCTTACTTTTACCCCTTCATTTTATTTTACTTGTTTTTTTTTTAAATATTTTTCATTTAATTTTTTAAATATTATTATTTATTTTTTTAATAATATTTATTGATTGTTAGAAATTATAACTATTATTTTTTTACATATTAACTTTTTAAATGTACTAATTATGCACAGAACAGAATCGCTTTTTTTCCCTTCCAGACATTCCAAACACACCCACACTTACGCAAAAAATTAATAATAAAATAAATGAATAAAAAAAATAATAATAAAGAAATAATTTATTGTTTCTTTATTATTTTTTTTATTGGATTATCGCGCAACTTGCGCCATCCCCCCCCCCCTGTGGGCACCTTTGGATTCAATATTGAGAAATCATATTTTTGTATTGACATTTGTTACTGTTTAATAATTAGAAACACAAATAATATATTATATTCACATGAAATTAGTACATATATATTAGAGTAGTTTTAAATAAAGATTTTTGTGAAAGAAATAAATATAACTATTTATTACAAAATGTTAAATGATTGAAAGTTTAAAGAAAAAATAAAAAGTGCCTGGAATTCAATTCAGTAGGGCAAATATATCTATTTTTATTTTTTAGATGTGCACTATATTAGGGATGCACTGATTAATCTGCCACTTTGCCAATTATTAATAATTGACAAAATCGGTACGATATATCGGTGGAAAAAAATATATTTTTTAAAATATTATTCTTTAAAGTATGCCTTCACTAAGAAACTATAATCAATAATTCTATTAACGGTAATAATAATCCGCACAGTTGATATAAAATTTTTAATACTTTAATTCTCCAACTTTAAACAAAAAACGCCTAGATAATGTTGCAACATTTTTCATTTGTCGATACTTTTCTCCTTAGCACAGTGCTTTTAGATAATCTCTAATCTTCACAACGCATATATAAATGTTATAAACTAAATTGCTATTAATAATTGAAAAATTTAAATTAAAAGTACTCCTAAATTGGAGTATTCGCCACGGACTCCTTTTTTTTTTATTTTTATGTCCAGTTAACAATAATTAACAATGTGTTAATGCTATTACTGACAATAGTATGAAACTTGGTTCTAAGAAATTTGATAATACAGTAGAGAACCAATTATCCGGGATGTTTGGGACCACAGCTATCCCGGATAACTGAATTTCCCGGTTTTCTGAATCGCTACGAAGCGGTATTTTCTAATTGTTTATAACAAATAGTCATGCATCTTAAAATCTGAAGAGAAAACGATCCAGAAGTGCTTATAGATATTACAATATTAAAAATTTCTGAGCTATATGCCATTTTTATGGTATTTATGAGGAAACCGTTCATATTCATTTAGGTATTTCAAAAGAAAAAAAAGAAAAGCTGTTCATTTTTTAGAAATTGCCGAAAAGGCGTATTTTAAAAAGTGGCGGAAAAATCGACAAAATGTTGCCGGTTTTCTGGTTTCCTGGTATTTTGGTTCCCGGATAAAAGGTTCTGTACTGTATTTCGAAATAATTTTGGGACAATTGTGAAAATGGAACAAAAAATCTTCTTTCACAAATAAATTACTATTTCCAAACTCAGAATTGTATAAGAAAGAAAAAAAAAACAGTGATGGTAAAATTGGTAGTATTAAAAACAATCATCGTTGCCATAATTCGGCACAGCCGATTAATCGATAATCGATAATCGTTCAGTTTGCTTGTCGATGCATCCCTACAACATATATGTATTATTTTTTAATACATATTTTTTCTTATTGCGTTTGTGAGGTTGTGGGGATTATTGAACATGCTTCCCCCCCCCCCCCCCACCACCAGCTTTTCAATTTTTCATCCTTGACCTTCCGAAATGACATGGCTCCCATGACCGCTGTCATAAATAGAACAAAACACTCCTCAAATAAGGATTCGGTTAAAGAAAAGTATTACAAAAGTTCGAAATCTGAAGTCTCTGGTTCTTTTATTATAAGCCACTGGCAGTCGACTTTTTCAGACATAGCGTCTAGACGGGAAAAAGAGGCAGGGAGGAGGGGTGGGTGTGTGAATGTTTCAAGGAATACAAAATGCCGTATCAATGGAGTAAAGGAAGCAATAAAATAAGGAAAAAATGCGCTTAAACGGTTAGCTGAATAAGCACAATTCTCACTTTATATAATTTGTATATTTCGTGTAGAAGTGGGAGAGTGTATTTATCGTTAGATGAAGGGTTTTTTTTTTTTTTTTTTTTTTTTTTTTTTTTTTTTGTGGGAAGGGACATTTTTCACTGACTTTCTGAATTGGAAACTTTTCCGGGATACTTTTTACTACATTTTTCTGGGAAATTTTCCGTGTGATAATATTAGATTAGGCGATTAAGTCTGTGATAAATTTCTTTCATACACTGTAAAAACTGAATGTTGTTTTTACAGCAAGACACCGCTAACTTTATTGTAATAAACTGTAAAAATTGCTAATTTTACAGTAATAAACTGTAAAAGTGCTAAGTTTACAGTGCTAAACTGAAATTACTAATTTTACAGTGATAAACTGTAAAAGTGCTAAGTTTACAGTGCTAAACTGTGAAATTATTAATTTTACAGTGAAAAACTGTAAAGTGCTAAGTTTACAGTGCTAAACTGTGAAATTACTAATTTTACGGTAATAAACTGTAAAAGTGCTAAGTTTACAGTGCTGAACTGTGAAATTACTAATTTTACAGTAATAGACTGTAAAATAGCTTTTACTGTTTATTACCTTGCATTTTACAGTTTTAAGTAGGAACCTCTGCTACCAGTACTGTTGTTTTTTCAGTACAGTTGCCAGTACTGTTGTCAATTATACTGTTCTTTTTACAGTATAATACGGCTAAATTCTACGGCAATAAACTGTAAAATTTCTAACTTTACAGCGAGAAACAGTAAATTAGGTAGTTTTACAGTTTATTACTATGCATTTTACAGTTTTAAACTGAAACCTCAGTTGCCAGTATTATACTGTAAAAACAAGTTTATTTTTCGCAGTGTATGGGGCAATAGTTTTTTTTTTTCAGTTTGTCCATTATTGAAAAAAATTGTCTTCATTTAAACAAAAAGGGGCCTTGGTGGTGGAGTGTGGTTGTGCGTCATTCTCGTAATCCCGGGGTGGCGGGTTCGATTCCCTTCCCCCGCCCTGGTTGTAACTTCCTCCCAGTGGTTCGCATCCCCCCCAAGCTAAATGGCGCAATTCCAACCCCCCCCCTCCCCAATTTTGCACAACCCTTTTGTGCTCTTTATTTTTATTTTTATCCCTCTTTTTTATTATATATTTTTTTAATATGATTTATTTATTTTTTTTAAATATGATTTATTTATGTTTTTAAATATGATTTATTTATTTTTTTAAATATGATTTATTTATTTTTTTAAATATGATTTATTTATTTTTCTAAATATGATGATTTTTTTTTAAATATGATTTATTTATTTTTTAAATATGATTTATTTATTTTTTTAAATGTGATTTATTTATTTTTCTAAATATGATGAATTTTTTTTTAAATATGATTTATTTATTTTTTCTTTAATTATAACTGTTATTTTTTAAAAATTAATTTTCAAAAAGTACTAATTATGCGCCAAAATATAATCGCTGTTTTTCCCTTCCAGACATTCTAAGCACACACACAGGCACAAAAAATAAATAAATAATTTAAATTAAAAAGATTGATTATCGAATTATTTAATAAGTAATTTAAATTAACAAATTAGTTTAAAAAATCCCCCACTCCAAAAAAAATATTTTGGAGCAACTTGCGCTATAATCCCAGTAGTCACCCCTGCAGTGCTGTCAACTCTGTCCTACAAGTACTGTTTTATACATTGTGTCTATTGTAAAAAATCCTTCTTGTGTTTGTCCGGAGGTAAGGCGCTCGGTTCACAGTCCCATGTGCATGTGAAGCTGACTAGCTTCTAAATAAAGAAATAAATAAAACGAAATTTAAACAAAAAGTACAGGTTATAATTCGTACTAGATTCATAGGGACCTTTAGGGCTCTGTGGCAGGGTTGTCATTTCCTCCACTTTTTTGCAAAAAGTCCGGGACGCCGGAAGAAATGGACGAAATGGACAAAATTGGACGAAATGGACAAAATGGAAGAAATGAAAAAAAAAAAAAAAAAACCTTTTTTTCATACGTTTGATGTATAAAAATGTTATGATGCACAATTAGTATCTCTTTTGCATTACCTATTTCCCAAAATTGAATAATGGTATCATACAAAAAAGAAAAGAATGGCAACTAACCCAGGGCTGTATTTAAGTGGTGGATTTTTAGGGTTCAAACTCCCTCCGAAAATTTTCAAAACTTTACAAAAATGCTTTTCATGGGTTCTCACTAAAAAAATATTCTTGCTATTTTATTTTGATTTTCTTATTTACTTTGAAACTGCATTTGAAAAATGAAATTATCATTGAACAATTGAAGTACAAATTAAGTGTTTTTTCTGCAGTATTTATTGTTATTCAAGTTATTGCAAAAAAAAAAAAAAAAAAAACAAAAAAACACCAAATATCTTCAAATTTGTAAGTACCAAACTCTTCATTTAACACATCTTACCAAGTGTCCGTAAAATATAAATTTCAAAAGTACTCCTTTGAATGCGTGTATCTGAGTTAGCTCATCTATCCAGATTTTTTTTTTTTTCTTCATTGAAAAGATGATTTTTTTTTTTTTTTTTTGCATTTTTCATGTTGATATCCTTTTAACATCCATTGTGACAAAAATCAACAGTAAAAAGAATATAAAATCTAATTTTATTGACTTTATAGATTTCACGAGAAATAGGTTTGGTAAAACCCTCCCTAAAACTAAAGTCTGGTTATGGCCCTGAATTAACCCATTTATTTTTAACTAATTTTAGTTGAAAGAATACAGTAACCCCTCGTTATATCGCACTTTCCGGGGGACAAGAAAAAAGCGGGATATATCTGAAAGCGCGATATAACCGAGGTCATTAAAAATAAGTTTCTATCCAGCATGTAAGTAAATTATACGTGCACATACATAAAAATTCATTTATTCGAACATTAGCTTGTTTTTTCAGTCAAAAGTAACAAAAAAATATAACTTTTACAGATTACTACTACACATTACTAACAGATGCTCTTCACTTATTGTATCAATACAAAAGAAAGTGTTCAGTCGTTTCCAAACTGTCTCCGCAGTATGCAAGTTTGGGTAACAGGAATTTGCTGCTTCGTTTCAGCGAATTCAGAAGAATAGAAGAACCCTCGTTTTGTTCATTGATGACAAAATAAATGAGAAAGAGACCTTTTCTGAGCACCTTACATATTTTTTCAAAAATGGTTTCGAACTAAAAGCTTTTTTTTTTTTGGAGACAAAAGAAAAGAGCGATATATCCGAATGAGCGATATAAAGAGGCGCGATATAACGAGGGGCTACTGTATAATTTAACATAGTGAATAAACTATTGAGTGTAATTACATTATTATAGAGTAGACAAATAGAAATAAAAAGTGTTTTTTTAATATATGTAATTTTTAAACAGAAATTAAAGAATATTCGGTCACCTTAGATACTTATTTAACACATTACAATCCTTTAAAAAGTAAACTTTATATGATACTTTCTCATAAATTCTATGGTTAAATTTTGTTTGATACACATATAAATGTCTCTCATTTGTATTTGAAAATACATTACATGCAAAAGAAATATTGGTTTAATTTTGATTCAAAGACTAAATCAAAACTGAAGATCTAAATATTAAATAAGAACCTGAACTAAGACAAAAAGTGCATGTCAAACAGTTTTGGTTCAGTTTGAGTGGCTAGGACTACAAACTGCGTCAAAATTGGGAATGGCTTGTAAAAGCTTAAATTTTAAGTGAAACTCCTTCACAACAAATAAACATCTTAAACTTATTTGCTGCTGATGTGTGCTCTCAAAGCATTAAATCTTATCGTTAATATTCATTTATTTTATACAAATACTATATTTTTATAATATGTTGTTTATTAAATATTTGTTTATATACATAATTATAGGTGCTAATTTTGATAATAAAACTATAACCACATTGAAAAAAATTAATATTTTAAAACATTACTTTTAAACTTTGGATTTTTTAATCAAGAACTGTCATTTTCTTTAAAGTGGACAAAATGGACAAAATGCTATTTTGTCCGGGGCGGTTTTTTCCAGGTTTTTTCCGGCGGTTTTTTCCGCCCCGGACGAAATCAAACAACCCTGCTCTGTGGTAGAAGACTCGCTTCATGTGCCAGAAGCAGCGGTCGGAAGTAGCGCGCTACAAGTAGCGAAACTACTGTAGTAGCTACATTTTTTAGTAGTTTGTAGTGTAGCGCACTATTTTTTTAAAAAAGTAGAGTAGTGAGTAGCGCGATACAAAAAATAGTAGTTTGTAGCGATTTCTGGAAACTACTTTTAAATAAAAAAAAAAATAAATAAATGAATGAAAAAAAAATTAAAAAAAGAGAACGAAGAAAAAAAAACGAGGTTTAATTGACTCTGACTGGTGTAAAATTTGCACGAGTACAGCAGCGGACACAATGAGAAATAAGAACCAAAACAAATATGAGCTGATCTTAGATACCTCCTTTTGACAAAATACTTTCTATCTGTTTAATGTCATTGGTTTATTTACCATCATAATATTTATATTCCTTCAAACAATTTTCATGTTCCTAAAAATGGAAGGTTGAGTTCTTTCAATCTTTCAACTTTTAAATCCTTTCTTGAAGCGAATATTCGTAAAATTGTAAAAAAAAATAATCTAAAAAGGACAAATTTTAACAAAAATATAAATAAACAAATAAATTCAAAGACAATTCCTAGGTCTATTCCATATTCAAATGAGTTAATTTATTAATGTAAACCACTTTTCAAATTTTTTCGGTCAATCCTCAAACAATGTATGCTTTTTATTTATTCATTTTTAAAAAAGTAGCGAAGTAGCGACTACAATTCAAAAGTAGTTGTAGTCGCTACGTTAAGAAAAAGTAGTTGTAGTTGTAGTTAACTACTTTTATAGCAAAGTAGTTGTAGTTCGCTACAAAATAAATGTAGTTTTTCCAACCACTGGCCAGAAGTCTCGGGTTCAATTTCCACCGTTAACCTATGTGTGATTTCCTTTCCTATGTATTGTAAATCTAGCTTGTGTTTTTCCGCAATACCCCTTATATATGTGAAGCTTAAAAACTTGTGTCCAACACAAAAATGTTGGACATACATAAAATTGAAGGAACAAGTGGATGACGGTGATATGTGACAATTTTTTAAATTTCTAGAGAAAGCTTTCCAAAAAAACGTAGTATACAGGGTGTCCACTCCAATCGTGGACCAATAGCTAATTCCTAAACCGTTAGAGATAAGCATATAGTTTATTTAGGAAAAAATCTCCAAATTACGAAAGGAATTTTGGGTCTATTCAATGTTTTTCAAAAAATCAAATTTTTAAAGAGTTACGAAATTTAAATTTTTATACAGCCCCCCAGTCTTATCAATCATATTTAGTAAAACATTCTTGACACTGTAACGTTTAAAACAAAAAAAAAATCACTCTTCTACCACAAAATTTGACCGAGTTATGACGTTTTGAAAAATCAAGATTTTGAAGGATTTCGCGTACGGTCCCTTAAGCGATCTCTCGATGACGTCATGAAATAATTCAAAACGTCATAACTCGGTCAATTTTTGTGGTAGAAGAGTGATTTTTTTTGTTTTAAACGTTACAGTGTCAAGAATGTTTTACTAAAGATGATTGATAGGACTGGGGGGCTGTATAAAAATTTAAATTTCGTAACTCTTTCAAAATTTGATTTTTTGAAAAACATTGAATAGACCCAAAATTCCTTTCGTAATTTGGAGATTTTTTCCTAAATAAACTATATGCTTATCTCTAACGGTTTAGAAATTAGCTATTGGTCTACGATTGGAGTGGACACCCTGTATATTTTTTTTAATGGACTTTTCTCAAAGTGTAAAACGGGGTCATATTCTTAGCTATCAACCATTTCTGTGACTAAGCGGACATGATACTGATGGAGGGGATGGGCACCCCTGATACCGTATAATGGAATATCCCGCTTATTAGAATATTTTTTTCGTGACAAGAGGGCCGTTCCATTAAGCGGGCTCGACTGTGTTTTTATGCAGAAGACAATTTTTGTTTTGTTTACCTCTTATTTTAAGCCTTTTTTTTTCGTTGTCCATGATATCCGTGCCATCCAATTCCGCGGATAATCAAGAGTGTACACTGCACAAAATGAACTGTTGCTTTTACAGTATAGTACTGGCAGTCAGGGGTGCCCACAAGGGGGGATTATGGCGCAAGTTGCCCCATCAAAATTTTTGGGGGGGATTTTTGAAAACTAATTTATTTATTTATTTACTTAAACTATTTATTAATTATTTTTTTAATTTAAAATTTTTGCGGATGTTTTTGAATATAAATTGCTCATCAATTTATTTTTGTAATTTAAATTATTCATTAATTTATTTTTTAATTCAAATTATTTATTTTATTTCTTTATTTTTATTCTTTTTGTGTGTGTGTGTGTGTGTGTGTGTGTGTGTGTGTGTGCGCTTGGAATGTCTGTAAGGGAAAAAAGCGATTCTATTCTGCGCGTAATTCGAACTTTTAAAAAATTAATAATATGTAAAAAAAAGTTAAAAAATAAATAAATAATATTTAAATAAATAATGTTTAAACAAATAAATAAAATGAAAAAGATGGATAAAAATAAAAAGCACAAGAGGGTTGTGAAATTTTTTTGGGGGGGGGGATTTTGCGCCATTGAGCTTGGGGGGGATGGGCACCCCTGCTGGCAGTCGAGGTTCTAATTCAAAACTGTAAAATGCACAGTAATAAACTGTGAAACTAGCAATTCAAGTTTCTTACAGTAACGCTAGAATTATTAGTTTATTATCGTAAACTTTAGCTGTATTATACCGTAAAAACAACAGTATAATATATGCAGCAGAGATTCCAGTTCAACCCATTTATGTGTCGTAGCCTAAAAACGGGACGCTTGTTAGTTACTGCATACAAAAACCTGTAATGGGTATATCCTTTTACAAAAGCTGTTTTTCGCAAGTTAAATAGTCCTTCTTCTTGGGAAAACCAGTTGGAGCTACTATTTGGACATTAGAGTTTATTTATAGAGAGCCAATTTCAGACAAATCAGTCAAGCAACGATCCAGCTCGGGTAGTCACAGAAAGTAATTTATTTTTTGCGAGCTTATTTTCCATAAAATTAAACTATTTAAAAAAAAATTGCTTAAAATTGATCACAGATGACTTCTGTTATGTTACTTTGGAAAAGTAAAGTCAAGTAAGGTGATATTTTTCTCACTTATCTGCAAAATATTCCATAAACAGGACGTTAAATAACTTAATAAATATGACAATGGCTAACTATTTTAAGCCTAAAATGTATGTAAACCATTCCAAGTAAGAGTTTTAAGCAAATAAAAATTGAAACAAATTGTTGAAAAAAACTTGGGCATCAATGGGTTAAAACAGTGAAATGCACAGTAATTGAATTAGCAACTTACAGTTTATTACTGCAAAAATAGTAATTTTAAAATTAATTACTATAAAAATTAGTTGTATTATACAGTAAAAACAACATTCCTTTTTTACAGTGTACTGTACAGTTTTGTTTATTGTTTGTACAATGCTTCGTTTGTATTTAATAAGAAGGTAAATCACGGTAATGAATAGCAAAATTAGCAACTTACAGTTTATTACTGCAAAAATAGTAATTTTAAAATTAATTACTATAAAAATTAGTTGTATTATACTGTAAAAACATTCATTTTTACAGTGTACTGTACAGTTTTGTTTATTGTTTGTACAATGCTTTGTTTGTAATTAATAAGAAGGCTTTTATTATGACATTAAAATTGAACCATGGGAAACATTCGCTCTTAATCACACCCTTTACAAAGTTTGAAAAGCGCTTTCTCTCTTTTCTTTTTTTTCAAAGACGGATAGAAATTTTCTCTTAGCAAACTACGGGAATGAAAACTGCTTCATTTACTGAAACAGTAGGCTACAATGATGCTGTATTATTCGAATAAATATCATCTCTCAAACTGCTCGTTCTCTTCTCTTAAAAAATGACAGTTTAGTTAGCGGTCATAGTACCTCAAAAATGACAAAAGACGAAAAAAAGTTTTTTTTTTTTTCAAAAGTAACAGTTATTTAAAACACTCGGAAAAAATAGCATTGCTCTAGCTAAATTATTTAAAAAGTTATGAGTGACTTAAAGGCATGCATGCTATGCGTTCTATTGGAAAAGCGAAACTTTAAAATGCTTTTTCTCGGAGATCAGTTTTTAGTGTTTCTATGTTACTGGAAATGCTAAGGACTTTTTTTTCTATTAAAGATACAACTTTAAAGCAATATGTTTTGCACTCAGGACAATATATTTAACAAAACTGTGCATTGAATAAGCATTTCATAAATTATTGAAATTTTCAGAGCTTATTAAGCCTCGAAAAACGAAATTTTCTAAGAATTTTTTACATAAAAGGTCACAAAATATTTTCAAATCAATATATAAGAAAAAGAATACACAGATTTTTAGAGGTAATTCTTGTGATCATTTATCAAAAAGAAATTTTGAAATTAGTGAAAAAACAAAAAAGGTCTTAGGGATTTTAAAAAATTGAAATCTTTTAAATATTTCAAATTTTTTAAAAAAGTGGGCAAAATTTTTAATGTTTGAAAATAAATTATTAATTGTTAAGTAAGTGCGGGAATAAAGATTTCGAAGAATTACATTTTTCACATAAATTTAAGAAAATTGTTAGAAAGGTACTGTAATACCTTAACTACTGAAAAAAAGTTACATTTTCTAAACAGTAATTTTTCATAGAACAGTATATACACCGCATAAAAATAAACTACTGAAAAAAAAATTAATTTTAACTTATTGTGCGACGATGTGTATAATTCACATAAACATTATCTTAATTTGCTCCCAATCTCTTCTTTCTCCTTCTTTCTCTCCCTTAAATATGGATAGAGTTCATATAGCACAAATGGTAATCTATGCACTGTATAGTTTGCATAAAGATTATTTTAAATGCCTATTTTTAACTTTTTCTTGCACTTTTTATCTTTTTCTCTTAAAGGCTGAAAACTGGAGCTTAGTAAACTACGGAAATAAAACCTACATCTTGCATAAATAGTACATTACTATGCTGCTGGATTACTTGCATGAGCAACTACAGTATTCTCTCTCTCTCAAACGTTCTCTTTTGAAAAAGGATAAAAAATTGTGCTTAGTAAACTAATTGAACATAAAATCTATACACATTTCCCAAGTAAGTGTAATGTAGATAAACTGATAAAACCCTTTTCTTCAAAATATTTTCGCTTAGACAAATTGACAAAGAATTATCTACATAACAGCCAACTTCGCAAACGAAGCGTTTTTTTTTTTTTTTTCTGAACCGCGCATTAGTGCCGCTGACACATACGCAAAATAAATCATTCATCTAATGAAAAGCTTGCACACTAATGGCAAAAACAAACCTAATAAAAATTTGTTTCCCTTACCGCGGTTGCTTACGACAAAACCCAATCATCACAATTACGGTTATGGTTGGAGAAAAATTGTCACATTAACCGAGGAATAAATTTTGGAAATCCGTCTGGAGATAAAAAAAAAACAAATCCAGATGTCGTAAATTACTGTAATGTGCGCAAAAAGTCGTAATGCTGGGGAATAATGGCGAAACATATAATAAGTAATGATGTGTTTCAAGCCGGCGCTATGGTTGTCACATAGTTAAGGTAATAGTTATGAAAATATTGGGTTTCTTGTGTTTATGGAGTATCGTTTTATCGCTTAAAGTTCCGAAATCCGCTCTTTTATCTTTGGAGAAACTTTTGGAAAACGGCTGAGCACTTCTCGACGTGTTTGATAACGGATTTTAAGCAGTTTGCGTTATGCAACGTACGTGTTTAAGTTCTTATGCGAAACATATAGTAACCCCTCGTTATATCGCGCCTCGTTGTATCGCTCATTCGGATATATCGCGCTATTCTAATGTATACCGCAAAATTCCTTTCAAGAAATGTTGCATTACATTAACCCATTTATGCCCAAGTTTTTTTTTAACAATTGTTTTTTCAATTTTTATCTGCTTGAAACTCTTAGGGCCATGCTCCACATCAGCGTAAAACGCGACCGAAAACTAAGACAGAAACCGAAAATCCGGGTACTTTCCATAGGAACACTATTTTAATCCATTTTACGCTTCTGCTTTATTTTTCTGCTTTACGCTGATGTGGAGCATGGCCCTTACTTGGAATGGTTTACATACATTTTAGGCGTAAAATAGATTGCCGTTGCCATATTTATTAAGTTATTTAACGTCCTGTTTATAGGATAGTCCTGTTTATAGGATATATTTTGCAGATATGTGAGCAAAATACGACCTTACTTGACTTTACTTTTGCAAAGTAACATTACAGAAGGCATCTGTGATCAATTTTGAGCGAATCATTTAAAAATAGCTTAATTAGTTATGAAAAATAAGTTCGCAAAAAACACTTACTCTCTGTGGTTAGTGATGCTGGATCGTTGCTTGACTGATTTGTCTGAAAATAGCTGTCAATAAATAAACTCTGGTATCCAAATAGTGGCTCTAACTGGTTTTCTCAGGAAGAAGAACTATTTCACTTGTGAAAAAAAGCTTTAGAGTAAACTGATGTATCCATTACAGATTTTTGTATGTAGTAACTAACAAGCGTCCCGTTTTTAGGCTACTGGGCATAAATGGGTTAAACACCGTATAAAATGATGTATTTCAAAGAAAAGAAATTTTTAAGTTTTTTTTTATCAATAAACAAAACCGGTATGTTTTCCATACATCTACATTCGTTGCCATTTAAGCTGAAACTTTCGATTTTTATTCTCCCACAAAACAATATGAATATTTTAGACAATGTTTCTTTAATGAACAATTGGCAAATGTATTTTATTTTTATTAATAAAAACGGCATATTATGATGATTTTTATAGGTACACAAGTCATTAATTTGTATGTCAATTGGATTGTTACTTTTTACGACCTCGGCTATATCACGTTTTTCGATGTATAACGTTTTTTGCTGTCAAGTGACAAGCGCGATATAACGAGGGGTTGCTATATTTGCATTATTTCATATTTAAGAGCTTTTGTGCAGGGTTGCCCCGTGCTTAAATTTTTGTTAGGTCAGAAATTCTGAATTTTCCGAATGGAGCTCCGAATTTTGCCGAATGATGGGAGTACAGGTATTACGCACATTAAATGCATTCAATGCAAAAGGATATTCTGACACTTAAAATTTTCAGTTATGTCCCAAACTTGCTGAATCGTCTGGAAAAAATGGCCAAATAAGGAAATTTTTAGATGTTCACAGCGACTTCCCTTGACTTTTAATTGGGGCGCCCCTACTTTTGGAGCTTGCTCGTTACTTAAATATTAAAAGGGAAAAAATATTAGAAAATGTATGAAAGAATACTTCACACTCAGGGAAAGAACAAACATCTTTTAATATACAAATCATAAAATTAAAAATTAACAAGTGCTATACAAAAAAAAAAGAAAAGTAAAAGAAAAATGTTTACGCATTCATTAATTTAGTAATTTTATATAAGGGTCAAAATTATTTTTTATCTAGTTGATATAAGTGATTTGGTATGACTTAGTCGCTCTGTTTGTCTAGTTAGCCAGTAGATGGCAACACTTAAATTATCTGAAAAGAAAAAGTGATTTGAGTGACGCTATCTATTAAGCAACTAAAAAACTAGACTGGTAGATCGCATGCTACGCTGTTACTAGTATTTTTGTTACGCAAATTTTACTCATTATTTTTAAGCAAAAACTTTGGGATGAAAGAAAAGTTTCGTCCTTTTAAAATTCAAACTTCGTTTTTTTTTTTTTTTTTTTTTTAAATCAAATCTCAAAGGATCCTTTTTCTTTTAAATCATTAACTTTTGAAATAATTGAAAAGTGTCTTCTCTACCAATTTAGAACAAACTTCAATTCTACGACCATAAAAGTGTTTTACGCATTATTCCAGTGACTAATTACGAAAAATAGAAAACGTCGCCAAGTACTCGGCATATCACAGATGAAGGAGCCAACAAACTTGTTCCACTCATTTTTAAAAACTTTTGGACTGAGATTTTTACCGATAGTTCATGATCTTATTTTCTATCTGACAATGATATTGGTTTTGATGAAACTGGTGGACGGAGTAATACATAAGCACCGTTAATTACTTTTTCCAGGATGCAGGTCCTTAGGTACGAAAAGTTGAAACTGTAAAGATAAACTTCGTATTGAACAGTTCTTATTTCAAACTATCAATTAACAGACTTAACAAGATTTTGAGTTTAATGGCCGTAGAAGGACGAGAAAAATAATTGAAACTTATTACATATTGTGTATATATAATATGTATTTATATACAGGGTGTCCACTCCTATTGTGGACCAATAGTTAATTTCTTAACAGTTAGAGATAAGCATATAGTTCATTTAGGAAAAAATCTCTAAATTACGAAAGGAATTTTGGGTCTATTCAATGTTTTTCAAAAAATCAAATTTTGAAAGAGTTACGAAATTTAGATTTTTAGATCGCTCCACCGATGACGTCATGAAATAATGCAAAATCTTGATTTTCCAAAACGTCATAACTCGGTCAATTTTTGTGGTAGAACAGTAGTTTTTTTTTAGTTTTAAACGTTACAGTGTCAAGAATATTTTACTAAATATGATTGATAGGACTGGGGGGCTGTATAAAAATCTAAATTTCGTAACTCTTTCAAAATTTGATTTTTTGAAAAACATTGAATAGACCCAAAATTCTTTTCGTAATTTGGAGATTTTTTCCTAAATAAACTATATGCTTATCTCTAACGGTTAAGAAATTAGCTATTGGTCCACGATAGGAGTGGACATCTTGTATATATAATATGTATTTATATTCATTTATATTAACAGAAATGCTTTAAATATATTTAGGTACTTATTAAGATTAATTTCCTGACAGAACATTTTCAATTAAAAATGTCGTCTGTAAGTGACAACTTCAAACGAAACCCTTTTCGAATAATTACCTCTTCCTCTTTATGTTAAACATTTTCCAAGGGTTATTATTGTGTGTGGACTTCATTTGATCTCAAAAGTTAAACAAAATAAGTTATGAAGATAATGGTATGAATAGTAAAGACGTCATCGATTTCCAATAGCGAGTTAGTCGGTTGTTATGTGCGTTGCCAGCACTTGAGTTGTAAACAAAATGCTTTTCAAAACTAGTTAAAAGAGCTGCGTTCGATTTACAATACAGAAGGACGCGACCTGTTTTATTTATCGCCTGCCATCACTCTAATGCTTTGAGTTCCTGGAATAAAAAGTGAGCGATTCCAAAAGGAAAGAACCATTCTTTAAGCACCTTCTTGACGAAGTTGAAAATTCAATAAGCATGGTTAAACATATTATTAAACACTATTTTATATATTACTAGCTGCCCCGGCGAACTCTGTTCCGCCTTAAAGGCAATAAATAAGCAAATTTTTGAATTAAGTTTTTTTTATTAGAAAATGCAAAAAAAATAAATAAATAAATAAGTAACTACATATTAATCATCCATTATTGTTTCTGTATTTACAACCTATTTTACTGCGCTCCAGAAGCTGTCAGAACAAGTTCTTCATGTCGCCCGTCGACAGAGGCTCAAAAAAGGCTTAGTTAAAAAGATAATTTTTTTGGACTGCTTATCAACTGACTGCTCCATCCATAAATCCATCCAAACAAACTTTTGTATATATAATAGTAGTAAGAAGAACAGCCACTTAAATGCAGTCCAGGAGCTCTCCCACCAAGCGCTTTCCACCTCTCAGCCTCAGAGGTGTAAAAACTCTTAAGTGACAATCGTTTCTGACAGCTTAGCACATATAAATTTCAAGTGAAGTAACGCGTTTGTTTGTAATTTACTTCACAAAAAAGTCAAATAACACTCAACGCACCGTTAACTTACAACCTGTTTACTGCGCTCCGGAATCTGCCAGAACGTGTGCTTTATGTCGCTCAGCCATGGAGGCGTCAAAAAAGGCTTAGTAAAAAGTCTTAGCCGAGAATACAGAGAAGCTGGTAGCTAAATAGATAATTTGCAATAAAAAATATATTGCGGTCCTAAATTGAGATAAAAACTATTCTATCATTTAAGTTGGATCAAACTGAAACTGCGTGCAAAATTTGGTTAAAATCAGTTCAGTAGCTGAGGAGTCCATTGCCACAAACACAGGGACACGTAATTTTTATATGTTAAGATTTCTTCGATATTTTCTCATATATTATTTCTCTATCCTGTTTTCTGTTACCACACGTGAACTTTTTTTAAATCCTAATAATTGTATTTTTTATCCCCCATTTTGAAGCTTATCCTGCCAGTTGTTGATAAAAAATAAACCCACTGTCTAAAAATCATTTTCTGCGTTAAAAAAAAAATGTTTTTTTCCTGTTATACAATACTTCACTGAATAGCATCCGAAAACGCAGGAGCAGTGGTGTATCTGGATAGAGCGTTGCATTAGAAATACGAAGTTATCAGGTTCGAGCCTACTTTGGGTTTCGTCACTTTTGATTGACTTTTTTCACCGTTTAATTTTGAGCCAAATTTTGAAGAATATATAATTTGAATTCATTAATAGTATTTCTAACCACAGTTTTTCTATTGCAGTAAAACCGGAAAAAAAACTCTTATTTTAGCATGAACAATATTTTTAAAGGTGCTTTTTATTGTTTTTTTAGTGATTTATAAAACTAAGAAAATAAAGCATCGTTTCATTTTATTTTAAATCGGCGAAAAATAACTCAGTTGGTGCCTGTTTCTCAAAAAATAACAATTAAACTGGCATATTGGCTATTGCAACATATTTTACTTTATATATTTCCCACCTTTGAAAATATTATATCAGTAATTTTTTCTTTTTATTAACAAGTATTTGCTTTTAATCATTTCGTAAAAATGTGATATTTCTAAATGATTCAAATTTATGAGCCGTTTAATTATTCTGCCTTTGAATACTATTTGCCTCGTCATCACAATAAATAGATACAGATTAATTAATAAATATACGAAGTCAGAGTTTCTGTGTAGGCTTGATTTCTTAATTTTGAAAAAGCTCCTATTAAAGGCTTTAGTGGGTTTTCGAATTCAAGGTTAATTTACTTTTTCTTTTAACAGGAAGGGCGCGGCAGATTTTAGCTCGAAGTATAGACAAAATCGAGTTGAATTTGGAAGTGTTAGCAGGAAAATTGAAACTTAGATAAAATGTTTATGGTGCAGTAATAACACATTTTAATGATTTCACCTGTACTCTTCTTGTGCAACCTAACTTACTTTTCAAGGGAAGAAGTTGGTCATATCTTTACTCTTGTATAAGCTACCGTATCGAGGCAACGCCTCTTAAATACTAAATGCCTGCAACTTTCTGGTTTTTAGCACAGAGCAAAATTTCGTCCTTGGTTCACGATACACTGCCATCTACCAAATTCGTTGCCATATGTTTTCGCAAATTAGACTTATTTCAAATAAAATTTTCCTTTTTTTCCTTGTAGTTTTTGAATTGATTTCGGAAAATTTATTGTTTAAGAAGTCGTTAGAAACGAAGTAAACCTAGTTCGTGTTGAAGAATTTGATGAAAGACAACTGATTTCGAATTTAACCAATTATTGCCTGACATTTTTTTTTCCAAAGATATTTTGTATACTGGTTACAAACAGTGTTTAATGGACATGAAAAATAATAAAGAAAAAAATACTATGTGAAAAATATCTTTTTATTAAGGAAAGAAAAATCGTCCCTTAAAAGTTATGATAGACCCCAGAGGGTACATACTTTTTTTACTAAATTTTTTTTCTGCCTACGGTATAATATTTCAAAAGACATTTTATAAGAGGAAATAAAATGAGCAATGAACATAAACTGGGAAGCTGGGAATGACGTTGAAAACTGAGCTTTTTTTCTTTCCTTTTCTTTTCTTAGCTCTTTTATCAGCAATTAACATAAACTCTTAGCTGTGAGATTGTGCACGATGTCATTTTTGATAAAGATCATATTAAAACTGCTACAGAACACACTTTACAATGGTTATGTGCTGCAATCTGTTAATAACGAATTGAAACAATACCGAGGTACACATTGAACACAATTAATTGGTTGAAATGTTCATTTTGGGGAAATTCAAAGCCTTTTTTTGGACCGTCCCTAAAAAGGGACGCTAGGCACTAATGGGTTGAGATCAATTTCTTTTTCCCATGAATAAAAATTGAATAACTCTTACATAACGTCGACGTTTCAAATATCGTCTTGTGAGCATACTATTAGTTTTTACGACCGCTACTGCCAATGCAATTTGAAACGAGCTGACCTTGGGTCGACCTTTTCTTGCCTCAATTAAATAATGAGGCCCTTAGAGACAATCAAGCTCTCCTGCCTCAAATATTAGCAAAGCAAAAGCGCGACTCACAATGAAATGATAGAATAATGAGCGTCATTAGGCGGCCTCAAATTACAGGGCGATGACCTTATTCCGAATGTTGGGAATGACTGTCAAGTTCACGAAGTGAGGGGAAAGAGTTTGAATTTGTAACTTTTTTGAAAGATAGTTTCAGTTTTTATTTCCTTTTGTCTTCCTTCATATACAGGGTGTCCACTCCAATCGTGGACCAATAGCTAATTTCTAAACCGTTAGAGATAAGCATATAGTTTATTTAGGAAAAAATCTCCAAATAACGAAAGGAATTTTGGGTCTATTCAATGTTTTTCAAAAAATCAAATTTTGAAATAGTTACGAAATTTAAATTTTTATACAGCCCCCCAGTCCTATCAATCATATTTAGTAAAACATTCTTGACACTGTAATGTTTAAAACTAAAAAAAATCACTCTTCTACCACAAAAATTGACCGAGTTATGACGTTTTGAAAAATCAAGATTTTGCATTGTTTCATGACGTCATCCAGAGATCGCTTAAGGTACCGTATGCGAAATCCTTCAAAATCTTGATTTTTCAAAAAGTCATAACTCGGTCAATTTTTGTGGTAGAAGAGAGATTTTTTTTTAGTTTTAAACGTTACAGTGTCAAGAATGTTTTACTAAATATGATTGATAGGACTGGGGGGCTGTATAAAAATTTAAATTTCGTAACTCTTTCAAAATTTGATTTTTTGAAAAACATTGAATAGACCCAAAATTCCTTTCATAATTTGGAGATTTTTTCCTAAATAAACTATATGCGTATCTCTAACGGTTTAGAAATTAGCTATTGGTCCACGATTGGAGTGGACACCCTGTATAATGAAATGAAATATTTGTGTGTGTGTGTTTGTGGCGTTCTGTCCGGGAAAACAGGAAGGTCGAAAAAGATGAAATTTGGTATTCAGGACTAATTTTTGTCGACGATGTGCACATTGAAACGCAATTTTTGATATTTTATCTATGCACATAATACAAGTACTAAAACTGAAATAAAAATTTTCGCAATCATTGACACTGATTGCCAATCACTAGTAGAACGAACTTCACTGGCAATAAAGAATTTAAACCTAAAAATATTTAATGGTTTTCGATAGAATATGGAAAACACGAGGAAGGAAAGATAATCCTTTCTACCTTACTGGTCGTAAAAGCAGAATAAAGAGGGGAAAATGGAAACTCTTGTTCTTATATCAATCACCAAGAATTTCCATTGTTAACATATAGAAACTGGCAACAGATAAACATTTTAAGCCATTAAGGGTCATTCCATAGAAATGTCAACCTCAACTGAAGAAAAAAAATACCGAAGTGAAAAAAGTATCAAAAAATAAATAAATAAAACTCATACAACAAAAGAAGTTACAAAAAATTAAAAAAGTATTGTAATTATCACTGAGATGAGCCATAATAAATAGTTTGTAGTTTGTTAACTGCTTGTTATTCGATGGTTACGTTAGTCACGTTACGTTAGTCACACTCCATCTTGAGTAAAAGTGACACTTTAGACTAAAAAAAATTAAGATTTAATAAATGTGTTTTATGTTTTTAAAAGCCAACTTTACACATTTTTCAAATATATCATTCAATTTTTAACACTTGCTTAACTTTGAGAAATTTTTGCCTCACAACATGAGCATTCATTTTCAGGGTTGCAAAAATGTTACGTTTGTCACATTGCCCTTTTGGTTTAAAAAAAATCTGCTGTCAGTAATTTTGTTTTAAATTCTTAGCAGAAATGATACATAGATACCATGCACATTGTAAATCCGCCAGCATAACTAAAAAATATTTTTTATCCTTGAAGTTACAAGTAAACACAGTTACAAAATCAGCTCTGAATGTTACGTTAGTCACTGTGGAATGACTCTTAAGTCATCTTTTCTCGTCGGCCAACAATAACATCGGTTTCCAATCGTGTAAATTCGATCCACATTTGCTGGAAAATGTTATAATTCGAGTTCCATTTTACATGGAAGTTCCAAACACATTCTCTCAGACGCAGAAAATTTTTCTTTTTCCTTTGATACTACTGTTTTAAATTTTCAAGTATGTTTTCACTTCGAAAATTGCGAAAAACGTTTTAAAGGTTTTTAACTAATATCTTCGTTAATATCATCCGAAGACGTGACCTGGCTAAGAACACTCTCGAACGCTTTCCCTTTCAAAAAAAAAAATCAAAATCGGCCCATTCGTTTAGGTGCTAAAGTACCAAAGACAGATACGCAAATAAACAGACACGTCAAACTGTTAAAAATAAGAGTTATACAAAAAAAAAAAAACTAGTTAAAATGTAATAACTTCTTTCAAAGTTAGAATTCATACATTTTCTTCATTCTATTTTGCCCAGTAAAACATAAAGAACGTTAATTCCGGAAGAACAAAATAAAAAATACGATTAGGGGCTGACAGATGGTCTCCCAAGAATCTCCCAATTTCGAAAGTGTGGAAGAGAGTAAATACAAGAAACCTGAAAAGCGAAGCTGCCTTACAATTCAATCTCGAGGCAATTTCTGTGTCTTCGGAGGATAAGGGTTGAATGTATCCTCGATGATTTCCTACATCGACAGTTCCAGGAAATGTAATTCGGTTGAACGGTATTTGGCTAAGCGGGGAAATTTTCTACAACGATCCAAATCAACAAAATTTGTCTTAATAATAATTAATAGCTATATACAGTGAAGTTCGTTTGAATATGAGATCGGCAATCAGGGTCAGAGGTTGTTTAAATTTTCAATTTAATTTTAGTTCTTGTATTATGTGTAAAGATAAATATCAAAAATTTCGCTTCGAGGTGCACATCCTTGACAAAAGTTGGCCTTGTGTACCACATTTCATTTTTCTCGACCTTACTGTTTTTACGGGAAGCGCGCCCAAACACACACACAAGCATCTTAATTCATAACATCTATTACGTTATTCGTAAAAAATTTTTGAAATAAGCTAAGTTAACAACAAAATATTATAATAATTACGAGTATTTTTAAGAGTTAGAAGTAATTTACACTTTAAGTTTAAAAAAACTTGGTTTTGTCACATTTTTCACAATATTATTTTAAGAAAATCCATACTAGTGGGTTGCTTGCTCAAGGTCTTGTGTACTTTCCAAACTCCTTTTTTCTCTTCATCTGTTCTATTTTTAGGTTAATATCGTGGGGTTAGAAGTGAAACACACTAAGTCAAAAAACATGATTTTGAGAAAATGCTGATCAAAAAATTTCAACCAACCTAAAACGTTTCAAACATAGTTCATGAAAAACACACTAAGTCATGGACTTAGTGTGTTTTACTTTTACTATGAAATATTTTTCAACATTAGAAAACAACTAAGTCCCTTAGTGTGTTTTACCTGTAAGAACTACTTGGCTTGAGTACTTAATGTGATTACAAATTTGTTTAAAAAACTGAATTAAATAAAGATATGACTGAGTGGGTTTCACCAGTAGAAACAGCTAATTTTTGTGTGTAAGATAAACTAAAAATCTGAAAAGTAATAATTTTAACTTAGTGTGTTTTACTTGTAACCCCACGATATTAAACATTTCACATTATGGACTAATATTTGTTTGTGTCTCTTGTTTGTATTTTTGTTTGTTTTTATTTTAATGAACTTCTGTCCTATCTATTATTTATTTTTAATAATGACAGCGACACAAGCAATTAGAAAAAATATGGACAATGTTTTAATGGAATGTTAGTAGTGTTTTCCTCTCCCGTTGTTTACAAAAAATGTTATTTTGTATTTTTACATAAATAGTTATTCTTACTTAATTTATGTTAAAAAAATCGAAAAAAATATTGCGAAAGCTCATCAACCCATTAATGCCTAGCGTCCCTTTTTAGGGACGGGCCAAAAAAAGTGTCTGAATTTCCCCAAATGAACATTTCACCAAATAATAATTTTCAATGATACCTGGTATTGTTCAATTCGTTATTAACAGATTGCAGCACATAACCATTGTAAAGTGTGTTCTGTAGCAGTTTACTATGATCTTTATCAAAATGACATCGTTCACAGTCTCGAGCAAAAAGCTAAGTTTCAAGTTATCCCAGCTTCCAGTTTATGTCATTGCTGGTTTTATTTTTCTTATAAAAGTCTTTTAAATATTTTAACGAAGCAGAAAAATGTTAGTAAAAAAGCATGTACCTCTGGGGTCTATCGTCACTTTTAAAGGACGATTTTTCTTTTCTTAATAAAAAAATTATTTTTTACATGCTATTTTTTTAATTAGTTTTCCGCTATGAATGTAATTCAAATTTCGGCATTAATGGGTTAATTTATGTTTAAAAAAAATCAAAAAAAAAATATTTGCGAAAGCTTATTAATGTTGCAATACAACGTCAACTCTGTTATTCTATCCAAGGACTGCAGTTTCATGCTTATTGGCAGCCTGGAGAAGGAAGTAACCTAGCTGTATGGAGGTAGAAATCCTCTAATAGAAGCAAAGATAGCCAAAAAACTGTTAGGGGCGACAACTTACTGCTCCATAGTCATCAATGTTATTCGTTTATCGGGGAATTATTCGATAAAGCGGGGATCTTGAACATTGCGTCTATGGGGAGATACAGTCGAACCTGTCAATCTCTAATTTCACGGGACAGAAGAGAAATTCGAGATACGGAGGTTTCGAGATACAGAGGTAGTGATAAAATTTACGAAAATAAGCAGTTGGAACAAAGACAAATACTTAATAGATTGTTTTTTGCATTGATATTGTATGAATAATTGTCCCTTAAAATGGTGTGACCACATGGTACTACTTTTTGACTATATCGGTAGCCAGTTAATGCATACCTTTGAGTACGAACATAGTCTTTGAATGATTGTGCAGAAGATGATTTCTGTCTCCAAGTTATACCGTTGATAAAGGTGGTTGGAGATGAAATCAAAAATGAGAGTCGTCGAAATTCGAGGTATAGAGGTTTTCGGGAAAAATCATTCGAGATAAACATGAAAAAAAAACCATTAAATTTACGCTGTAAAAGGAGGAACATTGAAAAAATTCGACATAGTAGAGATTTTCGAGATAAGCAGGTTCGAGATAAACAGGTTCGACTGTATTCGATTTCGGAAATTTTTATTCGTATAAACGGGGTTTTCCTTTATCCATTACCGATTAAGCAGGGCTGACATTATAAATTTTCATCTTTCTTTTCCCGAAATTTGATATTATAAAGTCATAAGATCAGTAGCTTATACTGCAGCTGCAGAAGACTAAGAATTATTCAAGCTCGCAGTACTTCACTTCAAAACGAAAAAAAAAAAAAACTGCTATCTCTGTCTGTCATAAAACTGAGCTGCCTCTATCCCTGCATTCTTTTGTTCCATTTTTCCAATACCAGCCCAGAAGACCTTTTTAGCGTAATGTGGAATTGATTTGATGCTTCCTATTTAGTTTTTAAGAATATATATCTTCCGATTTTTCCCGCTCAGTTCAATATTCTTCCCAAACGATTTTTAATATACTTTATTTGCTAACTCGGTGAATTTCTCAAACTATTTTTTAGGTTTCGCAGCATTTTTTTCCCATGGAATATATATTGAATTTTTCTGTAGGAGCGTTTTTTTGAAGGTTATTTTTAAAAAAATACCAAAGTATTTTAAAACGGCATCTGAAGAAAAACTGCATCCACTATTCCTGCAATGTAAAAAAATGAATGTTGTTTTCACAGTATAATACAGCAAATTCCATAGTAATAAACTGTAAAATTGCTACTTTTACATTATTAACTGTAAAATTACTAATTTAACAGTTTATTACAGTACATTTTACAGTTTGAAACTGGAACCTCTGCTGCCAGTATTATACTGTTGTTTTTAAAGTATAATACAGCTAAATTTTACGGTAATAAAATTTAAAATTTCCCACTTTAACCCATTTATGCCCAGTATCATTTTATTAAAGCGGTTTTTCACAAGTTAAATAGTCCTTCTTCTTGAGAAAACCAGTTAGAGCCACTATTTGGACATCAGAGTTTATTTATTGACAGCTATTTTCAGACAAATCAGTCAAGCAACGATCCAGCATGGGTAGCCACAGAAAGTAAGTTTTTTTTGCGAACTTATTTTTCATAAAATTAAACTATTTTAAAATGATTTGCTTAAAATTGATCACAGATGACTTCTGTAATGTTACTTTGCAAAAGTAAAGTCAAGTAAGGTCGTATTTTGCTCACATATCTGCAAAATATCCCATAAACAGGACGTTAAATAACTTAATAAATATGGCAACGGCGAACTATTTTAAGCCTAAAATGTATGCAAACCATTCCAAGTAAGAGTTTTAAGCAGATAAAAGTTGAAAAAAATTGTTAAAAAAAACTTGGGCATAAATGGGTAAAAGTAAAAAACTGTAAAATTGCTAGTTTTACAGTTTATTACTGTGCATTTTAGTGTTTCAAATTGGAACCTCGGCTGCCAGTAATATACTGTAGAAACAACAGTTCATTTTTTGCCGTGTGCGCTTATGTAAGAATCAACTGAACCCGCACGGCTGTGCTCGTGCTATAAAATTAAAAACAGCAAAGGTCTTTGAGTGTTGCTAAATTTCCCTTACTGTTGCTGTTGTTGTTGTTGTTGTCTTGGGTCAGCTATACTACACTGCAACCTTTCTTGACAATAACATGGTGACGTCAGCGTGACGTTAGCCTATGAAAAACGAGCTAGATAAAACGTCACAGCCTACTTGGCGAATGAGAGGAGATCGCTGACTGCTTGTGAGCTCTTATTGGCACCCTTTTATTAGGTGGGCATCCATTCATAGCACAACAACACGTTTACACAAAACAAAGACAATGTTAAGGTTTGGTAGGTAGGTTAAAATTTCATAGTGGACTGTAGATTCAATATAAATGTTCTCTTCACTTAAGTAGATAAAATCAAACTCTTGACTTTTTATAAAAACAAACTTTTAATTACATATTTAAGTAAAATGTAAAATAATATTCTCCGCCAGCAATCGGCGAGAAGAACAACGCTCCTTCCATCAAAATATTTAAACTGTTCTACCTCTTTTCGTTTTTGGTTGCCATTACAAAAAACAATTGATAGCGCAGACGATAAATGAATAAAATAATACAAAGAAATATTACAAAACAATTGGTAGCGCAGACGATAAATTAATCAAATAAACCAAAGAAATATGAACATCGCAGACGATTTATAAATTCGCAACAGACAACGACAGGAAAAAATTTAATTACTTACAAATTTAACAAAATGTCGTCCATTTTGTTTAACGGCTTGCGTCGTAGGAAAAAGCGTTCTACGTTTTCGAATAGGCCAAAACCGCATCGGTAGCTGTTGCGTAAAGACATTTTTGCACGAAATTTCGTAAAGAACCACCGTATCGGCATACTATAAAGACACAAAGGAACTGAAGCAGCGGATAATTGCAGTGTTGAGCTCCATCACATGGGATATGCTATCCCGATTGTGGCAGGAGCTTGATTACTGTGTAGACATATCGCATATCCAGAATGAAAGAGGCACTTCTCAAAATAGCTGTTTTGAGAAAAATCGATTTGAAAATTTAAACTTTTTTAAATCCTTGCCCTGGTTCTAATAACTATTACACTTCGCCAAACTTTCATTGCTTGGTTGATTAAAGGTTCTGCTAGGTGACTATGGTATGCGTTTCCAGGCCAATTTTAAATAAATCGGTAATTCATGAGAATGATAAGTGCCTCTTTCATTCTCCATTTTCGTGGAGAATGAAAGGAGCACATCTCAAAATAGCTATTCTTACGGGCACACCTTTTAAAATTTTTTGAAGTTCTTATCGTGATTTTAACCTAAATGTCGCTGTTTCATTTCAGAACGATATTAAATCAAATTTTAATTCCTAATGATTTGACGCTAGGTTACATAAACTATTCTTCTTGTTCTAAAAAAAGGATCCCTTCATAAATTACTTGTGCACAAACAATTTTTACTTATAATAACAAACAATTAAAACGAGTGTCATTTAAAAAAATCAAATTAAGATTCTCTTAATTGGTTTAAAAAAAAGTACTAACCATAATTTGCACCAATGCCTCTCCGCGAACTTTGATTATCAAATATGTGCCCCTTTCAAACTCAATTCTCCCTTCACAATCGGCGGAATCGACAAAATGATAAGGGCATAAGTTGCTTTATAGCTGCGACTGTTAACTCTAGAAAATAATGGGTCAGTTTCTCATGTAAGGTGTACTAAGGTATGCTTATTAAAGATACTTCCAAAGAATGCAATTTTTGAGATGTGCCCCTTTCATTCTTGATGTGCGGTTTGTCGTGTTACTGGAGAGGCACATATTGGACACCTGTAGAAATTTGAATAAATCTAGTTTAGAGGAAAATTTGAATTTTCTAAATATTTTAATTACAGCATTCACAATTGCGTTTTCTTTTTGTCACATTCAATATGAAACACCATGTAAATTACAGCTATAACAGTGCAACTTCTAAGTTCTAACATGGTTAGGCAGGGATTCAAGTGAAACAGGCTATCGCAAACTGCAATCGCTACTGGAAATGAATTACATTAGAACGTTTCTTGATAAAAACATCGTGACGTCAGCGTGAAGTTTGCCTATGAAAAACGAGCTAGATAAAACGTCACAGCCTACTTGGCGAATAAGAGGAGATTGCTGACTGCTTGTGAGCTCTTATTGGCTCCGCTCGTAGTGACGTCAGTGCCAAGTTAAGTTGATGATAATGTAATTCACTTCCAGTAGCGATTGCAATTCGAAGCGATCGCAGTGCTGTTTCACTTGAATCCCTGCCTTGGAATAAGTTTTTCAATGAACTAGAACTGCAGCGTTTGAATCCAAATTTTGAAAAAACTTAGACAAGCCTATAATTAATCATTTACCCTAAATTTTTTTGGACTAAGTGTATACTCAAATTCAACTCTTACATTACCTTAGCGCCAGGTTTTCCCATTAAAACTTTATTTCTAGTAAATATAGGCTTAGTAAAGTTAAATATATGATGTAATGGGTGCTGGGGGAATTGATAAAATTTTCTTCATATTAATTAAATACAAAGGCTTTTCTTTATTCATGAAATATTTTTTTTTATTTATTTCATTCCAAAGGAAAAAGAAAACTAATTAGAAAAAATTAATTACTGCAATCGCAGTCAAAAAAAAAATCCAATTAAATTTCAAACAGCATATGCGTAAGAAAAAGTGATTAAAATCTTTCGACCTCATTTCTTCTCGAAATCGACCAATCATAAAGCTCGAAGAAATCACGTGCCTCTCCCGGATCATTTGTTTTTTGAATTTTAGAATACGAAATGGCTAATTTGCGTCGTACGGAATAGATGTGACTTGAGATATAAAATAAAAGAAATTAAGAATTTTTTTCATGAGAAAAAACTTTCAGATTTTTTTCTTTGTGAAAGAAAAAATTCCCCTGCCCACATTAGCTTTCCTTAATTCGAAATAA
This sequence comes from Uloborus plumipes, assembly GCA_038373865.1. NCBI lineage: Eukaryota > Metazoa > Arthropoda > Arachnida > Araneae > Uloboridae > Uloborus > Uloborus plumipes. Next base: position 99,023 of record JAXGGA010000561.1, read on the forward strand.
GGCTGGAGAGATAAAAACTATTTTTTTTTGTCTGTACTGCGTCCTTGTTTTTTTTTTTTTTTTGCAGTGGAAATGAAGGAAGCAAAATAGGATAGAATGTAGTTTAAAATTAGATGAAAAACTATGAAGAAATAAATGCGTCAAGACCCGATTCACCTTTCCTAAAAGAAATATAATTTAATTAGATCGCTAAAAATATATTTCATCACAAATATCTTAGAGACGAAGCGAGAAAGGTATTTTTTTCTGTAAGGAGATATCTCTTTTTTTGTTCAATAACTTCAGGGGAATGCAAGAAGAGCCTTGGAAAAATTGTATTTTAATTATACTGGGTATAGGAAGGTATTTTTTTGCATTTCAATATCTTTGCGCATCCATATCAAGAGAAAAAAAATACATTTTTTTAAACGTAAATGATTATTAAAACTGGTGTTTAAAATGCGGTTTTATTTTTTTAGAAATACGTATGCAAACAGAAATTCAAATGTAGAATCGAAATATAAAAAAGGGTGAAGAACAATATTATTCCTAGTAAGAAAAACAAATAATTACAACTGAAATGAATTTTTATTATTTTTTATTCAAAAAAATAAAGATTCAATTAAATTCTTAATTACAAGGAGCGTAACTTGATGTACGGATCTGGGAGTTAAACCAGGTTCCTTAGTTTTAAACCAACCTATCAATCCTAGTCAGTGAATATAAGGATTAAGTTGTGTAGGGAGAATTATTAACTAAACCTTTGGGATGGGAGGGAGTGATGAAAACTCGGTTGCGACATTAGTTAGTGTCTAATTATTTCGTTAAATTGATAACAGTAAGGAAACTAATTCAATAACAAAGTCATGAGGAAATGTGTGGTCTGGTCGAGAAGAAGATTAGATAGGATGAATAGAAACGCATTCGCAATTTTGGGCGATCCGAACATAGCGGTAGGGATGCACCGATCAGCAAATTGGCCGATTACCGATTAATCGGTGGTTGAAAATCGGCCGATTTATCGGCAGAGCCGATTAATGATAAGGATGATTGTTTTACTACTACCAATTTTACTATCACTATTTTTTCTCTGTTATACAGTTCCAAGTTTAGAAATAGTAAGTAATTTATTTCTGAAAGATTTTTTTTTTTTTTCATTTTCCTAGTTTTCCCAAAATAATTTCAATATTTTATTTAATTTCATTGAACCAATTTTCATGTTATTGTCAATAATATTATTAACACATTGTTAGATAGGTTAATTGGACATAAAAATACAAAAAAAAGGGGGGGGGGAGCGGGAGTCTGTGGTGAGCACTCCAATTTAGGAGTACTTTTAATTCATATTTTTTAATAATTAGTAACAATTTAATTCGATACTTTTATTCTTTGAAAATTAGAGGGAATATAAAAGCACTGTACTAAAGAGAAAACTATCGCCACAAGAAAAATTTTACAACATTGTCTATGTATATTTATTCAAAGTAGGTGAATTAATTAAAAGAAAACTTTAAATCAACTGTGAGGATTATTGTAAAAAAATTATTCATCATAGTTTCTTAGTGAAGGTATACTTTAAAGAATAATATTTGAAAAATATTTTTTCAACCGATTAATCGGCCCGATTTTTCCGATTATTAATAATCGGCAAAGTGGCCAATTATGGTCGATTAATCGGTGCATCCCTACATAGCTGCACAATTAAACGAAAACACATATGTATTTTGCTGTAAGTAACCGCCCCTAAGCCAGAGCTAAGGCAGAAACATGCAATACACCACCAAATCGTTTAGGCAGTTTCGTGCTTTTGGGCCCTCGTCAGCATGGAATAGGAATTAAACGAGCTGGAGGTATACAGGCCCGTCATTTAGGGGGGGGCAGGGGGGTCAATTGCCCCCCCCCCTGACTTTGAGAAATCAATGTATTTACATATAAGTGGGCGTGGTTTTTGTTGTTTTCTGGTGAAATTGTATTGTGTTTTTACCCTTTGCTAGAGATGGGTAAAAGATCCCGGAGCTGTGATTTTGAACCTGTTCCACAGCCGGAGTCGGAACTGGCAGTTCCGGAAGTGGATCGGAACAGATAGCTCCGAGAGGCGGCAGCGCCATCTGTTATCGTACGAGAGCTTTTTAGAAGGGCAACTACCAAATTCCGATCACTTCCGGAGCGGTTCCTCGAACCTGCTCCGAGGCGAACTGTTCCGCTACCACCAATCAGCGTTGAGTATTTCATCATGACGCAATCTGTTCCGAGTGTCTGATCCCGGAGCTGCTCTTTGCACCTGTGTACGTAATCAGTTCCGATTCAACCAATCAGCAGACAGGATTTGATAGTGGAGCAGATCCAGCGGGTCGGAGTTGTTCTTTACACCTGTTTTCGTAACCAGTTCCGATTTAACCTATCAGCAGCGAGGATTTAATAGTGGAACAACTCCGGCAGGTCGGAACTGTTCTTCGGAACAGGTTCAGCGCTTAGATTTTAAAGGGCGATATTGCTCTGTTTTACGTTATTCGGGCCCGTTATTTGGGGATGGTTTAGATGAATAATTTCTTTTAAATTATTTCAGGGGAAAAAAAAACCACACAAATGTACAACATTGAATAAAATCACTTTGGTTTGTAATGGGATGCAATCGGCGGTCGAAAGAATACGTAAAACTCATAAATGTCGAGATCAACTTAGGTCCGTCATTTAGGAGATCGGTGCAGGGGTATTGCCCCCCCCCCTTCCGGTTTTTTGGCACAATTTGGCACTGAGTTTGCACACTTAAGAGCAATTTAATGAAGCATTTAATACGCAGATTAAGGAATAACTTTTCTTTTTTTCGAAATAATGTTCCTATTTTCTCTTATTTTAATTATACTAATCAGTGATTTTTACTTTTCGCATATTTTCGGTATTGATAATGTTTTGCAATCGCTAAATCCGGAAATGATATTCAGTACTAGCCATCGTTCAAAGTTTCTTCGCAAATCACTGACTAAAAAAAGGAATAATAATTTTTAAAAATCAAATTTTTAATTTTGAAATTTATTTCTAATTTTTTGTAATATATTTTTTTAAACTCTTATGTTTTTTGCTTATTAATCGTTGTTCTTTCAAATAAATGAAAGATTTAAAGAAAGGGGCACGTTAACTGTAAATTAAACTCCGCCCCCCCCCCCCCCCGAGGAAAAAGAAACTGAATGTCTTTTCAAGTGTGATTTTTGATTAAGTTAATTGAATTTTAAGAAGTATGTCATTTGTGCAAACTTGAAGACACATGTTTCAGAGCTGCAAGGGATTTTTTTTTTTGCATGTAAAACGATGTGAATTTAGGAAGGATGCAAATATCCGACAAAAGCTGTTTTTCATAAGAATTGACCAACTTCACGTATCGTAACGATGAACTCCCCCCTCCCCAAGTGTTTCTTTCAGGAATCTCTCCGGGGGGGGGGGGCACTGCCCTCCCGGAGAAAGTCAACTGCCCCCCCCCCCCCCCCACGGAGGAAAACGCATCTTTGTATATAGAAGCAATGGTAAAAATGTAATCGATCAAAGGAAAATGTCCCTTAATCGGGTCATAGTATACAATGTAGGCATTCGTTTGAGATATTTCCCCAATATTTTAAAAGCGTTACTCTTTTTCGCAATAATGAATTGCATTCACTTCTATACTGGCAGTCTTTCGGTCGTGAGAAGTCTTCTTAAGCATTCAGGGCCATGCTCCACATCAGCGTAAAACGCGATCGAAACTGAAGGCAGAAACCGAAAATCCGGGTACTTTCCATAGGAATACCATTGAATCCATTTTACGCTTCTGCCTATTTTTTCTGCTTTACGTCGATGTGGAGCATGGCCCTTAGTGTATTATATGGTTTAATGAAGCAAAAGCGAATACATTTTATTTGATGTCTGTTAATTTTTTTACAATGTATATAATTTTATTTGAGTTGAAACGTATCACTGAAACGGAATCTGTGTATCTTTGTATATAGAAGCAATGGTGAAAATGTAATTAATCAAAGAAAAATTTCCCTTAATCGGGTCATAGTATACAATTTAGGCATTCGTTTGAGATATTTCCCCAATATTTTAAAAGCGATACTCTTTTTCGCAATAATGAATTGCATTCTTTTCTGTACTGGCAGTCTTTCGGTCGTGAGAAGTCTTCATAAGCATTTAGTGTATTATATGGTTTAATGAAGCAAAAGCGAATACATTTTATTTGATGTCTGTTATTATTTTTACAATGTATATAATCTTAATTGAGTTGAAACGTATCACTGAAACGGAATCTGTGTATCTTTGTATATAGAAGCAATGGTAAAAATGTAATCAATCAAAGGAAAATTTCCCTTAATCGGGTCATAGTATACAATTTAGGCATTCGTTTGAGATATTTCCCCAATATTTTAAAAGTTACTCTTTTTCGCAATAATGAATTGCATTCACTTCTGTACTGGCAGTCTTTCGGTCGTGAGAAGTCTTCATAAGCTGAAGCAAAAGCACAACAAACATTTTGTTTTTGCCTTTTACAATCATGCAATTTTATTTGATAACTTATATTATTATATTTCAATGTATATATAATTTTAATTTTCTCGAAATATGTCAGGGAAAAGAGATTTTTGTGTAATATACCTATGAATGGTAAATGATGTGCACACAATTTTGAAAGAAAAAATACTCCTATTCGGAACACATATACAGTTCAGAAACTAAAGTTACTATTTTTGAAACATTTTATACCAATGAAAATTATATTGTATTCGTCATGGTGTGTTTGTGGGGGATGATGCTGTTCTAATATGTTTTACATGTTTGTTTGAATAAAGCAATATTTCCCCGCATGTTTAGTGTTTCTTTTTTACATTCGCTAATAATATAATTATCGATTCTGTCTGTCAATTGTGGATTCATAATTGTCACTCTGCATATATGCTTGAATATTAAATTTTTCTTATTGTCAAATTGGTATATACAACTATTAATCTGTGTGCGATGCAGGTTTGCAATCAGAATAAATTAATGTCTGTGAGAAAAATTTAAAATTCTGCTATACATACACCGCAATTAAATGCAATGCGTGTCAACCGAATACTTCTCAGAAATTAAGAAAAAAAAATTGACATTTAATCTCACATCGGAAAAAAAGACCGAATTTTTGAAGAAAAATCTTTTAAAGACACACTGTTATACAATTATATCTCTCGAGTTTAATTATATCTAATTAAACTCGTCGACAAGCTTTTTTTTGGGGGGTTGTGTTTCCCCCAAAAAACCTTTTTTTTTGGGGGGGGGGGCGGAACGGAGCAGGTTTTGAACCTGTTCCGCCAAGTGGAACTGGAAAAGGTTGCACCTGTTCCGGCTGCGGAACTACTTTTCCCATCTCTACCCTTTGCCCCCCCCCCCCCCCTGGAAAAACTTGAAATGACGTCCCAGGAGGTATATCTGTACCTCAGAACCAGACTAACGTAAGTCCATTTTCGTCATTTTTCGGTAGATGGGGAAAACGATGTATTCGACAATCGTTTTTCCCCTCTACCGAAAAATGACGAAAATGGACTTGCGTTAGTCTGGTTCTGAGGTACAGATATATCCTTTTAGAGAGCAAAGAGAGCGAAAAAAACTGGTAGCTAATGTGAAACTCCAGCTCGCTTAATTCCTATTCCATGCTGACGAGTGCCAAAAAAGCACGAAACTGCAGTCCGTGGATGGAACAAACGAGTTGGTGGTGTATTGCGCAAATGTATTTGTCAATTTCTCAAGTATTTAAAGAAACACAGGGAAGCTTCGGTAACTCGACGCATGGATAACTCTACTTACCCCGGAAAGTCGACAGTGATTTTCCCAATTGTTGGCTTTGTGCTAAATGCAATGGGAAAGAACTTCCCTAACATGACACACATTTGCAGGAATTCCTAAAAGTTGATCTTCACTAAGCTGTTTTATTCCACTTTTCACTAAAAGCATCATTTCACGTTGACCATTTCTGAAAATTTTACGCTGTTTTTTTCTTGATTAGAAAATTAATACAGGGTGTCCACTAGGGTGGGGCGAAAAAAAAAAAAGTTTTTCAGATCAACTTCTAATAGGTGCCAAAAGTTGTCTTTGGTGATAGTTAGCTTTTGTGCAAAATTTGAGAAAAATCGGTTCATATCTTCAGGGGGCGCTGCGATCGCAAAGTTTTATCATAGCTTTTATCGGGATTTTATGGTTAAAATATGAAAAACAATGCCGTTAGCTGATCTCATTGCATTTTTTTTACTCATAAGATATATTCATGCATTCAAATCATATGAAATAACTCACAAAAAATTATTTTATATGATGTATTTATATTTCAAGCATTTAAAAAGAGACAAAAACGTGAAAAAAAGTGATTTTTTTTGAAAAAAAATATATCATATAAAATAATGTTTATGAGTCATTTCATATACTTTTAATGCATGAAAACATCTTTTGAGTAAAAAAACGCAAAGAGACTAGCTAAAGGCATTCTTTTTCATATTTTAACCATAAAATCCCGATAAAAGCTATGGTAAAACTTTGCGATCGCAGCGCCCCCTGAAGATATTAACCGATTTTTCTCAAATTTTGTACAAAAGCTAACTATCACCAAAGACAACTTTTGGCAACTATTAGAAGTTGATCTGAAAACCTTTTTATTTTTCGCCCCACCCTAGTGTCCACTCCTATCGTGGCCCAATAGCTAATTTCTAAACCGTTAAAGATAGCATATAGTTCATTTAGGAAAGAATCTTTAAAATACGAAAGGAATTTTGGGTCTATTCAATGTTTTTCAAAAAATCAAATTTTGAAAGAGTTACGAAATTTAAATTTTTATACAGCCCCCCATTTCTATCAATCATATTTAGTAAAACATTCTTGACAACGTTTAAAACTTTTAAAAAAATCACTGCTCTACGACAAAAATTGACCGAGTTATGACGTTTTGAAAAATCAAGATTTTGAAGGATTTCGCGTACGGTACTTAAGCGATCTCTCGATGACGTCATGAAATAATGCAAAATCTTGATTTTTCAAAACGTCATAACTCGGTCCATTTTTATGGTAGAACAGTGATTTTTTTTAGTTTTAAACTTTACAGTGCCAAGAATGTTTTACTAAATATTATTGATAGGACTGGGGGGCTGTGTAAAAATTTAAATTTCGTAACTCTTTCAAAATTTGATTTTTTGAAAAACATTTCATAGACCCAAAATTCCTTTCGTAATTTGGAGATTTTTTCCTAAATAAACTATATGCTTATCTCTAACGGTTTAGAAATTAGCTATAGGGCCACGATAGGAGTGGGCACCCTGCATATTTTTTTTTTTTTTGAAAATACCTCGTTTATATAGAGAATGCCTAACTGTATTCAGGGCTGTCAGCCACCGTATTTTATGCTGTTGGTACAACCGTAAATCTAAGGAAGAATTGAAGAAACGCATCAGGAGAGAAAGAAGGCACCACAATACATATTTTGTCAAAAGTTGACCTGACTGACAAAGAGCTCTTTTTTTTTCTTCAAAAGAAAAAAAAAACAATATTTATTTTTTATAAGGTATTCAAATAATACTATTTATTTAATTATGCAATTTTTAAAAAAAGAAAAAAAAATCATTTTTCCTAATTGATTTTTGTAACGTGAATAGTAAGCACTAGCAAATACGTGACACAAAAAACTCTTTATTAATTGAAATGTATGGAAACTCGGTAAGTCGACACTCGCTTAACTCGACATGTTTTGTTTTAACTTGGAGTGTCGAGTTAAAGAGGCTCTACTGTATCTCATTCGAAGAAAGAATGACTATTATTATGTACAACATTCGAAGAAAGAATGACTATTATTATGTACAACATTGTATACCAGCGAAAGCGCGAAAAAGTGCCACCAATCTACTGAATCCACCTAATCCGACTCCCCTTGACTTTTTTGCTTGGTTTACATCAAATCCTATGTAAGCAGGTCAAAACCCCAAGTCTAAATCAGCTTTCAGTAGAAGCTGTAGTGCGGTATAGTCGAAGCAAGAAGGGACGCTGTCTGTCACTGATTTTATAAAACCTAAATTTTCACTATTTTACACATCAGTCATCATAATCATCATAATGGTGATCTGTGACTGGAACAGGATATCTTTTCATTATCTCCAATTTACTTAAACTTAAACAGTGAACTCTTACTTATGCGCCGGCCCAAGGGACCAACAGAAAAAGCCGCATAACTGAAAGAGACGCATAAGTGAATCAGCCTATTTAAAGGTCTAAAACGCAACATAAGTTCTAATGAGAGTATGAATTAGAATGTTTCTGTAGAAAAGGGACATATTATTACGGTTTGGCAACAACTGTAACGTAACTACATTGGTAAAGAGAAAACAAAAATTGTAGCATTCTTAATCACAAACTGTGACCTTTAAAACAATCTATAACAGATAATTGTCCCTCTCCAAACTCTAGTTGGTGAGGAAAAAATATCTCCCGTTAGCAATAAAGGCGAAATACTAAAGAAGAAAGTGAAGAAACATGCTTATTTAAAAAAAAAATTAATTATTTTTTTATATTTTACGAAAAATTCGGCGCATAAGTGAAACGCTTATCTTTAGAGTGACGCATAAACGAATGATGTTACCATTATTTTGCTATGGAATGCGCTGGGACCTTTGAAAATCGTCGTATAAGTGAAAAAAGCGCGAAAATGAGGCGGTGTATAAGTGGGAGTTCACTGTAACTATTTTAGACGCTTAATATTGCGTTGGAACACCGATATACGATATTCTCTCGTTACAGTACACTCCCGATTATCGGCGGCTCGGATTATTCACGGGTCTTTCGCACTTTCTTTTGGTACGGTAATAATTTACTGCAAAAAAATGAACGTTTTTTTTTTTTTTTTTTTTCACGGCTTCAAAATTTCTTGAAATTTTTATCATCTCTCAGTGTAATAGTTTGTTTATTGTATTATCTGCATACACAAGTGCTCGGCATTCAGAGCCCGATCATTCTGACATTGGACAAGGGGCACATTTCTATTTCAGGGCCCTCGCCCCCCCCCCCCTTCTCATATCAGTTATGTGTTACAAGTAAAAAACATCTTACGATACCAGAATGAAATAAAAGTTTTGTGCAAAGATCAGTTAAAAAAAATAACAATGCTACCAAATTATTAAGACAAAAATATACGTCAACATACACAGTAGGCTGTTAGTATTAATAGTAAAATACACAATAGGCATTTTAGTATAATTTACACTAGGCATTTAATATTAAGGAGGCGTTGGATAAAGTAAGGGGATTTTGGGCCCCTCTGAAATCTAAGAGGTGGGGCTTGTGCCCCGCTCTCCCTTGCGGTAATCAGGCTCTGTCTGCATTACTATGCTTCTAAAAATCGGAGGGGAGGAGAAATTGACTACCAATTATTAGGTCTGATCATTGAACGTTATTGAAGATGGACCGGCAATTTTCCCCCACCACTGTCTGTAAACTGATTTTGTTATTTTATAATGCTGTTTTTGGCTTATTTAAATTGAAGTTTACTTCTATATTCGATATTGAGTTTCTCTTACATACTCTCCTACAAGAAAAGATTAAACTCTTATATTATCTCTCTCAATAAATATCCATCTCGTATAATTATGCGGAATGTAAAAGATCCCTCGAGTAACTCGTTTGGCTTCAAAATTGAATTCCTAGTGCAGTTTCGCATCGAATAGAGCCCAGGTGCCTCCATCTAGTGGGGAAACTGGGCGTCAAAATTCTCGTGGCAGTGGCATTCCGTTGATGTTGGTGCCACATGAAAGAGTGGGTGCCAGTCCTAGGCGATGCATTAGGTCTGCAAATGGCAATAAGCGAAACGCAGCCCCATTTGAAACGAACAAACAATTTCTCAAGTACTTAAAAGAAATACAGGAAACGTCGGTAATTCGATGCTTGGATAACTCTATTACCCCGGTAAGTCAACAGTGATTTTTCCAATTGTTGACATTGTGCTTTAAATTAAAGTATACTTTTGCTTCTGTATTCTATTTGAGTTTCTTGTACATGCTCTTCTTCAAGAAAAGATTAAACTTATTCTTTAAACCCAACAATAAGTACATATCTGCAGAAATAAATTTCAAAAAAATGTAAAATATAATACAATAATTTTGTTTATTGCTTTGCCTGCTTTTTAATTTAGTTCGATGCTAATTTCCACTGAACTGCTCCCATATACGCGCAGAAAATTAATGCTTAAATGGAATATTAATCCCCTTTTTTGAACAGAAAAAAACACTGCCAAACGAAACATTAGGTACATCCATTTACAATGGGACAGTTTTTAAATTTAACCGCTTTCTTCTTTTAAGCGCTTAAACTTTTCCCGTGCAAGATGGAACAATAAGCATTGAGAGTTGAAACGAATTAAAATCTCATTAAAAGAAGGTTTCAAAATGGCGATCTAAATCTTATGCGACTTTCCCAGGCTAAACGAATTATCTAAATGTTTCTCTCCGTTACGTTTCTTAAAATTGAAAACGACGAATGAGAGATATAAACAACTTCAATTATTCTGACGGAGGAATGGAATTCAATAAATAAGAGAAGGGAAAAAATGATACAATTAAGAGAGGAAAGACTTTCTAAAAATGTTTTCATTCTTGCCTAAAAGACATTTGCCGAAGCATATATATCAGCTAAAGTGAATTTATACTTGCATCAAATGTAAGATGATACCTTTTTCTTTAACCCATTTATGCCCAAGTTTCTTTTAACACTTTTTTGCAATTTTTATCTGCTTAGAACAAACTCTTACTTGGAATGGTTCCCATATATTTTAAGCGTAAAATAGATCTCCGTTGCCATATTTATTAAGTTATTTAACGTCCTGTTTATGGGATATTTTGCAGATATGTGCGCAAAATACGACCTTACGTAGCTTTACTTTTGCAAAGTAACAATACAGAAGGCTTCTGTGATCAATTTTAAGCAAATCATTATAAAAAAGTTTAGTCTTATAAAAAAAATGTTCGCAAAAAAACTTACTTTCTGTGGCTACCCGTGATGGATCGTTGCTTGACTGATTTGTCTGAAATTAATTGTCAATAAATAAACTCTGATGTCCAACTAGTGGTTCGATCTGGTTTTCTCAAGATGAAGGACTATTTAGCTTGTGAAAAACAGCTTTAGTAAAAAGATATACCCATTACAGGTTTTTGTATGCAGTAACTAACAAGCGTCCCGATTTTAGGCTACTGGGCATAATTGGTTTAAAGTCCATATTTAAAAAAAGGGTTTTTTAGTTTTTGAAACAAGAGAATAATGTAAATGTAAAGTTAAAAAACAACGTTAAAAAAGCACGTCTGCAGGGATACTGCAGACACGTGTTTCGGCGTTGCAAGGAACGCCTTTTTCAATGCAAAAAATTGAGAGCTTATGGATGCACAGACATCCGACAAAAGCTTTTCAACGTTATATTGACACTTTACATTTCATGCACAAAGGTATTTATATACTTCAAGAGTATAATTTTTTTTTATGTTTCCACGACCTATAGTATAGGCCTCATTTCTTCCCAATTAATATCTAACAAACTAGAGTATTTTTTTTTTTCATTTATTTATTTATTTATTAGTAGCAAGCCCAACCATACATTAAATTATCTTTGTCGTAAACACTTCTCTAACCTTTTGTATTCATTTTTGCTTCCTTTTTTTCTGATTAAATGATACAATTTTAACATTATCATTATTATTTTCCAAAAATTCTTTAATAATTTATACTTATAACTGTCCATCTTTATTAATACTTATTTTATGTAGTTTTATTTTTACCTATTTTGCTTTTATTATTGTTGTTGATATTATCTTCATCTTTATTAATACTTATTTTTATATATTTTTATTTTTATTTATTTTACTTTCATTATAACTGTTTATTTCAAGTTGTTTTGTTAATTTTTCTTTCATTTCTTTATTTAATTGTATTTATTTATTTATCTTGTTTTGTTTATTTACTTATCTTGATTCACTATCTTTTCTCTCTATTTTTTCTCCTATTGCAATTCTGCGAGCTTCCACATTCCCTGTCCTTATACCTCTATGCAATTCCCGTTCTTTTAGAATTATCTACTTCTATAAAATGGTGGCATTACATGTTTAGACACTGTATAATAATGCTAGTTTTTTGTTTTTTCAAATTTCATAAAAATATACTTTATTGGCATCGCGATAAATAAAACAACATGACTTGCACCAGTTTTAGTTAAGAGTTTTTAACACTTTCACCAGAAATTAAACAGTTTAACTTAAAACCTCTGGAACGGGGTTCAAAACCTCTAGTCCGGCTGAATAGCACCGGACCTCAGACCTGTCCACTTCGAAAAAAAGGAAGACTTTTTGACTTAGAAAAGAAATCATGGTGATATATTTTGCACAAGATATTTTTGCATTGAAGCCATCATTTTCCACAATTTTATCTGTGAAGAGTTAGAGAGACTTAAAGGTATTTACTTACACTTGTTACTTATTACACTCCCCTCCCCCACCACATTTTTTTTTCAATTTAGGTTGGACTGGTTTTTGAAGTTCTTTTTATTATGATCTGATATTATTACTGATGATAAGTTCAACAATTAACTACAATGAGCAACGTATATCAAACACAAATTTGCAAAATGATTACAGAAACATAGACCTAGAAAAACACACCGAAATGTCGGGAAAATGATTAGCTAACATCTAACCCCAAGTTTGGGGTAAGATGCCGAAATACAAGCATTTTCAAATCATTATTGTTTGGTGATAAAAAATTGTTTTCGAAGCCGGTTTTATTTTTTTACCAACCACAAAAGTCCATATATTGTTGATAGTTTGATTTGTTAAATGAAAATGAATTCGCTAATTTATATGAAAGTATGTTGAAAACTGCGTTGTCTTTCCATATCCTACCCTAGTAAGTATGTTACGCTTACTTTGTATTCAGTCCCGTCATTGGGGTGGGGGGGGACAGAGAGGTGCATTGCCCCCCCCTGACTTTGCCCCCCCCCCCCGGAAAAACTTGAAATGACGTCCCTGTTTGTATTTTTAAAAAAATAATAATAATAAAGTCTACAATTTTTTTCCACGAATTTTACCGGTCCGTAGTCTAAAAAAGTTGAAAAAAAAATTTTCCACATTGCACTTTGGAAAGTTTTAGAACGGTCCCTTGCTCAAACTTAGAATACAAATGATCCCGACCGCAAACAGCACCACACTGAGAAAACCGAGACGCACAATAAGGATCGAATTCTTAATTCATTCGATTCACACTGTCCCCCACTATTTGTTCCAAAAGCGAGATGGATGGGAAACGGTATCGAATTAAATTTTCCGTTAACTCCATTCAGAAGTGTTTATTTTTGTCCGACTGACACCGAAGCTACTTCTGACGAAATTTAAGTGTCAGCTTTGGAATAGATGAATGGGGCCTTTTAACTGATCCGGAAAAGAAGGCTTTGGGCAGAGGATGCTTGACGCAAAGGTTTTCCAGAAATATTTGTGCTGTCGTTTGGAGTCAAGTTAGTTGAGATAACTGAATTAGAATTTCATTTGAGTAGAAATTGCAAAAAGCAAACTCGGTTAACTCGTTCTTTATTTACTATATGAATATGATTCGGAAACATAACTGAACTAGAATTTTATTTCGATAGATATTGTGAAAAGATAAAATTGATTTACTCATTCCTTAGTTTTTATATAATGTACTAGCTGCCAGGGCAGCTAGATTGGCTTCCTTCGGCATGTTGATGCATAATGTCCCCCCGCCACCCAACTTTTACCTCATTCTGATGTGATATTATTTGATATAATTCAATTTTCATAAGATTTCAAGACAAACTACGTACGTGGTACACTAATGCCGAAGCAGCTAGCTGCGTGGCCCGGCGTTGCACGGGCGCTTCGCGCCTTTAAAGTAGTAAAGAATGTTTCAAAAAAATACTCGCCGCCAAGGCGGCTCGTTAACAGGCGCTTCACGCTTTCAATTTTTTCCTGCACCAAAAAAATCATTCGAATTATTGAGATGCTTCGCACCTTCAAAATGGTGAGGAAAGTTACAGCAAGTTCTGCTGGCTCAAGGGAAAGAAGCAGACATAGATATTCAGTTTTTAATATAAGTAGATGGCTTTTCAACAAAAGAATGTTTCAAAATACACTGCTCAAAACAATTAAAGGATATTGTAAGTTTCCTATAAAAAATGGGTTTAAACATTTTTTAACATTTTTTTTTTTTTTTTTTTGCATAAAAGGGAAGACGAGAGTTACAAATGTAAAATTTGCTCATTTCCAAATTTCATAGTGTGCAAATTTTGAGTTTGACGTCGAAAACGGCTCTCTAGCGGCAGCGAATGAAATTTCACTCTCACTTTACTATAAGATAAGGCAGAAAAGACTGTTCGACGTTCTGTAAGAGCATTGTTCCGATGTGTGCTATGTATCAACGAAGACATTTGACAAATTCAGAAGCTTCTAGAGTTGTTGGCAGACTAGAGGGAGACCAAACACAAGCCGAAGTAGCGGAAGTCATTGAAGTTTCTCGAAGTGTAGTTTCCAGGGTCTGGAACCATTTTCTAGAGACTGAAAGTGCTGACCATACATCAGGACAAGGACATAGCCCGACTACAACGCCCAATGAAGACCGCTACTTAGCTTTATCGGCTTGGAAGCACCGAAATATGAGTGCCACTCAACTGCAACAACAACTTTACTCGGCTACTAGCACCGTGTTTCGACACACATTGTCCGAAATCGACTCCACGCCGTTGGCATGTATGCCTGTCAACCAATGGTGCAAGTCACTGTCGTGCCCGTAGACAGTGGGCAACGGAGCACGTTAGTTGGGGAAGAAATGAGTGGTGTAATATCCTGTTATCTGATGAGTCCCGTTTGTTCTTTCATCCTGACAATAGGCGGGTTTTCATCTGGATTGAACGTGGCACAAGAAAAGTTCCAGCATTTGTGCGTGAAACTCTCAGATTTTGTGGTGGAGGTGTGATGGTTTTCGCCGGCATTCCATTGATGGTCGAACCGACCTCCATATCTTCCGAAATAAAACTCTGACTGGTCATCGACATAGGGATGAGATCCTCAGACCTATCGTCGTCCACAATTGGACGCTGCAGCAATTGGAGATGACTTCATTTTAATGGACAACAATTGCAGGCCACATCGTGCTAACTTGGTGAATGATTTTCTTTTTGAAGAAGAAATTGTACGTATGGAATGGCCAGCGTGTTCTCCGTATATGAACCCAATAGAGCATGTTCGGGACATCCTAGGAAGACGAGTGGCTGAAAACCTATCACCTCAAGAAACTCTTCAGCCACTCGAAAGAGCTCTTCAGGAAGAGTGGGACCCAGCCCCTCATTAATACCCTCACTGAGTCCATACTTCAGAGGTGTTTAACACTGCTAGCTGTCCGGGGAAACCATACCCCCAACTAAAAGTGGTTTTCTTCAAAGGAAACCCTTTTTTAATTTGTTTTTCTCATTTTCAGAAAATGCGTTTTCTTTTCTTTTTCCCTTGTATACCCAAAAGCTGAATAAAAAGCATTTTTTTTCTGCCAAACTAATGCAATTTTTATCTCTTATAGCTTACTACGTGTAGTCGATAATATATCAATCAACCAAAATGGTCTTTAGGTGCAAAATCAACCCAAAATCTCAATATCCTTTAATTGTTTTGAGCAGTGTATTACACGTACACTGTTAAAAAAATTTCCTGAAAATAACGAAAAAATATACGGCAGCTGAGTTGCCGGAGTGTTTCCGTTTCGTTAATTATATTTCCGTGATTTTACGGAAAAATGACGAACAGAGCGTTCGTCATTTTTCCGTTAGGCATTTTTTCGTTTCGTAATTCTCCGTTCTTCATTTTTTCGGTTTTTATTATCCCCGCTTATACGTTATAGGCTTATACCTATACGCTTTGACTTATATGTATACATGCAAGATGGAAAATTATTTAAATTTTGCAAATTAACAAGCGCTTTTATAGCAGCTTAATATCAATAGCAAATTATCTATGGAAGTTCAATAATTAGTCCTTTAAGTGTCGCAAAATGCGTAGGTTGTGTAGAACAACAAATGCACAAATTGAAATTTTAAGAAACATTTGAAAATTTGCGAAACAATATAAACATATAAAAAGAACAAACATGGGTAATGTGCTGCCTTATCTTTTTCGTTTGTTCTTTTTATATGTTTATATTGTTTCGTAAATTTTCAAATGTTTCTCTAAAGTTTCTTAAAATTTCAATTTGTTCATTTGTTGTTTTTTCCAATATACACATTTTGCGCCACTTAAAGAACTAATTTATTAAACTTTCATATATTATTTGCTATTAATATTAAGCTGCTATAAAAGCGCTTGTTTATTTTGCAAAATTTCAATAATTTTCCATCTTGCATATATAAGTATAAGCGTATAGGTATAAGCCTATAATGTAAAAATGTGGGTGATTAAAATATGGGAAAATGAGAAACAGAAAAATAGAGCAATTAAAAAAGGAGCGTAAACTAGCTCACCGGAAAATTATATATATACGAGGGTTGTCTGAAAAGTTTCCGACCTAACATAGATAAAATATTTTTATCGTCCAAATTGGCTGTTACTTTTTGACATAGTCTCCTTGTAAGTCCACATACGTCATCCAGTAATGCTCCCATCCTTTTAACCCATCCAAAAGTAGTGATGAAAATGTGTCCTCAAAAAAGCTGTTGACAAAGTTTATGACCTCCTCATTTGAAGAAAACCTTTGCCCTCCAAGTGCTTCTTCCAGCTTAGGGACCATGAAAGGGTCGCTTGGGGCCAGGTCTGGTGAGTAGGGTGGGTATTCAACGATTTCGAGCCTTAGCTCGTGAATTTTGGCCACTGAAACCACTGAGGTGTGAGCAGGAGCATTTTCTTGATGAAAAAGAACTTTTTTCTTTTTCAAATGCGGCCATTTTTCTTCTATTTCCTCCTTTAATTTGTCAAGGAGAGTAGAATAGTATGCTCCTGTTATGGCTTTTCCCATTTTAAGGTAGTCAATGAGTATCACTCCATGGCTATCCCAGAAAACGGTCGGCTTCACTTTTCCTGCAGAAGAAACTGTTTTGGCCTTTTGTGGAGTTGTTCTCACTTTGCAGTCCATTTTTTTGACTGCGTTTTTGTTTCTGGAATGTACTGATGCATCCAGGTTTCATCCACAGTGATAAGTCGTCAGAAAAACTCTGGTTCATTGTGCCAGAAGTGCGCGGCAAATGTTCATACGGACACGTTTCTGGTCAAATTGAGCAAACGCGGCAGTCAAAGTGCAGCCAGCTTCCGCGTGATTAATTTCTCATTTAAAATGTAGCATACGCATTCCTTAGAGATGTTCATAGTTTCTTCTATATATCTCACCTTCAATTTGCGTCATCCAGCACCATTTGATGTGCTTTAGCAATGTGTTCATCAGTGGTAGCAGTTTTGGGTCGATCTGAGCGTTCATGAACACTTAAGCTGGTACAGCCACGTTTAAATTCCGCTACCCAAAATTTTATGGTTGTATGCTATGGTGCAGAGTCCCCATACACAGAGTCCAACTCCTTTTTAATTTGTGCAGGCGTATTTCCTTTTTAAAACAAGTATCGAATCAGAGCTTGATATTCGATTTTTTCCATTTCCAAAAAAAACTGTTGGAGCAACTCACTAGTGTGGCTGTCACGCACACAATTTGAACTAAAAATAGCCAAAATCACGGTTCCAAGTTTCCAAAAGACTCCTTAATAAGAACATCTCTCTTCGTTTCATCAGTTTTGCCTTTTTCATATCGAGGTCGGAAACTTTTCAGACAGCCCTCGTATAAGACAAAATGATGAGCAAAAATGTAAACTTAAAACTCTTACGAATTTTGTTTTTTAGAAAAAGTTTGAAAATATCCGCTCATATACTTCAAACTTTTAAACATCTTGCCTTAAAAAAAATACTAAAGCAATACAAGAGTTGGCTTTTTTTTTTTCATTAAAAATTTTAGTTCATTTAAATAACATGATTTTTTTGAAAAGATTACATCAATCTCGCATAAAATACTCAAATATTTTAAAGATGGAATGATCAATGCATAGTATTTCTGAGCGCATAACTTCAAAAAATTAAAAAGTATTAACAAGGTGCATTATTTTAAAAATATTTTCTCTTATGTTTGAATAAAAATTAAGTTCTTCCGAAAGTTCTTTTTTTCCTTTCTGAATTTGAAACATTCGTGGTTCCTTAAAAAAAAAATACTGTATTGTTACTGATTTCCTCTATTTTCATATATATTTACGTTATGGTGTTCATAGTGATCAACACTTTCAGAAATGCACTCTCAAAATTAACGAATTTTCTTTGTTTTTGATGAAATCACTTCCAAGAATATACCCCGAGCGAACATTTCGTATTTTTTTGGGATGAATTTCGTCAAATGTAGCGAAATATTTCTTTATCCTAGTATCGTCAAATTGACAATCATGTTCGTAGTTTTGACAACATTAATTTCGTCACATTAACAAAGTAAAGTCATAAAGTAAAAAAGCTAAGTTTTGAAACTAAGCTTTTAAATCTTGATATAAAATTACAAAAATCATTTCACTAAATTTTACTAACCCTCAGCACCAGTAAGTTTATACATGCAACTACTAAAATGCACAATTGGTTTACATCATGAAATAACTAACTGTTAAGTCTGGACTCAGATTAAAATAAAAATAGCAGTAACAAAAATTAAAATTCTTACCTCTTAAATAAAAATTTTAAATTTTTGTTGATCAAAAAAGGCAACAATAGAGCGAGTAGATTTTAAAATATACTAACACGCCCTTTTGTTGCCCATTTTGATTCTATCCATTGCCATAAACGAAGTCTTCTTAAAAATGTTGAGCTAGAAAATGCTGGATACCGAATAACACATGAAAAGATCCAAATTATTTTCCAGTCAATTTGATTAACTATGCAGAATCCTGGAACAATTCTTCTTCGAATGCTATCACAATAGTCAACGCTCTTCGACGAAGCATTTTCAAATTGAAACAAAATGGCGCACACATAATAACGTCCTGAGGAACACGATTAAATAACATTCGACAGTGATGTTTTTTGTAAAGTAGCTATCCAAACGACGAGACACCAGATGTCCTCTTTTCCATGCTAATGCGAATAATACAGCTTTCACAGAAGCGTAAACATGCACAATTATTCTCGATGACTTTGCGTTACTTTTGCTGCGCACTTTGATTCAGTTATGAATCATTTATGCTGCCGTCGTTTCTGCGCACGCGCAAGTCTCTTCAGACTGTATCTAACTCACTCGTTCGGTTATATTTCAACCACAAAACCGGGTAAATTCCGTTTTTTGTTTCTCCAAATTGGTAATTCACGGAATAGTTCCGTTTTTTCAAGGAAAAGTTCTGTTTTGAAACGAAAACGGAAATTTACTGTTAAAATCAGTAAAAATCTTCCTGAAAATTCAGGTTTTTTTTTAACAGTGTAGCTAGCGATAAAAAATACTACATAAGTGGCCCGCTTATGAGTTTCGTGTTTGATTTTGTTAAGCCTTCATTCAAAATTCTCATTATCATTGTTATTACTGTTTCATAGCAACCACGTTTTGCAACAATGGATTTCATATTTAATCATTTATTAGGCTTAATCGCTTTAAATTTGACTACTTATTAATTGATGTCTTCGCTAATAAAAATCGTATATATATATAAAGTGAAACTAATGAACCCCTTCCCCCTCAGGAGAAAGAAGCCTGACAAAGAAAGAAGGATAGCTAGAAAGAAAGATACTCAGTTTTTAATATAAGTAGATGTTATATCTGTTTGAAATGTATGACCCCATACATGTTTTAAGTTTAAAAGTGCTCTGAAACTATAATTTGAGCGACAAAATTTATTTTTGCATGCTGATATTTCGTTATTTAATCCTTTTAAAAGCGGTTACAGCTTATTCTTTTTTTTTAATTTTATTCACTTGTAAATGAATCAAGTTAGGCCTTTTTATGTTTTTGTATCAGATCGCTTAATGGGGGAGTTTCCGAAATTTCAAAAGTATTTTTTACTGAAAGAACATGCTTCAAAACATAGGAATTGACCTTTTTTTTTGACACAGTTATATATTTTTTATGAACTATTTTAACCTGTGCGCAGATGCTATTCCGAAAAAAAAATCTGCGCATGACGTCAGTGGTGCACGTAAGCGCGAAAGCTAATTGGTTGTAGTGAGATGACGAAGGTCGTGACGTCACCGATTCCTGCGATTGGACAACTCAAGTCAAGCAAAATGGTGTTATTATTACAAAGAGAGCTGTTAGGTGCACCACTGACGTCACAAAAACCACGCCCCGTTTTCAAGGTAGGGTATTTAAAAAAAATAAATAAAAAATAAACTGCTGGGAAAATCAAAGTATTTTCCGGGCCCATGTTATTTTTTTATATCATTCTATTAATTTCAGTAACAAAAAGTAGTACTTTTGACTGCAAGAAACTCCCCCATTGTATGTCACCAGCTCTCAATTTTGCGTAGGCTGAATTGGTTTTGGAAATGAAAAAAATGAAAACGTGTGAATTTGGATTGAAAATTTAAGAGGGTGCTTTTGTCATAAGCGCGTATTTTCCTTGTGTCTAAGAAATGAACAGTTACTTTAATGGAATTGTCATTAAAGATTTAATATTTTGCAAGGAAAGAAAATACTTTCTGAGTGAACAAAACAAGCCATTAAACAAGATTAAAATGTCCATTAAGATGGGAAATTATCCACTAAATAAAAGAATTGAGCAGTTCAATAACTTGAATACTTCGAACTTGCATTTGACACCCTGAGGTCCCCCGCACCTACCGTTTGAATGGTTTATCGGTTTTGAATACTTCGAATTAAGTGCTTCAGCAAAAAATAAAACATCAAATTTCAACTTAAACATAAATTGATCCTCCAAATAGCTATATCGAAACATTAATTAACATTAAAGTTAAAATTATTCCGTAAATGAGAAAAAAAAAAGGTGCGAACATGGCGATGTTTTAATTATTGGTTTTCTGGTTTTGAGTCATTCCATAGTGACTAACGTAACATTCAGAGCTGATTTTGTAACTGTTTTTACTTGTAACTTAAAGAATAAAAAATTTTTTTTAGTGATGCTGTTGGATTTACAATGTATATGGTAACTGCTAAGAATTTAAAACAAAATTACTGACAGTAGATAGTTTTTCAACCAAAATAGCAGTGTGACTAACGTAACATTTTTGCAACCCTTAAAATGAATGCTTATGCTGTGAGGCAAACATTTCTCAAAGTGAAGCAAGTGTTGAAAATTGAATGATATATTTGAAAAATGTGTAAAGTTGGCTTTTAAAAACATAAAACACATTTATTAATTCTTAAGTTTTTTTTAGTCTTAAGTGTCACTTTTACTCAAGATGGAGTGTGACTAACGTATCTTGACTAACGTAACCATCGAATAACAAGCAGTTAAAACACTAAAAATTACTTATTATGGCTAATCTCAGTGATAATTACTATAATTTTTCATTTTTTTTAAACTTCTTATGTTGTATGATTTTTATTTATTTAATTAATTATTTATTTATTGATACTTTTTTTACTTCGGTGTTTTTTTTTCTTCGGCTGAAGTTGACATTTCCATGGAATGACCCTTTTGCCAAAATAGAAAGTTCATTAACAAGTCTCCAAGTTAAATGACGAACCTATAACAGAAAAGTAACTTCTAAAATGAGAAAGAAATGATTCTAAACTTTCTGTGTCAAAGCAACGAGCAGTTACTTTAGTGGAACCCTCATAAAGATTTAATATTTTTGGAAGAAGGAAAGAAAATACTTTTTGATTCATCAAAACTTTCAAAGAACCGATGTAAAGCATGCCCAATTCCCCAGAGCCCTTCAGGAGCAGCTTGCGGAGCAACTTGGGAAGAAAAATTGAGCCTTTCCTTTTAACAAGATACTTGAGTCCACACACACAAAAAAAGCACATAAAAAATAAGTATAGAAAAATAAATAAATAGACGGACGGCCCAATTTATTTCTGCAGCAGAACTGACACGCGTAGGTTTCTATTTCTATTTTTTTTAAACCACTATTGACACAACAGTCAGATATAAAAGCTCAACTTGCGAAAGATGAGAGTATAAAGAAAAATAATCGCCAAGCGAATTATGAAGAAAAAAGTGTTTGAGTATGTCGAAATTATAACGGCACGTGGCAAAAAATGTCAATCATTTTTAGTACTGCACTGGAAAAAATAAACTTGTTTTTTCTGCAGCAGAGGGCAAAGCTTAAATCTGAAAATTTCACAGTACTAACCTGTAAAATTAGCAATTTTACATTTCATTACTGTAAAATTAGCAATATTACAGGGCGCCCAGAAATAACTGACGGCAAAATTTATCTGTGCATAATTTACATTCAAGATGTTTTTTACTGTTGGCAACACTTAATAGATTTAGTTTAATTTTATGAGCAATAGTGCAGACGATTCTTTGAATTAAAATCCGTTTTATTCTTTGCATTATCAAGATGGATGCTAAACGCCGTTTAATTCTCGAACTGCATTTAAAAGGTAAGCGGCATTGTGATTTTTGTTAAAAAAATTGAAGTATTTAAATGTGTCAAAGAGATTAATTGAAAGAACTTTAAAATTGTTTAAAGAAACAGGTAGTGTGGAAGTAAGGCATAGTGGTGGAAAAAGCGAAGTATACGAATAAAAAAATTAATAAAATGCGCTCGTGAAATAGTGCCTCTGTAGGTGCGTGCCGCTGCAGAAGCCTTTCCAAAAAGACTTCCATCTGTGGTTACCGTTAACCCTTTAAGTGGTCAATTATTTTACCAGAAATGCTTCCAAAAAAGGCATATTTTTTTATTGCATACAGTTAAGTACCATACTAAACAGAATAAGAATATTAGGAATTTTTTAATTTTTTTCTTTCGTTTTTAATGCTTCTATGTTTTTACGGTAGACAACATCTGAGTTCCACACAGCAATGTCGAAAATATGGAAAAAAATCTTTCTGTAACCTTTTTTGGATGAAAAGCATTCCATTTAGATAATAATACTACTTAATAGTCTCTTTCAATAATGAAAAATTCGGGCAATCCAGAAAAGGAAGTCAGACTATATCGATGCCCGTACGCCGTACGGGCAAACCAGATGATGCCAATTTCGGGCAGCACGTACGCTGTACGGGCAAACCGCTTAAAGGGTTAAAGATGCGAGAATAGAAACCATTACTTAAACATTGATTAACAATGATGTTACTTTTATTTAACATTTATTTATCATCATAGAAAAATTTGTGTATTACAGTAATAATTTTTTTTTTTGAACCGTCAGTTATTTGTGGGCACCCTGTGCAGTTTATTATCACAAAACTAGCTGTGTTATACTGTAAAAACAACAGTGTAATACGCGCAGCAGAGATTCCAGTTTTAAACTGTAAAATGCACAGTAATAAACTGTAAAATTAGCATTTTTGCAGTTTATTACTGTAAGCAGCCATTTTACAGTTTATTACTGCAAAATTAGCAATTTTTAGTTTTTAGCTGTAAAAACATCTATTTTCGACAGTGTAGTGGCAGTGAAACCCTGTTATAAAGAAAGACATGTCATAACATCCGATTGAATTTGTATCCGTAATAACGAATTTTTCTTCTGATAAGTGATTTTCTGGAGAAGGGGGAATGCAGAAAAAAGAAGTGATCTCGATTGTAGTTTGACTTGAAATATAATCATAGAGTTTAATGTTATTAAAGTTTTGTCAATACCAGGTTTTTAAAAATCAGTGACTCGAAAAATTTCATTTTTCAATTTTTTTTATTAATTTCGTAATGCAGGTAACAATTATCTGCATTTTCTAGACTACTTCAGAATACTTCAATATCAAAATACTGTAGTTTCTAGAATACTTCAAAATTCAAAATACTGCAATGATTTCCCGAATATTTTCCCGAATAGCTCATTTCTTAAATTCATAATACCTATGGAAACATCTGCAGTATTATCTGCAGTATAAAATTTCTTGCGAATATTTTATTGTACTTCACTTCAAAAAGACTTTTATGTTTTGCGTTTTGAAACATTTGAAATTTAAAACTTTACAAAACCCGCATACTTTACCAATTTATTTTACTTTAAACACTTTTTTTAATTTATTTTTGTACAGTACAGCGTTAAAATACAGCTTACGTTTACTTTCTAATAAGTTTCGTTTCTTCCTTTCGTTGAAAAAAAAATGCATTTCATTAAATTCCATTATAATCTGCCAGGTCGCGCTATAACTCCCCAAAGAATTGAATCAACAATTTATCTACCAACAAAATGTTCTCTTAAATATTTATACTAGTTTTATAGGATTAGCCCTATTTTTATACCTTGTTTCATTCAATAGCTCTTTGACCTTTGCCTTTTCTTTCGTTGAAAATAGTAGATAAAACATTATTTATTTCAACAATTACGTTTTAAAAATTTTCCCTTTATTCAATTATTTTCTTACTATTCCCAATAAAAATTGTTTTACAGACCTTTTATTCGCTTGGGTGAAAAGATATATAAAAATATTTTATACTTTAATTTTTAAGTAACATTATTAAAACTTTTCGTTAACTATTACAAATAGTATGTTGTATTTTTCTATCATACAAAAGCAAATATTCATTTTTAAAATAATATTAATCTCTGTACAGATAAAAAAATGTTCAGCATAGAAACTGTTTATATAATGCTAATAACTTAGGAGTAAAAAAATATTTAATTACCGAAATTACATATCAAAGAATAGAATTTAATTAAATGTTTTTTTATGTTCTTTACATTATTCAACGTTAATGTATTCTTTGCAACAGCGCATAAAAATTTCAGTTTTAGACTGGTAGTTCTTGTTCGTTAATATTACGAAGATTTAATTTTAAATGTCAGATGAATAAATTACATTTTTTGCAGGAATACATTATGCTTTACTTTTGTTTCAAAAGTGCATTTTAAAGAAAGAATATATATTACAAAGAACGAAGGTTTTATGGTCAGAAAACTAACATTAGGATATTTTGAAACTGATTTGAATACAGAAATGATGTTAGTTTTTCCTTTTGTCCTTATTAATAAGTGGGTGGGATTTTTAAGCTAATTTATTATCTAACTTAGCAATTTAATGCTATATTTTTTTCCAAAATGAACACGTGCATGTTGTATGAAAAAATAGTTTTATAGGAATTAAAAGGCTTTGATTTTGCTATAGTTATGAGTTGTATTTAAAAAAGATTCTCTTTAGCCCATTACTTTTTCAAAGAGAAACTAGTGATGTGTGTGTTCATAAATGAACAGGTCAAAAAGACTGACTCCTTAAAATGAACGGTGCATTGCGATCTCCTGTCAAGGGCGGTTCGAGAAATAGTTCAAGGGAGGGGCTATTGATTTGAGGGACTGATTTAGGCAGGGATTCAAGTGAAACAGCACTGCGATCGCTTCGAATTGCAATCGCTACTGGAAGTGAATTACATTATCATCAACTTAACTTGGCATGACGTCACTACGGGTGGAGCCAATAAGAGCTCACAAGCACTCAGCGATCTCCTCTTATTCGCCAAGTAGGCTGTGACGTTTTGTCTAGCTCGTTTTTCATAGGCAAACGTCACGCAAACGTCACGATGTTTTTATCAAGAAACGTTCTAATGTAATTCATTTCCAGTAGCGATTGTAATTTGAGATCGCCTGTTTCACTTGAATCCCTGCCTTACAAATACAAATACAAATGTGACGACCAGCAACAGGGTCTGGGCCCAACTGGGCTGGTGCTAGTCAAATTACAGACCCCGATGAAGATCAATGGCCCTCTTAAAACTATCTACTCCCTTGCTTCTTACCGCCTCTTCCGGTAAACTATTCCAAGTTCCCACTACTCTGCTAAAATAGTCATTTTTCCGAATTCTCAGATTAGCCTGAGATTTGAACAGCTTAAAACAATGACCCCTTGTCCTGCTTTCCGTGCAAAAATCTAACCCTGCAACATCATTCATTTTAATAAATTTTACTAACTGAATCCTGTCCCCTCTGGTTCTCCTTTGCTCAAGACTATACATTTTAAGCATGCTTAGTCTGGAATCATAGTCTAAATTAGAAAATTCATTCACTAACCTTTTGTAGCCCTCCTTTGTACCCTTTCCAATTAATTAATATCTTTCTTAAGATAAGGAGACCAAAACTGAACAGCATACTCTAAATGAGGTAAAAATATCGATCACAATGAATTTGGATTTCAATTCCGAAATAGTTCCGGGGAAGAGCCCCAAACCTTCTTTTCCAATTTCGTTAAAACTGGTATAAAAGTGTACTTTTAGAACTTCAATGTCAAAAAATTACCGGGGAAGTGTCCCCCAAGGCGATCGCCCCCATTGCCCCTCTCTTCTCACCGCCCCTGTCTCATGTAAAATGATTGGCCGTTTTCTTGAACGGTGAATAGTCAGGAGTTTGGATCTTGGCGCTAATTATTTAAGTATCTGAATGTAAGTGAAACATTTTTAGTTAAATTTTTCTTTGAACATTTTATTAGTTTTTGATAGTTTTAGTTTTGTTTCGTTAAAAAAATAATTACTGATTCATTGGAAATTTTTTAATGTTTAAGAGTGACTGTCATAGAATCATTTGCAGGTTTCTTAAATGAACAATTTCAATACACGGATAAAATAAATGAGCGGACATCTGACGAACGGGAAATTGAAAAGAACGACACTGTCCATCTTTAACCCTTTAAGCGGTCGATTATTTTACCAGAAATGCTTCCAAAAAGGGCATATTTTTTTATTGCATATAGTTAAGTACTAAACGAAACAGAATAAGAATATAAATAATTTTTTAATTTATTTTTCGTTTTCAATGCTTTTACAACATTTTTTATTTTACAATTTTGGTTTCAAAACCCCGAAATATTTGCTTTTTCCAAGTACATTCTACATGCAGTAAAAAATGGTTTACAAATTATGCAAAAATTTCTCTCACACTTATTGTGAATTTTGAGGTTTACAATTTTCCAAACAGTTCGGGCAAACCAGAAAAAGAAATCTGAAAACATCGATGCCCGTACGCCGTACGGGCAAACCAGACGAGGCCAATTTCTGGTAGCACGTATACTGTACGGGCAAACTGCTTAAAGGATTAAAAGAATAATTCCATTTTAAAATTCGTTCTGCCTACATTTCGCCTTATTATTTCTACTTTTGCTCATAAAAGGAAAACTATAGTTTTAAATATTTTCAAAGTTGTTTTCAAACTACACTTATTCGCGTTGTTTAGGACGTGCACAGGCCTAGAATCGTTAACTAGTGCAGCTTGCCCGAAAAGAACATTTATCATTCCAAACTTTAACAAAAATAATAACAGATGAAATAAAATGCATTTTACTGTTAAAATTGAAGAAATTTAAGAGTTTTTGCTAGTATCAATGAAGCAAATGCTTATGGTCAATTACGATGGATGACTGATCGTTTGAAGTAATCAAAACGTTGAAGTAATTGAGGCTGCGCGATCACCTGAGATAACACCAGTAGATTTCCGTTTGTCGGGAGAATATAATTTATTAAACTCATGGAGATTTAAATTCATTGAGATATAACCGTTTAAGAGAAAGGATACAATTAGCATTCGTCACTTTTCGGCCAGAAGTGTTACAAAACACTTGAATAGAAAATGGAGTACAGGTTTGACATACTCCTTCGTCGATTGAAAAAATAAGTGTTTAAAACAGATAAATTGGTAAAGATGGAAAAAAATATTCTCTCGTTCTTTTGCATCAAATTGCACTTGATTTCACACGTTAATATTTTTGTTACTAATAATTAGAATAATAAAAGTCCTTCTCAGACATATTACGTAGTTTATTTGCTAGACCGGGGGAACCAAAAATTTTTAATCAATCATTTTTGTAACGGTTTTTACTTGATGCTAAAGGTAAGCTCTAAAAAATCTTGCTACGAATTTTAACAAGGGAAACAGAAACTTTTTTACGTAAAGAATTAAAGTGAACTTTGAAATGATACCTTACAACTCTGGTAAAATGATCAGTATCTTTCGACAGAATACCAACAATTATGCTAATTTCTTTCAATACACATAATTTTCAGAGGTATATTTACCTTAATATGAGCAGTTAAATCAGTAGAAATAAACTGGCTCACCTGAAAAGAATGAGAAAAATAAATTAAATTCTTGACCAACAGCAATTAACATTTATGCACATTATGATAAAGCTATATATTGACACGTAAATCAACTAAACAAATTAGGCACATAAGCATTTTACAAAAATAAAAATGCTTAAACTCAACATAGCTATAACTTGGTGCAGGGACGGATACGCTTCCAAGAACAATGTCGTCTTCCCAAGTACTAAAAAGTATGACGTAAAACAAGTATATATATTTTTTTAGAATCGAACAATTAAACACTTGCAATTAAAACTAAAACACACCGCCTACTCGGTTATTAAATCTGTGCACTGCAGTTTCGTGCTTATTATGCACTGTTCAGCATGGAATGGGAAAGTAACCGAGTCGGAGGCAGAAATCCTCTTATAGTGCAAAGAAAGCCAAAACAAAACTGGTAGCTAATGTGAAATTAGGATACCAGCGAGAGATAGCACATTGGTACGGTTCAACTAGTAAATTTCAAGGCAGAGCTTGGGTATAAAGCAGTAAGTAACCGCCCTTAAGCAACGCCTCCTAAATACTAAATGCCTAGTACATTTGCCTTGCTACGGTCGTCATTGGTTCCACTTTAAGCGCCACCTTGTGGCAATCCGATAATGCCGTTGTTATTTTTTGATTGGTTAATTTTTAAATTTAAATTCAGAAATGAACCAATCGTTGATTTCTCGAAGAACTCCGGTAGATGGCAGTGCTTTGTGAACCGAGGGCATTTTGCAGCTATTGGCGATGGATCCAAACAATATTCGAATTAAATTTTTTGATTGGTTGATTTTTAAATTTAAATTTAGAAATGAACCAATCGTTAATTTCTCTTTCTCGAAGAACTCCGGTAGATGGCAGTGTATCGAGAACCAAGGACAAAATTTTGCTCTGTGCTAAAAACCAGAAAGTTGCAGGCATTTAGTATTTAGGAGGCGTTGCCCTAAGTCAGGGCTAAGGCAGAAACATGCAATACACCGTCTTCCTATTCCATGCTGAATGAGTTCATAATAAGCACGAAACTGCAGTGCATGGATGGAAATAACCGAGTTGGCGGTGTATTGCATGTTTCTGACTTAGCTCTAGCTTAGGGGTGGTTACTTACTGTTTTAAATTAAATACCTTTTTTATTTCCTACTTTTAGTGCAGATTAAGCTTATATGACTAGTGTTTAGTATTAAAATCCATTTTTTATGTTTTACCTGAAAAATTTTTGGCTTTAAATTTTATTTGAGAGGAAACTTTTTAAAATGTAAAACATTTTTCTCCTACCTATTCTCTTTAAAAATAAAAGTTTTAAAAAATATATTGACTTTCGTTTGAATGTAAATGTATTGCGCATAAAGAGAAAATAACTTTTATTTGCCGTTAATCCCCTACTCTAAATAGTGCAAGTTTATATGTTCGGATTAAGAACATTTTTGAAAAAAAAGGGGGTCGGGGGAGGTTTTAAAGCCTTTTTCAAACTGATGATTTGCATCAAAGAATGCTTGAAATTCAGGACTGTATAAAAAGTTTAAAACGCCCAAAATCTAACAATAGTTTCCATTAGGTTCAGCTTTGAAATTAGTTTATTAAATTTATGAACAAAATTAACTACATGGTTTCTATTACTTTTCTTTGCTCTCGGCAACGATTAATAAGCGGAAGTAATGTCTTACTAATATTTTACCTTGCTTTTGGCAGCAATTAAAAAACGGAAGTGAAACGCGGGCAGAGAAAAGTAACCTATGTCTTTAAAAACAACATTGTAGCTTGTTTGGATAAAAATGACCTTCAAGATATTAAAATAAATGCTTCAGATAAACTAAATAAGCATATAAACTGCTGCCGTAGGGAAATAAGTTAGTGTCACTTGATATCCAATGCAGGTATTCTAAAAAGACACTTAGTAGGTAAAGCATGCAAATGCAACGATCAAATTGATTGCGTCAGATTTAAAAAAAAAAGAAAAAAACAGACCTTGTGGTTATAAATTTCCAACGTTTTGCAACGAACGGGAGAGGTAAAGTTGTAAATAATAACTGGTTAATTATGCAAAAAGGCTTTTTTCTGCACTTTTATTGCAATAATTTGAAGGATTTTTTTTTCTTTACGCAAACACTACATCTTTTGCCTTTTTACCACACGGAAGGTTGCATCAGACGATTTCTGTAATATTTCTGCGACGTGATGGGAGAAAGGTCGCTCTAAGCGACTAATTATCATTGATTGCTTAGTAATAGTTAGTAAAGGTTGACATTCGTCTGTTAACGATGAATTTAAATTTTATTTGATACTAGTGGGATATGACTGGCGTCGCGCGGGTTAAAATGCTACAGGGTCATTCCATAGTGACTAACGTAACATTCAGAGCTGATTTTGTAACTGTTTTTACTTGTAACTTAAAGGATAAAAAATATTTTTTAGTTATGCTGGTGGATTTACAATGTGCATGGTGTCTGTGTATCATTTCTGCTAAGAATTTAAAACAAATTTACTGACAGTAGATATTTTTTCAACTGAAATAGCAGCGTGACTAACGTAACATTTTTGCAACCCTGAAAATGAATGCTCATGTTGTGAGACAAAAATTTCTCAAAGTTAAGCAAGTGTTGAAAATTGAAGGTATATTTGAAAAATGTGTAAAGTTGGTTTTTAAAAACATAAAACACATTTATTAAATCTTCATTTTTTTTGTCTTAAGTGTCACTTTTACTCAAGATGGAGTGTGACTAACGTAACGTGACTAACGTAACCATCGACTAAGAAGTAGTAGAAACATTACAAACTATTTATTATGGCTAATCTCAGTGATAATTACAATACTTTTTCAATTTTTTTAAACTTCTTATGTTGTATGAATTTTATTTATTTATTTATTTATTTTTTGATATTTTTTTCACTTCGGTATTTTTTTTTTCCTTCGGCTGAGGTTGACATTTCTATGGAATGACCTTACATGCGAAATCCAGGGAGGTATTTTTTGTGACAACTTGCTCAGTTAAATAAATCTGCGTGAATGACGACTTGATATCAATTTTTAAAACGTGTTATTTATCTGTGATGATTTTTTTAAAAAATTGCGATCCTACTTTTTGAAAGAAATAAAAAACAGAAGTATAACATATTCAAGGGTGAATACTCACGAAAGAAACATTTCTTAACTATTTGAATTGAGAGAAGCCTCGGAAAACCACGCAAAGCAAAGGTGATATCAAACGCAAAATTAGCTCTCTAGGAAAAGTTGAGATGAAGCAATTAAAATTGATTTGAATGGTGGGCAGCCTTTAAAAAATTAAAGATTTTATGTGGAATTTTCATCTAAAATTGGAATAAAAGAACTACCTGTCAGATTTTTTTTTCTAATTGGCCTCTTCATGTGCCCAGACAAACAAACTGAAATTTTTAGCGAAATCCGACGGGTAGTTTTTGAGTCTATAAAGGACATACATAGGTACATAGGACCATACAAACATAAATACATTCATTTATATATATATATATATATATATATATATATATATATATATATATATATATATATATATATATATATATATATATATATATATATATATATATATATATATATATATATATATATAATCAAGATTAACAGTTTAAGTTCTGCAAATTGACTAGCGCATTTATTGCAGCTACAAAATCAATTGCAAATATGAATATCAAAAAGAGAAAATAATAGCTCATGAAGAGTAACTGTGCATAAATTGGAGTAACAGAAATAAATAGAACAACAATGAGAAACATCAGGAAAAACATTTAAAACTACTTGAAATGTAAAACGAACATGTAAAACATCAACATGGATGATGTGCTGCTTAATCTTCAGAGGGCAGGAGCTATTATTTTCTCTGTTTGATATATATATATATATATATATATATATATATATATATATGTGTGTGTGTGTGTGTGTGTGTGTGTGTGTGTGTAGACTAGGCTGAGATGCCCGGCTTCACACGGTTTACATTGAGATTAAATGTTTTGTCAAGTGACTCTTGTCTTTTAAAGCCCCGATGAAATTTAAGTCCAGATTTCGCAGGCACTCAGTAAAAAAAATTAATTAATCGTTAAAAAAGTTTTAAATCCGTCCGTTGCAGGAAGTCTTCAAGCAAAAGCAAGAATTTTACTTCTTCAAAATCAAGAAAAAAAAATGGCAACACCTTTTCTCATCAAGTTTTTCTTCCACGCAATTAAGGCAGGGATTCAAGTGAAACAGGCGATCTCAAATTACAATCGCTACACTGGAAATGAATTACATTAGAACGTTTCTTGATAAAAACATCGTGACGTCAGCGTGACGTTTGCCTATGAAAAACGAGCTAGATAAAACGTCACAGCCTACTTGGCGAATAAGAGGAGATCACTGACTGCTTGTGAGCTCTTATTGGCTCCACCCGTAGTGACGTCAGTGCCAAGTTAAGTTGATGATAATGTAATTCACTTCCAGTAGCGATTGCAATTCGAAGCAATTGCAATGGTGTTTCACTTGAATCCTTGCCTAAATTTCTTTCAAGCTCGTGCAGACGACTTTAAAAATCCAATTTAAAATGTATTTTTGCTAAGTTAAAGCAACGCCTCCTAAATACTAAATGCCTAAGGCAGGGATTCAAGTGAAACAGCACTGCGATCGCTTCGAATGCAATCGCTACTGGAAGTGAATTACATTATCATCAGCTTAACTTGGCACTGACGTCACTACGGGTGGAGCCAATAAGAGCTCACAAGCAGTCGGCGATCTCCTCTTATTCGCCAAGTAGGCTGTGACGTTTTATCTAGCTCGTTTTTCATAGGCAAACGTCACGCTGACGTCACGATGTTTTTATCAAGAAACGTTCTAATGTAATTCATTTCCAGTAGCGATTGCAGTTTGCGATAGTCTGTTTCACTTGAATCCCTGCCTAAAACATTTGCTTCGCTACCATCGAGATGGGTTCAGCTTTAAACGTCACCTTACGGCAATCCGATAATGTCGTTGTTATTTTTTTGATTAGTTAATTTTTAAATTTAAATTCAGAAATGAACCAATCGTTAATTTTTTGAAGAACTCCGGTAGATGGCAGTGCATCGTGAACAAATTGCATTTTGCAGCTATTGGCGATGGATCCAAACAATATTCGAAACAAATTTTTTGATTGGTTGATTTTTAAATTTAAATTTAGAAATGAACCAATCGTTAATTTCTCTTTCTCGAAGAACTCTGGTAGCTGGCAATGTATCCTGAACCAAGGATGAAATTTTGCTCCGTGCTAAAAGCCAGAAAGTTACAGGCATTTAGTATTTAGGAGGCGTTGGTTAAAGACGACTGTATCCTTTTCTGGGTCAAGTTAGCTGTTAGGAACATGCAATACACCGCCAACTCGATTATTTCGATCCATGGACTGTAGTTTCGTGCTTATTATGCACTCATCAGCATGGATTACGAAAGTAACCGAGTTGGAGTCAAAATGCCTCCAACCTTAGTTTTAAATAGGATGCCTTAATTTTAAACAGGAATATCAGCTGCCAGTATTATACTGTTGGTTTTACAGCATAATACTACCAAATTTTACGGCGATAAACTGTAAAATTTCTTACTTCAGAGTAAGAAACTGTAAAATTGCTTGTTTCACAGTTAATTGCTGTCAATTTTACAGTTTTAAATTAAAACCTCGGCTGCCAGAATTCTGCTGTAAAAACAATTCATTTTTTGCAGCTGAAAACAACAATATCTTTAATGTATTTTTAGATGCCTCAATTATACAACACATCTTCAGACGAAAAAAAAAAAAAACAATAAGACCAAAAGGCCCTATTCCGATAAAGAATTAGCAGAATGCGACTTTGACTTCTGTGACTGGCAGCGGACAGACAGACCCTAAATTCTCTCGAGTGAGTGAGTGTTCTAAGCCTTCTTAGAACACCCAATTTAGGACAAAACAATAACATCCGCGATCGAGAGACAATTTATTGACGTTCTAATCTTATTCTTGCAGTTCCTGATGTTGGATCAGCGGGAAATATCTGCAGTGGTGACAATATTTTTGACCCATTTGTTGATTCGAAGCAAAAAGCGTTTTTTCCCGCTTGATCTGTACTTAAGGAGTTGTTTATACTGTGCAGAGCACACGATTATTAAATAATATGTGTTGTGGAAGAACGTTCAAAACACTTCTGAGAACAATTTTTAATAGTCCTAGAACCAGTAACGTAGAAAATCAACAACTTTAAGGAGTCTGGCTCTTTAATGTATCTCTCTTTTTGCTCGTCTAAGCAGCATGCTAGGTTTCTGGCGGCAATTGTACTAAATACAGAGCTGTTAAAAGACGAAAAAAAAAACCCAAAAGTTTTTACCTGCAACTTCTTTTCTCTTTATAGTAGAAAATAATTCAAATTCTAAAACCATTGTGAAGGCAAAAAAGTAGAGCTTTCCATTGATATATTATATGCCATTCTTCTTAATAGTGTCCAACTAGCTGACCCGGCGAACTCTGTTCCGCCTTAAAGGCGGAATAAATAATAATAAGCAAATTTTTGAATTTATTAAGTTTTTTTTATTAGAAAATACAAAAAAAAAAAATTAAGTACAATCATTCATTATTGCTTCTCTATTTACAACCTATTTTACTTCGCTCCAGAAGCTGTCAGAACATGTGCTTTATGTCGCTCGGCGACAGAGGCTCAAAAAAGGCGTAGTTAAAAAGATAATTTTTTCGGACTGTTTATCAACCGACTGCTCAATCCATAAATCCATCCAAACAAACTTTTGTATATATAATAGTAGTAAGAAGAACAACCTCTTTAACTGCAGTCCAGGAGCTATCCTACCAAGCGCTTTCCACCTCTCAACCGCAGAGGTGTAAAAACTCTTGACAATCGTTTCTGAGAGCTTATCACATATAAATTTCAAGGGAAGTAACACGTTTGTATATAATTTACTTCACAAAAAAGTCAAATAACACTCAACGCTCTGCTAACCTACAACCAGTTTACAGCGCTCCGGAAGCTGCCAGAACGTGTGCTTTATGTCGCTCAGCCATGAGGTGTTAAAAAAGGCTTAATAAAAAGGCTTAGTCAATAAGACAGTTTTTCTGTTTATGTAACTGACACACATAAATTATAGCCTATGTCCGTCTCCTGGCTCTAAGCTACCTACCCACCAATTTTTAGCCATATCGGTACAGCCGTTCTTGAGTTATAAGTAGTGTAACTAACACGACTTTCTTTTATATATATAGATGAATAACAGCAGTGAGGGTTATCTTTTAATATTCCAGTAGTTATCCCATTAAGTTTGATGCACTGTACGAATCTTTTGTTTTGTTTTTTCTCTTGTAAACTTTCAAAGTACATGTCATA
Organism: Uloborus plumipes; assembly: GCA_038373865.1. NCBI lineage: Eukaryota > Metazoa > Arthropoda > Arachnida > Araneae > Uloboridae > Uloborus > Uloborus plumipes. Next base: position 134,530 of record JAXGGA010000561.1, read on the forward strand.
GTAATGATTGTAAAAAATTACATTTATTTTCTGTTGATAAAATTATTCATCATAATTTATTGATGAAGGTATACTTAGAACAAATTTTTTAAATTTTTTTTCGACGATTAAGCGTTAAAATTTTGCCCATTATTTATAATCGGTAAAGTCGCCGATTACGGCAGATAAATCGGTACTGCCGATTAATCGGTGCATCTTTAGTTTGCATCATTTAATAGGTCATTATTAATGAAGCAAATATACGTTTAAAAGTACGCTATTAACCTTTTTTGTTTTTTCAAAAATTAACCCCTTAACTATTTTTTACAAAAAAAAAAAAAGTCCGTGAAGAACGTATATGTAAAAAATCATCTCTTATTTTATTCTCACCGTATAGCTGACCGTTAAATATAATTAATGCTCTACTAAGAATGTTGTAACCTTTTAATATTATTTCATTAGTAAATAAAATATGCGTTTTATAGTATCCTTTAGAGGATTTTTTAGCCATTTTCCTCTAAAAGAAAGTTCGTGTCGAAAGTTAACTGTTAGTTTAGAGTAAATGAAAAAACAAACTTACAAGTCGCACTCTCAGAAGCTTTTAACTGAGAGTAAATTTTTGTCTTATCTTTTTTTCGGGATAGTTTTTCGGCGGATTGATTAAATGAAAGCTTTAACCTGTTCTTGGAGAGTTGTTTTTTTTTTCCTTAAGGAATAAGATATCGGTTTCTTTTCTCTCTCCTTCTAAAAATAAATAGTTCTTTCTTCAACATTGATGTATTACTTTTTTAATTCTTTTACAACGCTGCGAATATTTGAAAATGTGCACCACATATATTAGGGAATACAGTCAAACTTGACTATCTCGAATTTCACGGGACAGAAGAAAAATTCGAGATACGGAGGTTTTGAGATACAGAGGTTGTGATAAAACTTACAAAAATAAGCAACTGGAACAAAGGCAAATACTTAATAGATTGTTTTTTGCATTGATATTGTTGAATATTTTACTGTACGACATGTTGTGAGTCCACACTTTTCTAATGGTTATGACTATATCGGTAGCAAGTGAATGCATATCTTTGAGTACGAACATAGTCTTTGAATTGATTGTGTAGAAGATGATTTCTGTCTCCAAGTTATACCATTGATAAAGGTGGCTGGAGATGAAATTCAAAAATGAGAGTCGTCAAATTCGTGTTGTAGAGGTTTTCGGGAAAAATCATTCGAGATAAACAAGAGAAAAAACATTAAATTTATAATCTAAAAGCGGGGAAATTGGAAAAATTCGACGTAGAGAGGTTTTCGAACTAAGCAGGTTCGAGGTAAACAGGTTCGACTATAGTGTTATTGCGTCTACTGGCATAAAGATGAAGAAAATACCTATAGGTTTTAATTAGTTACCCAAAATTAAGAAATAAGAATAACGAAATTCGTTTGAAACGAATCTAGTTCAAAGTTACCTTGTTATACAGTCAAACTTGTCTATCTCGAACTTCACGGGACAGAAGAAAAATTCAAGATACGGAGGTTTGGAGATACAGAGGTTGTGATAAAACTTACAGAACTAAGCAATTGGAACAAAGACAAATACTTAATAGATTGTTTTGTATTTATATTGTTGAATATTTTACCGTACGACATGTTGTGAGTCCACGTTTTACTCATTGTAATGACTATATCGGCAGCAAGTGAATGCATACCATTAAGTACGAACATAGTCTTTGAATGATTGTGCAGAAGATGATTTTTGTCTCCAAGTTACGCCATTGATGAAGGTGGCTGGAGATGAAATTCAAAAATGAGAGTCGTCGAAATTCGAGATACAGAGGTTGTGATAAAATTTACAAAAATAAGCAATTGGAACAAAGTCAAATACTTAATAGATTGTTTTGTATTTATATTGTTGAATATTTTACCGTACGACATGTTGTGAGTCCACGTTTTACTAATTATGATGCCTCTATCGGTAGCAAGTGAATGCATACCATTAAGTACGAACATAGTCTTTGAATGATTGTGCAGAAGATGATTTCTGTCTCCAAGTTACGCCATTGATAAAGGTGGCTGGAGATGAAATTCAAAAATGAGAGTCGTCGAAATTCGAGATACAGAGGTTGTGATAAAATTTACAAAAATAAGCAATTGGAACAAAGTCAAATACTTAATAGATTGTTTTGTATTTATATTGTTGAATATTTTACCGTACGACATGTTGTGAGTCCACGTTTTACTAATTATGATGCCTCTATCGGTAGCAAGTGAATGCATACCATTAAGTACGAACATAGTCTTTGAATGATTGTGCAGAAGATGATTTCTGTCTCCAAGTTACGCCATTGATAAAGGTGGCTGGAGATGAAATTCAAAAATGAGAGTCGTCGAAATTCGAGATATAGAGGTTTTCGGGAAAAATCATTCGAGATAAACATGAGAAAAAACATTAAACTTATGCTGTAAAAGAAGGGAAATTGGAAAAATTTCGACTTAGAGAGGTTTTCGAGGTAAGCAGGTTCGAGATAACCAGGTTTGACTGTATTACGAAACTACACTGCAAAAAAAAAAAGTTTTTTTTTCGGTACTGAAAGCAGGGGTTTCAGTTTCAAACTGCAAAAGCGCAGTAGCAAACTATAAAACTAGCCATTTTACAGTTTATTACCATAATATTAGCTGTATAATACTGTAAAACACAAGTGTAATACCAGTAGCAGAGGTTCCAGTTTAAAATTTAAATGCACAGTAATAAACTGTAAAACTAGTAATGTTACCGGATATTACTGTAAACTAGCAATTTTACCGTTCATTACTGTAAACACAACAATAATACTGGCAGCAAAGGTTCTAATTTAAAACTGTAAAATGCACAGTAATAAACTGTAAAACTAGAAATTTTACAGTTTATTACCATTATATTAGCTGTATTATACTGTAAAACAAAAGTAATACCGGCAGCATAAATCCAGTTTAAAATTTAAATGCACAGTAATAAACTGTAAAACTAGTAATGTTACCGGATATTACTGTAAACTAGCAATTTTACCGTTCATTACTGTAAACACAACAATAATACTGGTAGCAAAGGTTCTAATTTGCACAGTAATAAACTGTAAAACTAGAAATTTTACAGTTTACTACTGTAAACCAGTAATTTTACAATTACTGCAGTAAAATTAGCAATTTTTCCAGTTTATTACTGTAAAATTACTTTCAAATTAGCTGTAGTATACTGTAAAAGCAACATTCGGTTTTTACAGTGTGCATAATATATAAAATAAATTATGCTATTTAAAGTTTGGGCCCTGCTCCACATCAGCGTAAAACGCGACCGAAACGGGTACTTTCCGGGGGTATACGCCCAAAATGTCGCGGCCGAAATGTCGCGGGCCAAAATGTCGCGGGCCAAAATGTCGCCGAGCCAAAATGTCGCGGGCTAAAATGTCGCGGGCCAAAATGTCGCCGGTCCAAAATGTCGCCGAGCCAAAATGTCGCGGGCTAAAATGTCGCGGGCCAAAATGTCGCCGGTCTAAAATGTCGCCAAGCCAAAATGTCGCGGACTAAAATGTCGCGGGCCAAAATGTCGCCGGTCCAAAATGTCGCCTGCCCAAAATGTCGCGGGCCAAAATGTCGCGTGGTCAAAATGTCGCCGGTCAAAATGTCGCCGGGCCAAAATGTCGCCGGTCGAAAATGTCGCCGGGCCAAAATGTCGCAGGTCCAAAATGTCGCCGGTCCAAAATGTCGCCGGTCAAAAATGTCGCGGGCCAAAATGTCGCCAGTTCAAATGTCGTCAGACAAAAATGTAGAAGGTCCGATATTGATACAGTTAGTATCAAAAATTAAAATATATGAAAAGGCTTTTTTACACCGAATTAGCAAAAAATTGCTAATTGCTGTTGATGAACGTGTGCGTTAACGATAGTATGTACTAAAATTTTTGAAAATACTAAAAAAAATTTACCCTTTCGGCTTGTAACTGTTTCGAGCGCTTTCCAAGAAACAAATAGTTTTCAAACAAGCGTACGTTATTTATTTACAATAGCTTATTTCACCGTAACTCGCTATCTACCAACTTAAAAACGAATAGATTAGCAGCCCAAGCCAAGTTTAATTGATATCGAAAGGAAAATTTGTGTGTTAAAAAAGAAGTTGAAGAACAGTGAAATGAATAAGACAGATATACAATGTTTGAAACTTGGTTTCTGTTAAAATTTCTTACATGATCGAAAGCAAGTCTATATTATTTAAATAATAGAGGTCTTTTTATTTTCTTCTTCATAAAATGTGTAAAAGAAAGTATTGGATCAGTGAAAAATTGTCAATTTGGAAGAATTTACACTTTCTGACGTGTGAGGAATTCAATTTTATCGTTTATTTTTTTAAGGGAAAATGTGTAAGTGTGTATCTGCGTGACCCATTTTCTGGGGGCGACTCTACCACAAAACTTAGTGCGTGAATTAGAATGAAATTTGGATCATACATGTACCAACCAATATGTGATTCAGTGCTGATTGGTTTTTGCCGCTAGTTCTTCCAAGTTTTTACATGCAAGAATGTAATGGAACGTTTTCAGCATAGCGTGATTAATGTCTGAAGAAGGTTCAGACGAAATAAAATAAAAATTGGCCCATAGGAAGCCTTCAGAAGATACGCCACATCATCGAGGAAGCAGAGCAATTGAACTTTTTATTTTTCATTATTTGTGAGTGATGTATATCAAGAAGTAATGCAAGTATTCAGACAAAATTTTGTTTTTAGAATGGTCTTAAAAGGAGAGATGCTTATTCATTTCTGGCGTTAATCAGCTCAGACATGGTTCTGTACCTTCGTTACAATCAGTATTTAAATGTGGAGTTGAATATAATACCATTTTTTTTCTCTTGACATTTCACTTCCCCTTCCACCACTCAGTTGTTACAAAGAAAGCAATAATTCCATGAACTAATTTGATTTCAAACGTCCCCAAACAACTCTTAAAGAAAATGTTCTATAAGAAAATTGCCGGCTACGCGGTGATTAAACGGTATTCCGTTTTTGCAAAAAAAAAAAAAAAAAAATCCTTTACAGCAAATTTATTTGTTTAATTTCTTTGTGTGAAAAAAAAAAGAAATAATTCTAAATATAGTTTAAAAAAAACTAAAAAATACGCTTTTAGAGTAAATCAAATTCAAAAGAAGATTTTGAAAACTGTTGAATATCCGCTAAGTTTACATGCACTCAGTGGCGTAACTACTCGTTGGTTTCAGGGGGGGTTATATTCTAAATCGTCACGAGGTTAAAAAAACGGCGGCGAGTGGGGGGGGGGGGGCAACCCCTTTTTACCCACACTTTGCATGTATGTATGTGTGTGCATATATATATGATACGCACTTGAAAATGCGTACTTCCGAAGTTCGAAAACCAGATAGGTTTTTAAAGAGTAAAGAAATATTACTGTAGAATAATGGAAGGGGGGTCCGGGGGTTCGCCCCCGGAAATTTTCATAAATTGTACCTCTAAAAACTCCATTCTAGACTATCTTGGTGATGTTCGATCTCTTCCTCAGTCAGTAAAACACGATTGCCGGCCATTTTTAATAATGTGAAAGAAAATGATAGGATACAGAAATTCTTCCCAGCGATTTTTTCGAAATTTTAGTTCCAAAAACGCAATTTCAGACGAATTTCGATCATAATGGGAGGTTCAGAGGTCTACCTCCGGAAATTTTTGACATTTATTTTCTAAAAAAGGCAATCCTTAATGATTCTGGGAAGGGGAGGGGGTGGCAATGAAGTCTGTAACACAATGATATTCGCTGGAGAATCGTACTTCATCATTCTAGGAGTTTTATATTTTTTCATCTCATTTTTGCATTTTTGGAGCAACGTTTCGGGGGGGGGTTTGTCCCAAAACACCCCCCTTAGGTACGCCACTGCATGCACTTATAATATGCTTTTGTGGACGATCGATGCCCAACTCAGAACTAATGTCAAATGCACTTATTATACATCAACATGCAATATAGTTTAGCCTTTAGTAATAATAATGGTATTAAACATATTACTTTTATACGTTTGTAAAGAACGTGAATTTTATTTTTGACTCAGAGTTACATACATACAAACGAACAAACAAAAAACCTACTTGTGAAACTAGTAAAAGCGTATTAGAAAAGGAAGAAATTTAGCGTCCCTGGGCCCTAAGTACAGCCCTGAAAAAACTATGGCATTATTTTGGTACTGAAATAATTTAAGCTTTAGAAAAAATCAATTTAGTTACATTTTTGTTAATAACTTAAGCTAATTTTCTAAACTGCTACGTTTAAAAAAAGTTACTAATTAGGTCTATTTATCATATCGTGATAAGCTTATTAGTAAAATTGAGCTACATAATTAAGCTGCATTGAATTTGTGAATTACTGGAAACATTCAATCTGTACTATACACTTACGTCATTTTTGAACGGATATATTTTGGACCGGCGTTATTTTGGACCGGCGACATTTTTGACCGGCGACATTTTGGACCGGCGACATTTTAGACCGGCGACATTTTAGACCGGCGACATTTTTGATCGGCGACATTTTGGCCCGGCGACATTTTTGACCGGCAACATTTTTGACCGGCGACATTCTGGCCCGGCGACATTTTTGACCGGCGACATTTTGACCACGCGACATTTTGGCCCTCGACATTTTGGGCAGGCGACATTTTGGACCGGCGACATTTTGGTCCGCGACATTTTAGCCCGCGACATTTTGGCTCGGCGACATTTTGGACCGGCGACATTTTGGCCCGCGACATTTTAGCCCGCGACATTTTGGCTCGGCGACATTTTGGACCGGCGACATTTTGGCCCGCGACATTTTAGCCCGCGACATTTTGGCTCGGCGACATTTTGAACCGGCGACATTTTTGCCCGCGACATTTCAGCCCGCGACATTTTGGCTCGGCGACATTTTGGCCGCGACATTTTGGCCCGCGACATTTCGGCCGCGACATTTTGACCCCAAACCGAGAGAAACTTAGTAATTTCATAAAATATTAAAAATCATTCACCGTAAATGTTTTTCATATGTCAAATCATTGTAGTTCCCAATTTCTTACGTAAAAAGCCAACCTATAAAAATTGAAAGCCTTTTTTTCCCCAATAAATTCCATCAATTCCTAGATTTTTTAAAACCCTGTAAGACATTCATACCTATATGAGATCAAAGTTTAACCCATTAATGCCTGACATTTTTTTTCCCAAAAATATTTTGTTTCCTGGTTACAAACGGTGTTTAATGGACCGGAAAAATAATTTTAAAAATATTGTGTAAAAAATATTTTTTTTTTATTAAGGAAAGAAAAATCGTCCCTTAAAAGTTACGATAGACCTCAGAATGTACATACTTTTTTTACTAATTTTTTTCTGCCTACGATATAATATTTAAAAAGACATTTTACAGGAAGAAATAAAATCAGCAATTAACATAAACTGGCAATAACTTTGAAAACTTAGCTTTTTTTCTTGAGATTGTGAACGATGTCATTTTTGATAAAGATAATATTAAAACTGCTACAGAACGCACTTAACAATGATTATGTGCTGCAATCTGTTAATAACGAATTGAGACAATACCGAGGTACTCATTGAACACTATTATTTGGTTGAAATGTTCATTTTGGGGAAATTCAGACCCTTTTTCGGACTGTCCCAAAAAAAGGACACTAGGCAATAATGGGTTAATAAAAACCCAGCCACCAAGGCGGCTAGATTAACTGCCTTAGAGGGTCGATGAACACAACGAGGTATTTCAGTTGGGCCCTTCCTTGCTGCTTGCATAGGGGTACTTTGGTGGCTGCCGTCTGCCATCATAGGCAGATTAACTCGGCGAGAGAGTTTTAATTCATGTGAGTTACATTCTTTCAAAGCAGATACTGTCGACCCCGCTTAAACGAATACTGCCGGTTCCAAGAAATATTATTCGAATAATCGGGGTATTCGATTAAGCAGGGATCTTTAACATTGCGCCTATGACATGGGAAATATTCGATTCCAAAATATTTTATTCGTATAAGCAGGGTATTCGCTTATCCGTTACCAAATTAAGTGGGGCCGACAGTATCTTCAAACTGGCCACGCTCTTCGAATAACTCAGGTTTTTGCACATCACCCTTGTCAATATCTGTAAAAGTATATGCATTGATAATGTGGAGATCTCACCTCTCACTGCTGTATTCACTTTCAGAAAACCCGGCCTTTAAAGGAAAAGAAAATATTGCATCTTAAAAGGCGCCTAACTTAACCCATTTATGCCCAATTTTTTTTAACAATTTTTCTCAATTTTTATCTGCTTAAAACTCTTACTTGGAATGATTTACATACATTTTAGGCTTGAAATAGTTCGCCGTTGCCATATTTATTAATGTATTTAACGTCCTCTTTAAGGGATATTTTACAGATATGTGAGCAAAAATACGACCTTACTTGACTTTACTTTTGCAAAGTAACATTACAGAAGGCATCTCTGATCCATTTTAAGCAAATCATTTTAAAATAGTTTAGTTTTATGAAAAATAAGTTCGCAAAAAAAACTTACTTTCTGTGGCTACCCATGCTGGATCGTTGCTTGACTGATTTGTCTGAAAATAGCTGTCAATAAATAAACTCTGATGTCCAAATAGTGGCTCTAACTGGTTTTCTCAAGAAGAAGGACTATTTAACTTGTGAAAAACAACTTCAATAAAATGATATACCCATTACAGGTTTTTGTATGCAGTGACTAACAAGCGTCCTGTTTTTAGGCTACTGAGCATAAGTGGGTTAACTCACTGGTACCAGATATTATTTTCTGGCAATTAGCTTTATTTGAACTTGAAAAAGAAGAGCCACAGGAGGAAAAAGCCGCAACCTCGTGAAGGTTTCTGTCTAAGAGAAAGATGCAAAATCCACATTTTTAGTTATCTCCGTTAATTGCAGTCCTACAATTATTTTATTGAGCTAAACAGAATGCTGGAGAGCTAACACTGGAACTTCAAACTGCTACCAGTTTCAACAAGTTAGAATGCAATATGCATACATGGACATGGGGACAGCAAGGACTCACGTTAGGGAGGGGCAAGCAGGAGGACCCACAATGGGAGGTCACAGTGACAAGTTACAATTTTCCCAAGAGTTCTCGTATGCTATTCCACCACATTCACCACAATTCTCGGAGGTCACTTTGACCTCCCAAAAAGTATAAATTCTCCCAAGCAAAAGAAAAGTGACGTTCCTGTAGACCCCGAACGGGCCTGACCAACATGTAACCAGAAAGAAGATCAAAAGAAAAAAAAAAATGGCACTATTAAAATGCCAATTTTAATAGTGTAGATCCCTTTCCCACTTTTTTTCCTGTTAACAGCAATATCTCAGGAACATCTTTCAGACATATTCTGCCCCCTCAAGGTCAAGTCCCTGAGCTTAAAGGTCTGAAGCCCAACAAATGACCCCACAAAATTTAGCCTCATACTTTGAAGAGGAACCAATCAAGCATCAATCTTTACCTTCACTGCTCATAAATACGGCTGACCATGGGCATAGCCAAAGGAGGACAGAGAGGGGCAACTGCACTCCCTTTAATCAGAGCCAGGGGCACTTCGATGGGGAGTCACGGTGACCTCCCAACTTTTTTCCTATTAGCCAATTTATTCTTCTTTTGACACTTTTTTTGGTTACATGTTTGTACACATTTCCTTCAAAAACAAACTGAACACTTTGTAACAAGAATCCAATGTGTTAAAATAAAGTCAGATGATTTAACAAGAAAAGGGTTAGTTTTGCACGGAGTCAAATTACAAGAACGGCACTTTTTATAGCTTAATTAAATTAACTAGTGGATTATTTTTTATTTTAGTGGAACTTTTAGTTTGGCTTCACGGCTTGCTAAAATAGATTTAAAGATTAAACTTTTAAGGTAAAACAAGACATAACATGAAATGAACTGCTCCACTAAAATTACAAGAACGCATGCAGAAATTCAAAGACAGTAATAAACATAGCAGTAATAAACAAAGTGGAAATTAATGCCCAAGATTAAAAACTATGCCAAGTGAGACATTGATATCTCTCGATTATAGAAGAAGTAGTATTACTATTTATATCACAAAACTGTTTTTACAAAACCGCTATTAACTGCAAAAGAAATATTGTCCAATCTTTTGAAATATCTAAGCTTGCCCCAAACTTACATTTTTCGGAGAGGAAATTCACGATTTACCAAACAAAACTGCATTTTCTACCCTATGATAAAATATGAGCATACACATCATTGCACATGCATTAAATAAAATCATTTGGCATCATTTAAAAAAATGAAACATTGCCTTCAAATATTCGAAATTGTCAGAATTTTTTTTCCAAATAAGAAATTTTTCAGGGAGATCAGAATGACCTTCCATCTGGGTCGCGGCTGCCCGATTGGTAAGGCATCGGACTCGTAACCGGAGGTTACCGGGTTCGATCCCAGCCAATCAAAGACCCACCATCTTCATTAATGGTGCCTGGGGGACATTATAAATACTCGTGGTCACAAAGTCCTCCAAGTAAAGCGATACCTCTAGGGGTACTGGACCAGGGGTTTGCTTGCTTCTGGTCTGGATTGAAAAAAAAAGAGTGTTCTGTAGGGCCCCATTTCGAGTGGGCCCCACAAGTTGTGGTAGGTACGGAGGACATTTTGAAAAATAAAAAGTAAAATCTGAAATCTTTTAACATGTTCAGTATAATAGCTTTTTTCAGTGATTAACAGAAAATATGTCCAAATCAGGAGAGGTTCTAATGTTATTAGAGCCAGCCACCTTGTCTAGTTTTCAGAAAAGTCTGGCTGTGGACGGGGAGGTTCTGGGTTCAATTCCCGGCTCGGGCATGGATGTACTTTCTCTCATGTACATGTCCTTTCTGAATGTGAATGTGCTGTGGATGGCTTTTCACGTGTTCTTATAGCTAGTGGGTATAGCTTTGTTTCACCCCCTCAAAAATTACGCGCCAATTCTGGCACTCCCTACGGACTTTTTAGGGTTGCTGTTTCTTATTTTGGTTACCAATTTAGGTTTTTTTCAGCTTTTAGGTTTTTGCTGTTGCCAAATTTAGTATTTTCTTGCATTTTGTACTATTTTTTAATTTTTTTTTTTTTTTTAAAGTTTTGTGGCAACAGCAAAAACAGGTATTTCGCATGGAGAGAAAAAAAAAGTCGCCAAATTTCCGATTTAGGAGGGTTATATCAAAGTAGTTCCGGCTAGTGCATACTGTGGAAATGGACTTTAGACCAAATGACGGTGCAGTTGGAAAGATAAAGGACCGTGCTTAAATTGCTGGCTTAGCTTGTTCCACAAGGCAACAACAACAGTAATTACCAATCCCTCAAGGTAGTATAATGTCCTATTCTCTCAGATGAAAGCAAAAACTCAATTCTAAACAAATGTTACCTTAAAAACTGACTTTTCTGTGCAAATTAAAAGTAAACCACAAATTCCCATTTCTCAAATAGTATTCACGGCAGCTAATTCAATTAGTCATTTTCCCCCCATTTTCAAAAATAATCAAATTATTACAATCGATTTCAGTGACTTTTTGTTTTAATATCGTTCCATCAAATTTTAATCTTCCTTTTCCATTTCCAAAAATGTTAAATTTTTCAAATTTTGTAAAAAAAAAGCAGAGTCAAATTTAGGCAAAATATTGGCCGCAGGAGTTTGAAGAGAAAATCTTTCTTTTCAATACGCAATTTTTAAACATAAAAACAGGATAAAATTGCATTGTCGTTAGTTATTTGATTGCGAAAGTTATGTTACAGCTGTTTCATACAGCTACGTGTGAAGAGGAACGGGCAGAAACTTACTTGTGTATCGCTTTTTTACTCTTGGATCAGACGACACCAAAAGCACAGGCCATCTATCTGCATGGTTTCTCGACGCAGTTTGCTCACTGTTATCACCACTTTCATTTTCCATTGCATTTCAAAATTATAAAAACATTTCCCTTACAAAATATGTTTACAATTCATATCAACAATTATCGCAGTTGCAGTTAAGAACAGAATACTAACGGGGAGATAAAACTTTAGGAGGAGAAAACGACTGGAGTTAAAATCTTGCAGTCGGAATAACTATGTATGGGTAATAGTTGTGGAAGACAGTTAAATATTGATGTAAAGGGAAAAAGAGTTTAAAAACGACAATTACTTTGAGTAGAGCCGCTATATAGACAGGCCGACGCATCAAGATTAAGTTTCACCACTTTGGATCCAATTCCTTAACTTTTACTTTCAATTTTTCATTGTTGCGGAGTAGGGTTACCAGAAAAAAGTTTTGGCACATTGCTAAGCTTTGCCAAATCCACGTGCCGCTAATAATTGCTCACAGTGAAAAATTACCGAAACGCGATTACTGGCCAGAATAGACAACCACTCAAACACACAAACACGTGCTGGATCCAAAGGGGTGAAACTTATTAATCTTGATGCGCCGGCTCGTCTATATAGGGGCCTAACTTTGAGAAGTCAAATTCTGGGTAAAAAGTAATTGTTCTAAAGTATATCAAAAACAAAAAAGGAAAAAATACTTTTCAATTATGAGGTAATTTGGCATGTAAAACGATGCACTTAAAATGATCTTTGTACTTTAACTCTCAACAAACTCATTACACGAACAAAACTAATAAGTTGCGGCAGTTACGAAACTTTCTTCTATATCTATCTTATACCCAGGCTCATCCAGCAGGAGCTTCAGCCCCCTCCTCCCTCTGACATATCTAGATTTGGATGGCTTCAGCTAGCACGATTCAAATTTTTCGAGGGGATTGGAAAGGATTCAAGTCATAGATAACTCAATATATACTAAGTTTGAAAAACTAAAATAGCAAATACGCACACGTAATATTACAGGAGGGGAAGGGGGGGGGCACTAAAAAATAAGCATAGAAAAGAAATAATATAACAATGAAAAAATATTAACGCATACATTTTTTAAAGAATATGCGATAAATATATTAAATTTTTTTCAAAGGAAAAATAAATTGAACTTTTACACCTTGACTTCAAATTATGCATATATTACAATGGATGTGTGTCTTGGTGTGTGTGTGTGTGTGTGTAGGACATGGGCGCCACCACCAGGAGGAACGGAGGCCGAGAACCTACTGCAGGGGCGGTGGTGGGCGGGGTAACTGTATGCCGTAGAAGCTTCTAGTTTGGAATGTAGGCTCTGAGAGGGGTCTAGTTGTGCACCTGCCGTAGTGGTTGCATTTGAATATTCCCAAGGGGTTTCTTCAGCTTTTTTTGGGGAATATCAGTGTTATTTTCGATGCAGACTTTAGTGCGCAGACGGCTGGTTCACCAAAAAAGTTGGGGGTCAAAAGGGGTATGAGAGGTCAATGGGCACCTTTTAAGTTCATTTTTATTTAGCAAAACTGCTATATTTATTGAATTTAATCAAAATTCATTAACTGTGACCCCGACCCCTAAAAATGTAAAATATTAATGTTCAAAATCGGATAGATGCCACCATAGATTCCCCTTTCAATATACAGTCCTATTCTTACGAAAGAACAGGAGAAAAGTCTTTAAGGAATTTTTAGTTTTATTTTCGTGAAACAAATCAATCCACTCTGAAGAACATCATTTCACAGTAAATTGTGATTTTTTAACTCGAAATAGTGAGGAGGCAAGTCCCCTTACTTTTGATAGTGAGGCAGTGAGGGGGCCCTTGCCCTTCGTGCGAGCCACCAATGGTGGGGGAGGGAAATTTAGTGAAATTAAAAAGTTTAGTGCAGCGTATGACGAAAGAAAAATTCGCCGAATAAGTCCACAATTTCCAAGTGTTATTGTTTGACCCAATCCCGTCATTTGGGAAATCAGGGTGGGGGGAGGGGGGAGGCAGCTGCCCCCTGGCTTTGGGAAACCAAATGTATTCAGTTATAAGTCAGCATAGTTGTAGCTGTTTTTTGGTACAGCTTACTCCCCCCCCCCCCCGGAAAATTCGAAATGATAGACTTGTCTGTGCGCCTTGCCCGTAACGTCACTCGACAAAAGCCTTTTAATCTTCTGATAGCTTAAATAAAGTTATAACCAATTTCCACGGCAGCCATTAATGTGTTGACATGATTTAAATAAAAGAACACAGATCAATCAGCGAAGAAAGTGTGCTTATTCACTGGTGTGAAAAAAAAAAAGGATTTTAACCCATTAATGCCTAGCGTCCACTTTCAGGGACGGTCTAAAAAAGAGTCTGAATTTCCCCAAAATGAACATTTCAACCAAATAATAGTGTTCCGTTAGAACCTTGGTATTGTTTCAATTCGTTATTAGCAGATTGCAGCACATAACCATTGTAGAGTGTGTTCTGTAACAGTTTTAATATTATCTTTATCAAAAATGACATCGTTCACAATCTCAAGAAAAAAAGCTAAGTTTTCAAAGTGATTCCCAGCTTCCCAGTTTATGTTCATTGCTTACTTTACACTGAAGTGACAAAAGTCATGGGATAGCAATATGCAAATTTTCAGATGGCAGTAGCATCGCATAGAACAGGTATAAATGCGCAGTGCTTTTACAGAGCTTTCATTTCTGTTCAAGTTATTCATGTGAAGAGGTTTTAACGTGATGATGACCGCACGACGTGAATTAACAGACTTTGAACGCGGAATGTTAGTTGGAGCTAGACGCATGGGTCATGCCATTTCGGAAATCGTTAGAGAATTCAACATTCCCAGATCCACTGTGTCAAGAGTGTGCCGAGAGTATGAAATTTCAGGCATAACATCCCACCATGGACAGCGCAGTGGTCGACCGCCTGCACTTAAAGATCGAGACCGGCGACGTCTGCAAAGAGTCGTAAATTCTAACAGACAAGCAACACTGCGTCAAATCACCGTAGAAATCAATGTGGGACGTACAATGGACGTGTCTGCTAGAACTGTGCGGAGAAATTTGGATTTCTTGGGCTATTCCAGCAGAAGACCGACTCGAGTGCCTTTACTGACAGAACGACATCGCTTGCAGCGACTCTCGTGGGCACGTGAGCATATCGGTTGGTCCCTAGATGAATGGAAAACCGTGGCCTGGTCCGATGAGTCACGATTTCAGCTGGTAAGAGCCGATGGTAGGGTTCGAGTGTGGCGCAGACCCCACGAAGCCATGGACCCAAACTGTCAGCAAGCCACTGTTCAAGCTGGTGGTGGCTCCGTAATAGTGTGGGCTGTTTTTTCATGGCATGGACTTGGTCCTCTAGTGCGACTGGACCGAACATTGACTGGAAATGCTTATGTGCAGCTACTTGGAGATCACTTGCAGCCATTCATGGACTTCATGTACCCAAACAACGATGGGATTTTTATGGATGACAATGCGCCATGTCACCGGGCCACAACTGTTCGCAATTGGTTTGAAGAAAATTCTGGACAATTCCAACGAATGATTTGGCCACCTAGATCGCCCGACATGAATCCCATTGAGCATTTATGGGACACCATCGAGAGGTCTGTTCGTGCCCAAAATCCTGCCCCATCAACGCTTTCACAATTATGGACGTCTATCGAGACAGCATGGCTCAATATTCCTGCAGAAGACTTCCAACGACTTGTTGAGTCCATGCCACGTCGAGTTGTTGCACTTCGCCGGGCAAAAGGAGGGCCGACACGATATTAAGAGGTATCCCATGACTTTTGTCACTTCAGTGTATTTCTTCTTATAAAATGTCTTTTTGAATACGTATTATACCGTAGGCAGAAAAAAAATTTAGTAAAAAGAGTATGTACCCTCTGGGGTCTATCGAAACTTTTAAGGGACGATTTTTCTTTCCTTAATAAAACAATTATTCTTTACATAATCTCCATTAAACACTTTGTAACCAGTATATACAAAATAATCTTTGGAAAAAAAGTCAGGCATTAATGGGTTAAAAAAGAAAAATCTTTAAATATCTCTCTCTTTCTTCGTTGCTTCACAAATACGGATACCCTTTCCAACCTTAATTTTACTTTCAACAAATCAAATTACTGTAATAACCCACACTGCCTCTCATCAAAAAGGGAAAAAAAAAAGAATCATATTAAATCAACCTTTGTTAAGATAAAAAATTTAACCCTACACTGCATAGCGTTGCCAATTGGCTACATGGACTTTTTATTCTTATGACCATGCATAAGGCAACTGAAACATAAAAAGCAAGTATTAGGTATCGTTAAAGCAAATATAAACATCAATCTTCAAAATTAATTTTTTTAAAATGTTTTCAATATTTTCTTTTTACACTAAAAAACATCTATATTTCTTTCGAAGAAAAAAAAATCATGCAGTGTAGGGTTAAGAGAGGAGAGGGGGGGGGGGGGTTAAATTTGAAAGCTTTGAAATGGAAGCTTCGCACCTATCACAGCTGTAAAAAAAAAAAAAAAAAAAAAAAAAAAAAAAAAAAAAAAAGTTTAAAGATTATTTAAGCTCTTTAATTTAAAATTTGGTTTTGCTCACAAGTGCGCAGCGTTTTTAATATTTTATACGAAAATTGAAAACGCGCACCTTAATTCCAAGATGCGGGGCGAATTTCATCCATAAGTTCACATTTTTTTGCATTAAAAAAGGCGTTCCTTTTAACGCCGAAACACGCGTATGCCGTTTTCCTGCTGATTTGCGTATTAATAATTTTTTTTCATATTATTATTTTTTTCAATATACGAAGGTATTTATTTATTTTTTCTCAAATGCATATTTAAATTTAAAAATTGTTTACTTATTTTTGTTTACACTCTTTTGCCAAAACTATATATCTGTTGTCCGACCTCTAAAGCTGCGCCTAGCACCTAGCACCGTTGAACGGTTCTATTTTGAAAAGGACGGCTTAGTTCCGAAAATTCACCATGGCATCAGCATTTCTACTTAGTCCGATATTATTTGATTTTCCTAGGCCTGATAAGGAAAAGGGCGGGAGGGGGGGGGGGCACCAACACCTCAAGTAAACGAATCCAACGAAAAACAAAAAAAAAACAAGGAAAAATCCCCTCAATTTCACTGTCACTCCTTTTTATATAAGATTAGTAGAAACCTGACGCATGTACAAATTCGGCGAAAGTTGGTGGATAAAATATTAAACAGTATTTATTTATCTATCTAGCTACAGATATAAATAAAAATATACTTTTGACATTTGGGTCATTTTCATTTTTCGGTGCCATTTGCTGTCCGTCAGAAAAATATTTTTTAAAAAATTTTTGAGCAGCTTTAAATAAATTTACTTTTTGGTATGTTTATTAGCAGACAATTTCCAACACAGGCATTATAATTTTTACTTCCTTTTACGTAGTAAAGGAAGTATTGTGATTGCGAAAAAAAAATCACTCAAATTTGAGTCTAAATTTTGAGTTTGCTCACCCCCGAATGAATGTTCATTAGTTTTTTCGACCTGTCAGCACGTGCATATGTACCTACCTACATATAAGCAGCCGAAAAATCCTTTTCAACCATCCCCGAGTTAATTACGACGAGTTTTCTCGTGACGTCTGTATGTACCAGTGGCGGATCATAGGATTTTGAGGCCCCAGGCGCAACTTGATCTGGAGGCCCTCATGCTGACGCAACTATAAACGGGATAGTTCACTAATACGAAAAATGCAGAAAATCATCTGGGAAAAAGCTGGGGGTGGGGGCAGGGACGTAACTAGGCCATTTTCTAACAGAGGCAAGACTTAGCTTCGGCGCCCCCCCCCCCGCCCCATTAAAATAAAATAAAATATTTGTCAAAAAAAAAAAAAAAAAAGATAACTCCAACGTCTGGACCGTCATATAAGGGTATACTCAGCGTATATTCCATAGAAAATGAACAAAAAGCACAACTAATAACATACAATACTTTCTCAGAGCCAAAAGGACAATTTTCTCTCTTCACACCCCTGAACATCGTGCGATGAACGACCTTGGTTTTAATGCTCCATTTTCCCATACATTTTATGCTCAGATGCTTAATACTGTTTTTTTTTTTTTAATTCCAATTGTTAAAAAATCATAAATTAATTAAATACCAAAGGAGTAATTGTTTTCCTTTTTATATTAAATAGTATATTTAATACGTTTGAAAACTACTTGAAATGAAAGACATTTTAAAAGCTTTAAATACTTTGCAAATCAAAAATATTTTCATGAATTTCACTTCAAAAAAATTCTTAAGTAAAAAATTTAATTTTGCATTTAAACTATCCCATATGCAGCATTAAAAGAAGTGTACGGTGAAATTTAAAGAAAATTAGAAATCCTAAACTTTACTGTATTAGAAAAGGAAAGAGAACATAAAAAAAGTGAATTATTAAGAGCAAGAATCTGAGAGAGTGTCACGCCTGTGATTCATGACCTCTCAGATTTTTTCCAAAAAATTACCAAATGTTTATTATCTTATTGAAAAACCAAATCCAGAATGTTTTGCTCTAAAGTTGAGTTGTTTAGTTTTTATGGACCCCTAAAGTTGAAGGTGCGGCATCAAAAATTAAGCGGATTTTCAAGACATGGAAATTGCTGTGAGCCAAAACTCTTACCAGGAACTGTTAAACTGCAATTTTCTTTTTGTATATGGAATATAGAAGGTAGAAACTTTACAAAATGAATGTTAAATTTGTGGTAAGTTGTTAAAGTAAGGTCAGTGAAGGCCCTCAAAACAGGGCATTTTTGACGTTTTTTAGCGTTTTTGAGGTCCAAAAACAGCTTGTACATTTCAGTTGGCACGGCAAAAGTAGTGTCGTTTGAAAGACCAGTGTAAGCACTTTAAAATAATGTATAAATAACCGAGGAAAGTTCAACGTGCTTTTAGTTGCGTAAGGCCGAAATATGAAAAATGTCATATTTTACCGATATTCAAACGGTCATAACTTCCTCTGCCAACAACATATTGAAATATTTTTTTCGCCAATGTCATACTCTATTCTTTGTCTTAACAGAACAGTTGAGTCCTTTGAGGCGAAATGTGAAAAATTTTTTTATAAAAAATGCATAGAAAAAGATAAATTTTTTGTAAATTTTTTTCACATTTCGCCTCAAAGGACTCAACTGTTCTGTTAAGACAAAGAATAGAGTATGACATTGGCGAAAAAAATATTTCAATATGTTGTTGGCAGAGGAAGTTTTGACCGTTTGAATATCGGTAAAATATGACATTTTTCATGTTTCGGCCTTACGCAACTAAAAGCACGTTGAACTTTCCTCGGTTATTGATACATTATTTTAAAGTACTTACACTGGTCTTTCAAACGACATTATTTTTGCCGTGCCAACTGAAATGTACAAGCTGTTTTTGGACCTCAAAAACGCTAAAAAACGTCAAAAATGCCCTGTTTTGAGGGCCTTCACTGACCTTACTTTAACAACTTACCACAAATTTAACATTCATTTTGTAAAGTTTCTACCTTCTATATTCCATATACAAAAAGAAAATTGCAGTTTAACAGTTCCTGGTAAGAGTTTTGGCTCACAGCAATTTCCATGTCTTGAAAATCCGCTTAATTTTTGATGCAACACCTTCAACTTTAGGGATCCATAAAAACTAAACAACTCAACTTTAGAGCAAAACATTCTGGATTTGGTCTTTCAATCTCCATATATTATTTCTCTAAGCCGAATCCTATACCCGGTCGAAACTCGCTCATTTCTTTATCGAATTGCAAGAAAATTTATGATTTTGAAGCTTATCCCGCGGGCTATTGACGAAAATTAGACCCACCCTCTAAAAAGTGTCGGTTCGTTTTTTATTCGAACTTCAATTTTTGGGCACAAAATTGACTCTATCTAGCGAAATAATTATCGTATCGTCTCCATTTTGATTTCATTCGAAAGATTAAAAAAAATGCGTTCTTTAGAACGTTTCTCCGCTAGCGCCGCGTAACGAGAATCTCGAAAATACACGTTTAAGCGACTTATAAGCGATTGAAGTTTGAAAAAGTTAAATTTTTTGCTCAACTGTCAAAATCGTTACATTGTTGTTCAAATCAATTTTAAATGCGACATTTCAAGCCAAGGCTTAGCTCGGTAAACCTTAATTGTAACTTTTATTGTTTCAAAATACTATGGTAGTTTTACGATAACGTTAGTATTTAGTTTAGTAGTAGCCTTGGGTATTTGATTTTAATATAGGGTATCACTTTTGTAGTAGTTGTAAAAGTGAACGTGTCTTTGATCTTTTTGAAAAGTTGTCAGAACGACGGTAGTAGATGGCGATGTTGTGCAAATGAAGCCAATAAAAATTGTCGTATTAAATTTTAAGTTTAGAGGTTTTTTTTTTTTTTTTTTTTTTTTTTTTTTGCGGAATTCCGCACGGGTCACCTAGTAAGATAATAAACATTTGGTAATTTTTGGGAGAAAATCTGAGAGGTCATGAATCACCTCATAATGCTAGGCGTGACAGTTTCTCAGATTCTTGCTCTTAAATAAATGTTTATAAATTAGCATTTGTTTATTAAATACTTTGCGAAACATCACATCTTATGGCTGAAAAATATTCTGTACAATTTGTTTCTTTAAAAGCTGAATTTAAATTTGAAAATTGGTACTTTTTATTAGCGCGATAATTTCCAGGAAAAAAAAATTTCCCCTCTCTTACAAAAATCTTATGTAGCGATTGAATTAGTTTAATTCTACTCTCAACGCCAACCCCGTATTGTATTGATTGATCAAAAGTATCCCGATAGAGCATTTTCTAAAAAAGAGAGAGAACTTTGAACTGAATCTCCATTATTATAGTGTGAGATTTTTCTCAAAGAATGAGAGAAATTAATCGACTATGTTCAACAAATCTGTATTACATCATGTAAATTAGATAAACAGTGTCTTACCTGTGCCTAACGTCTCTTGAATTCAAGCACGATGATAACAACGATGAACATAAAGGATTTTATTTTACCAGCACTTTCGTTCTTTGCCCGTTTTGTGCACCAGATGGTTTTTTTAGACATATTATGAAATCTGTACTATATGAATATCATACAGGAAATAAGGTAATATTAGAAGAGAAGAAATAACTCCGTTGTGATTGCTAAAGATACCCAATAGTGAATGATTCTGCTAGACAGATATAGGGAGGGGGGGGGGGACTTGACTCCAATTCCTAAAACAGAAGCTACTGACAAGGGAACGCTGCAAGGATTTTCCCCTAGGCCAGTGGGGTGGACAAGCTTTCGTCATTGTAAGCTATAAAGAAGACACCATGTTGACAGTTTTATTGCAGATTTATCTTGGAAAAGGGGGCGCATTTTCTGCTTCTTTGTATCGGGGTACTTCCCAAGGTTCACTTCTCGGAGTGGGTGATTCTTAGATCAGATGAAACTTTTACTGATAGTCACTCTCTAAAAGAAAATATATTCATGCCATTTACTGCATCCTCCTTATTTTCTCTTCGTCCATCTTTCCCACATTAAAAGACATTTCTTTAACTTTCTGCTTGTGCTTGCACTGAGCCTTTCTTTTAAGGGAAAGCTGGCTTTTAAGAATTTTTCTTTGTTTCTTTAAATAATGAAAAGAAAATTATGCAGTTACTTAGCCAGATCAGCGCTCCTAAAATCTGGCGCCCGGGACACGAGCTCCATCTACCCCCCCCCCTCTAGTTACGTCCCTGGTGGGGGGGGGGAGACAAATTTACATTCTTATTTAAAAGAAAAAAAATATTTCTTCAAAAAAAAAAAATAATATCACAGTAAAAAAAATAGCCTTAAACATTTTTTTATAATTTAGTCAGTAGATGGGGGGGGGGGGGGGGGGGGAGATCCGAGGCCGATATTTCATATCTGGCATCTCGCAAAATCATAGCAATTGTAATTGCATGTAAATGGAAAAAACTAGTATTTTGAAACGACAACGTTAGATAATGATAAACGAATTAGTTTTGGTCAAATACATCTTTAACAATAGATAAATGGGCGATTCTCTGTAAACTGGTAATTTGCTGTCCGGACCGAGTATTTTAAAAATAATAAAGTGTAGCTCTTAATACGAGTAAAGTATTAATACTCGGTGGCCTAATTGTATTTGGAGCGATAACAATTTAATTTTTTTTTTCTAGAAATTATCTAAGTGCTAAAAACACAGTCCCCTGGCTGTCCCAATCGTATTGTCTAACACTTCTAGGTAATATTCCAAAAATCCTATCAACACTACATAAATTTGACAATTATTATCTAAAACTATAATAATGCAGTTATATTTTTTTCATGATATAAGGTCTAATTACTTATTTTTTAAACTTAAAATTGTCATGTAAATTCTGTCCGGAGATTTTTCAAACAGTCCCCTGAGCCAAATTCAAAGCTCCAATAGAAAAAATCTGTTACTCTTGCAAATGTTTTTTGACATGAAGTTTAAAGCAATCAGTGTGAATTGGCTGAAATTGCTGAGAACGGGACTGAAACGATACTTTGTTTAGTTTGAGAGTCACATTTGTGATGAAAGTATGCATCAGGATCGTTACGAAAACAGTCCTCTGGGAAGTGATTTTATTAATGCCAATTAGTTTAATTATGAAACATATTACTCATTATGCCCACGATTTGTGCCTAAATTTATAGGTAGTCTCGTAACTAATTATGCTCCAATAGTTTTGCAGATATTACGCAACAAAGAGTAAAAACAGTCACCAGGCAGTCCCCTGCCTAGTTATACCAGGCGGGGGACCTACCCCCTATCACAATTTATCAGAAAAACACAAGCTTCAATTGGCCCTCTTTCAAACTAAAGTAATAGATTCATTTTCTGAGCAATAGTAAAATAATTATACGAACATTTCAAAAAACCATGCCCGGACAGATTTCGTGTGAAAAACGACGAGTTTACAGAGAATCGCCCAAATGCATTATAAAAGTTAAATTATTAACGAACTTTGTTACTGAGAATGTAATCTTCCAGAAGCCTTATTTTTTTTTACTTTCTTTTCTCTGAACCCTGTATATAAGCTAATATGGATATGGGGTACATTTTCGGAATGTAATTCTTCCGCAAAATAAAGAAAGTAATGAATAATGGAGTTGTGTTGAATGCTAATCGCTTGAACGAATGACAATTAAAATGAAGTATGTCAAAAATAGCATATGAAAAGTAACTGATAAATGAAAAAAGCGAGAAAATAATCAAATCCCATAGAAACCAAATAATAATTTAAAAAAAAAAACAATCCTTGAACCGTCACTAACAGAAAAAAATACTTAATTTTCAATTTGCAATGAATTTGCATACATTTCTTTTCTCTGTAATAAAAATATTGTTTAAAGAAGTAAGAACAGTAATTTTTCGTTCCAAAACTTTTCATTTGTACCTTTCTACGTTTGAACTTTTGATACTATATCTAGACTTTTTATTCAATATCAAAAATGCAGTATAATTCTAAACATTAAATAATAATGAGCATATTAAGCTTTTCTCCAAAAGAATACTCTCGTCGTTGATTGAAGATTGGTCTACTCTGGTCCTGGTCAGTAGTGGAGATCTTAACAAAAAAGAAAAAAAAAACGAAGAAAGAAAACACAGCTGTACAGCTTAGGCCCTGTGTACAGCGGGCGTGAGAAAACTAGGCAGGGCAGGAACCTCACAAAAGATGGCCATAAAACCATAAAACCACCTCTCCCCCTCAGCCCACGATCCTTATCGGAGATTTTAAGGAAGCATCAGTTTCGAAGAATGTTTGCGTTGTCCTACAAGCAGGGTAATCGACAAGAAAAGTGACAATTCGAAGAGGTTGAGTTTTACGCTTCACATGTTGTAAATTCTGCTGGCCTTACGCCTTATTATACCGACTCGTGAATAATCGTACAACTGATATATTTTGCCGTCTGGTATACTCAGACAAATGACTATTGGGGAAACCATTCGTTTCATAATATTGCGCAATTTTTTTCTCCAAACTTTGATGGACAGAAAAAAAAATGTTTTCAGATACTTTTTCAAAATTTACCGACTGACTTGTTCTAAATACCGACAGCCAGAATATTCTGGGGGGGGGGGCACCGTACTCACCCCCTCTCAACACGCCCTTGGATGCAGAGCCTGATTATTACACAATTCAACTGGGTCTGGACTTGGTGCCCCATATTTCTAAGGAGCCTCAATTATTTTAAAGGCCTACGCATTGAAGCTATGCGAACAATACGTGTAATTTTAAGAAAAATAATTAAAAAATAGCGATTTGCTAATTGAAAAAACTTTCTGAAACAAGAATCTTCATTAATTTTGCCGGTATCAGATTGACCATGTCGCAACTGTAAGGGGCCCATAATCATAGAGGCCCGGAGATTCAAAAACTAAAATGCTCATAATAAATGAGTTCCGTGCGCTAACGGATAAAAGGGCCCAAAATTGCATTTTGACGGGCCCCCAGACCAGTAAATCTATCACTGCATTCTGCCATTGAATCTTCGGGGGCCTCCAAATTACTCCGGACCTTTGGATGTACTATTAGTTAGTCGGGCCTTGCTTAATTGCTCTGCCCAATTGGGAGCAATCAGTACTATTGGTTTTAACCTGCGTTTAAAATCGCAACAGTGAAGGCCTCCATGATCATAGGGGCCTCCAAGAAGATTGAGAAACAAAAATGCACATAATAAGTGAGTTCTGTATAGCGCTGATGGATAAAGGGGGCCCCAAATTGCATTTTGACCGGGCCCCAAACCAGTAAATCTATCACTGCATTCTGCCATTGAATCTTCAGGGGATCTGCCATTGAATCTTCATCCAAATGATTCTGGGCTTTTAGATTTACTATTAGTTAGTCAGGCCCTGCTTAATTGCAGGGTCCAAATGGGAGCAATCAGTACTATTGGCTTCAACCTGCGTTTAAAATCCTTGGCTGTCACTTTCCATGAGTTTTGAGCATCTCCAACTAAAACTCATGACTTTCCATTAGAGTGGAGCGAAAAAAATGAATTTTTGATTTTCGTAAACGGGTACCTTTCATTTACTGTGAATGAGGATAAGTAACAATTCTGTGAAATATTTCACTTTTGCGACGTCATCTTTAGTCTGCGCATTTGGCCTAAAGTTTTGAAATTTTTGATTTTTTTAATATTTTTTAAATTTTTTTAAAAAATATTACAAATGGTAATGGGTGGTAATATTAAATGGAAGAAAAAGATTTAAAATATACAAGGAATTTTTTTAAACCATTTTAAATTATGAGTTCAGTCTGCGCATTAGGTTCAAAGTTCATCAAATTTCCCAAAATTTCTGATATTTTCAACATTTTTTAACTCAGTTTTTCTTCTCAATATTCACTTGAAGTGTCTTCAAACCTGTTTTTGTTCATTTTGTTATTACTTTGCACTCTGCAACTCTTTGCTAGGGACTCACCACGAGGAGGTAGCCGCACTTTTGGGTGCCACCCGCGCTCCCCTTGCTTCCAACCAATGAGAGCATACATCAACATTTTTTAGACAAGTCAGGAACAATAAAATGTTTCTTTGAATAGGATATTGTTTGCATTTTTTTTTTTTTTTTTTTTTGATGGATGCTCTACAAAGACAGGAAAATACAAAGGAGTAATACGGAAACTGGAAGAAAAACTTGATAAACCTCTGTAACGGGAAATTTGCCAATTACATTTGAATGAACTTAATTTGCGACATTTTTTGCAAAAGCTAGATGGACCTACCAGTGGACCAAAGTGATTTTTTGGGCGTGTTGGGCGAAACTAAGCAACATTTTTACTTTCAAATCAGTTCAATTTGAACTGAACCTATAGAATTTGTCATCGATCAGATCGATTTTGACAATAAATATGATTTAAGTACTGAGCAACAGTAACTTCATGAGGTGAGCAAGATAGTTTTGACTGGGAAAATATCCAAAAAATTATGAAACAAAGCTTTCCCAAGCCAGATGGTTGACTACAGCAAACATAATCTTTAGACTATAATTTTTAAAAGAGTTAAGGTATACGTACACACTTGGACATTTTTTTTTAATTTTTCACTCTAAAAATCCAATTTTTTAACAGTAGGTCACTGGTGTATGTTTAAAACCTTTTCGACATAAAAATCTGAAAAAAAAACTTAAATAAATAGTAACTAATTAAGATTTAATGAGCTAATTAGCACATTTTTCTAAACACGATATCTTAAAAGCAAATTGGTTTAGGAACACAATTTTTGTCAAAAAATGTTCCTAATATTACCCTTCGTGTGGTCTTCCTCAATAAAGATTCTAGAGATAGTAGATTTTTTTACTGATAGTTTTAACTACAGAAGGACAAAAAAAATCAAGATTTTTCCCGAAATCTTGAACTTTAAAAATCCATTAAAAATGTACTTTTCCAGTTACAGCTCTGATTGAGGCAGACCACATCTGCTCAACTATGCAGAATCCAATGGTACTAAAATAATTGAGGTAGATGAATTCACTATTGTGTAGTTATGTTTGGAAGAATGTAGCATATGGCAAAATAGCAATGCTTCAGAAATTGAGTTTAAAGATTTCGAAACACTTTGTAAGTAATGGCAAAACCAAAAGAAAAACCCTTGTAACTCGAGAAATATTTCAAATATTGACTACATCTTAGTATTGTTTGAAAGCTAACAGATTGGAGAACATTTTAGGAAAATAAAAAAAAAAAGTGATATTTTGGACGAATTTTGAGATTTCAAGTGTGTACATATACCTTAATAACTTTCGCGGTAAAAGTATCATAGCTCTTTTAGGATGAAGTGCATACGTTACTAATTTAGCTATAAATTTGTGCGAGATTATAAAGAGTTATACTTATCTCTCCGGGAAAAAGCAGAAATTTGTATTCACATCCATTCAAAACAATGTATACTTTGCACCCTAGAAATATGCTGTTATCGATATCTATACAAATAAAAATTGATGTATGTATGTTTGTTCCTTATACAAATCCACATTTTTTATCGGATTTTCAACAAAATTGGCACATAGGTTCCTTGATGCACTAAAATTCACATAGTCGGGGTTTTGAAATTTAAAAAAAATCTAAAAAGCACAAAATTCAAACTTTTTGTCTCAAAATAGCCATTTTCTTTCACTTTTGAATAGATAGAGTAATAGAGATAAGCCTTTAAGCATACAAATTGATAAAATGTAACACGTTTAAATAGCAGTATTTTCCAACAAAGATTACGGTTAACAATGAATTATGAATTTAAAGCTCACCTATTTCATTTTAGCATGAAATGAGTTTTTATGTTCCCATGTAGATAGAATTCATTCAAATATATTTTTAGAGCTATGTTGTATTAATAAGCACCCGGGCAACGCCGGTAATAATTTAGTCAGTTTATAAGAGAGATCATATAAAGAAACTTGTTTTAAATCGTATTCTCAATCTAGAAAACAAACAAGCAAACAAGCAGAAGCGGATCAAGTGAAGTGGGGGCCCCAAGCGGTAAAAGTTTTGGGGGGCCCCCTCCACCCAGAGGTGGCGCTAGGAAATGCCCGACAGGGGGGCACAGGTATATTTTAAAAATTAAAAGTGTCCCCCCCCCGTTCTCCAGTGTTTTAATTTTTTATGGTGCATTCGCATAAAAGGTAATCATTTTGACCATAAACCCAAAACAAAACAGTATAAGTATTAGGATTAAACTAAAAAACCCCAGACCCTGATTGCCGACCTCATATTAAAACGAACTACACTGATCAAAAAGCATTTTAAGTTTAAATACATTCAGTTGTTTTCAAGAGGACCAGGTAAACGCGGAAAAGTAACGATAATCCTTATTAGTAAATTTGCTAGTTGCAAAAGCAGAATAAAGAGGGAAAATTGAATATTCTTTTAAAACCTCATACTAAAATCAACTACAAGTATTTTAATTGTTAACAAATATAAAATGGCAACAGAAAAACCATTTTAAATCATTGAGTTTTCTTTCTTCGTGGGCTAACAATGACATCGGCTTCCAATTGCGTAAATTTAAGGCTTAGCCGCATTTTCTAAAAAATGTTAGCATTCGAATTCTAAATAACATGGAAGTTTCAAACACATTCTATCAGATGCAGATTTTTTTTTTTCATTTTTATACTGTTGTTTTATTTTTCTCTTGTTTTTTTTTCTCTTCAAAAATCGTGAAAAACCTTTTAAAGGTTTTTAATTAATATCTTCGTTAATTAACCCATTAATGCCTGACTTTTTTTCCCAAAGATATTTTGTATCACGGGACGCGGGAGCGTCCCGCCCCGCCAAGAAAACCAAATACAAGCCGCCAAGAAATTTCCGTCGCCAATAAAAATGTAAAAGAGCGACTAGGACTGTTTACGCGAGTAACCAAACCGGGGTTTTCACCCCTCTGTATCTCAGCCCCATAAAGATCCTTAGAATTCATTTTTGGTATACTCAATCTCCAGCGGCCCCTAACGGCACATACTAAAGCAAAACATCCAGGACCCTCAGGGGGAGGGGTGATGTATGTTATAAAATCGCTATTTTTCGCACTTTTTAAAAATTGTTTGACAGGGGTCCAGACTAAACGGTAACTCGGATTGAGCTCTGCTTTTGCACCCACATTTATTTTGTCCCAAAGCTCGGCATAGGGGGTTTTTCGACCCCCCACCCCCTCCCCCCTCGTTTTTATTTTCCGTATCTTTTCTTCCCGGGGGTCTTTAGTGTTGATTTTTGGTATGAATATTCTCGATGAGACATTGAGGACATTTTCCCAAAATTTACCCCCCGGGGTCATCGCACCCCGGAGTTATTAATGCTTAAAATTGGTCCGATTTCTATCTACTAGCTCTGTTCAACATCTGAGCATTTATGTTTTCATTGTTGGGCCACGAGGAAAGAAAACTCAATGATTTATAATTTCATCTGTTGCCAGTTTCTATTTGTTAACAAATAAAATATTTGTAATTGATTTTATTGCATAAGGCTTTTAAAAGGGATCTTCAATTTAGTTCATTTTAATATGAGATCGGCAGTAAGGGTTGGGGTTTTTTTTTTAACTTTTAATTTAATCGTAGTATTGTTAGCAACTAGCTTTGTTTTACGTCGGTTCGGGTGGTACATTGTGATTGATTTCAAATTTATCCTAGACTGAAGAAGATCCTTGAACTTTTGCACCAAATGCATGCTGCCAAGAAAACCACATATGTCGGACCGCCAAGAAAAATGTTGAAGGGAAAAAAAACATGCAAAGTAAATTTTGAAGAGAAAAAAAAAACAGGCAAAGAAATAATATTAATAATGCAAAAACATGTGATATCTCCCCAAAAACAACAGTGTTGTAAAAAAATCCCCCGCCAAGAAAACCTTAAATACTCAGCCTTAAAAAGTTATGATATCGAGTTTTCCCGCCAAGTTTGTGCCAAACTACAACTAACCTGAGTAAAAACCCGAAAAAGCGACGTTTAAAAACACAAATAGATGAAGTTAAAATTGGCGAACATGTTTCAAAAGCCTAAAGCTTCCTTCTTCAGCGCCAAGCAAGAAATGGAAAGAAACAAAGTGCCGGGAGAGTTTAAATAGCAAAGGAGCAAAAGCTAGGCCAATCAGGTGTCAGCGTGTGCCGAGTCCTGATTTGGCGTTGCGTTTTCAAAAAATCTAAAAGCATGAAGTAAAATTGGCGAGATGTGTGGAACTGCAAAGGATTCGCTACAAATATTGCTTAAATTTTTATGAATAAATGCCCCACTGACAGTGGGGCATTTATCACATAAAATGTGAATGTCAAATTGATTACGTCGGACAGACCCGAAGGGCGTTAAAATTTAGGTTAAAGGAACATGAAAATTATGTTAAAAAGAAAGAACTCTCAAAATCCTCAATCGCGAAACACTTGGGAAATGGGCCATAGATTTGTTTTCTCCGAAGCTAAAATTATTTGCAGACCTTCAACTGTTGGCGAGTTGGATTTCTTAGAAGCCTTTCATCATACCTACAAAGTCAGAACCTTTCGAATCACCCCACTTTCATACCCGGCAAAAGAGCTCACGCTCTGTACCGAATGAACCCCACGATCTGTATCTGTTTCTTTCCATTTCTTGCTTGGCACTGAAGAAGGAAGCTTTATGCTTTTGAAACATGTTTGCCAATTTTAACTTCATCTATTTGTTTTTAAACGTCGCTTTTCGGTTTTTTACTCATTTGAACACAAAGTGAACTGCTTTTAATTGGAAATTATTTTAACTTAGCAACCAAAGACTGCTTTATTTTATTTCATTTATTTTTTATTATTCATGTGACTTTCTTCTTTCGTAACAATATGCTAATATTCAGCACATACTTGACAGCAAATTGTATAACTGAAATGAAAGAAAACTACTGAAAGTGACAGTGTTATAATTACAATAACTTATTGATAACTTAAACACTGCAGTTTTTTGAGATTTTTAGGAAATTATTTAAAAAATTTTTTAGCTCCGAACATCTAAAAATGCATAATATGGGACAAACAATGTAGTTGTTTCTAACATGTACGAATCTGATATGTACGGCAAGCACAGTATTTTAAGGTTTTGACAAAGTTTAATTTAAATGTAGGAAAAAAACAGGAAATTGCCAAATCTGCTAGGCATTTGTGGAAAAGGAAGGAGTTATACAACAGACCTCAAATTTTTTTATGGAATTTTTATGTCCCCAATGGAACCTTTTCCACCCTACCCGTTATCGAAAATAGAATTTTTTTAAAAAATAATTTCCTAAAAGTCTCGAAAAAACTGCAGTTTTCAAACTTCAAGCCAATTACGTCAGATCAAGAAATTGACCAATAAATTCCAATTTTTTTATGTGCACTTGGCTTCCTCAATGGCCCTTTCCACAATACCCATCATCGAAATTTCAAACAAAAGTCATTTTCAGCCCACCCTAGTATATAATTGTATCAAACTGTTCATCAGAGAAACCTAACCTGGCACCATTGTAAGGAGTAGTCACTTGTAGAGGTTATCATTAGTAAGTACAATGCCAGGTTAAGTCATTTTAATAGCTCTTAATCAGTGGTCGGAAGTAGCGCGCTACAAGTAGCGAAACTACTGTAGTAGCTACATTTTTGAGTAGTTTGTAGTGTAGCTCACTACTTTTTAAAAAAAAAGTAGTGTAGTGAGCAGCGCGATACAAAATAATAGTAGTTTGTAGCGATTTCTGTAAACTACTTTTAAATTTGTTAAAAAAAAAGTGTCCTGAATTTTTTCCAAAGCTACTACAAAGTCTGCAGCCTTTGTGAATTAATAGCTAAATTATCACCCCTTTTCTGGTCAGAATATAACTATATCCGAAAATGAGAATGTAAGCTCAGGAACCAAATCAATAAAATTTGTGCATGTGGTTGAAATGAAGAGGAACGTATTTAAATCTAAACGTAGATGCAGATTGATTCTTAAATTAAATTAAAACTCTTTAAATAATCAAGAAAATAATGAACTTTTGATAAATTTCTAGCCCTTCCTGAAATAAATATTAGCTGGCAAGAAATTATTAAAAATTTGAAGTTTGATTTTTTTCAACTTTTGAATCCTTTTTTGCGGCAAATATTCGTAAAAATTGTTAACAAAAAATAAATAAATAAATAAATTACTTAAAGAGACAAATTTTTTCGCAAATAGAAACTAGCTGTCGTGGCCGTCACGAAACTTTCTTCTATATCTATCTTATGAATTCCGGTTACAAAATAAAATACGTACTCGGCCGAGTAATTGGAGACAGCTCCAATTTCCCAATTATCGTAATAACCCTTGAAATGCAGAATCAATGAGCGAAATTGGAAATCATTGCAAAAGCCTTGTTTAGATAAATTGCAAACATTTTATTTGTTAGTAAAAAGAAATTGGCAACAGTTAAAAATTTCAAATCATTGAAAGTTTTCAGCTGTTTTGATAATTAAATAGCGTGAAAGCGATTTTTTAATGAATTAATTTTTCGCATTGTTGACTAAGCGCAAAAATCACCCCACCCTCCCCCTGGGGCGATTGGCGCCAAAATTTTATCGATGCTTGCTTCCATATTGGGTTAGTGTTATTCCAAATTTCATTCAAATCGCAGCAATATTTCCCGAGATACAGTAGGTGCAATGACAAAATAAGCACTTTTGATTGCTCCACCCCCCTTTGAGATATTGACACACAAATTGAATCAGCACTTGTACTCAATAGGGTCTACCTATGGACCAATTTTCGTTTGATTCCGCCGGTTACTTCCTGAGATATAGCAGTCACCACCGCGCAGAACACGTGCGATTGCTCCACCCCCCTTGGAGATATTGACAAACAAATTGAATCAGCACCTGTACTCAGTAGGGTCTACCTATGGACCAATTTTCGTTTGATTCCGCCGGTTACTTCCTGAGATATAGCAATCACCCCCGCGCAGAACACGTGCGATTGCTCCACCCCCTTGGAGATATTGACAAACAAATTGAATCAGCACCTGTACTCAGTAGGGTCTACCTATGGACCAATTTTCGTTTGATTCCGCCGGTTACTTCCTGAGATATAGCACTCACTCCCGCGCAGAACACGTGCGATTGCTCCACCCCCTTTGGAGGAATTCGCTAAACAAAGTCAGGTGCACCAGTTCACATGGTGGTACATATGTGCAAAAATTTTTGTTCGATTTCATGCAGTAGTTTTTGCTCTAGCGCGGCCACAAAAACTGGTCACACACATACAGACTCACACACAGACAGACACACACACACACACACACACAGACAGACATTTTCCAAAAATGGTCGAAATGGACTCAGCGCACCTCAAAACGTGCAAATCCGTCAAAATTCGACATTCGAAAATTTTCACGAAACCAATACTTTCTTCTATATATTAGATATAGAAGAAAGTAAAAAACGATGATAGACAATTCAGAATATTATTCTACGCTAAAAATGAACTAATTTATTGATCTAAACTACTTTTCTAATTTTTTCGTTCAATCCTAAAACGGTGTATGCTTTTTATTTATTTATTATAAAAAAAGTAGCGAAGTAGCGACTACATTTCAAAAGTAGTTTGTAGTTGCTACATTAAAAAAAAGTAGTTGTAGTTGTAGTTAACTACATTTATAACAAAGTAGCTGTAATTGTAGTTCGCTACAAACAAAAAGTAGTTTTTCCAACCACTGCTCTTAATCATTCATTGTCACTTGAATCAGAGTCCATTGCCAATCTCTCTACATTTTAAAAACATAATGTACTCGTAAGTCGAGTACTTTGGAATTGTGTTCCGAAAGCTATTTAAATATTTTCTCATGAGTCCTTAAAAAAATTTGGGAGTCCATAAAAAAATCTTAATTTTCATTTTCAAAAATGAGTATGAACCCTGGACGTGCACGTTTTTTTCTTTGTAGAACTTGGGCCACCAATTTTTGAAGTTCAAAACAAGTGACCCATAAACTTGTTCAACAAGGAAACCATCTTTCTTTGCTGTTCGAATGAGATCAATATACTGATCAGGAACATAAATCAGATCTTGTCTTCTTATGAGCCTTTTGGCCACTCCGAAATTCCTATCACATTGGAGGAATGAATGCCCTCTGACAGGGAAGTAATGATGGATTTTTCTGAATCTTCCAACACTAACCGATGCTAGGAAAAATCTCAATATAGTGTTGTTTCGATTTTGCTCACCACATGCATCACTGAATACGTGCAGTTCTTTGATTTCAGGACTTATATCAAACTCAAAGTTAGAGCTGCTGGATGACCATATTTGAAAACTTTCACTAAGAAATTTGAAAACTGAATTTTTTATCAAAACAAAATTGGTAGGTTATGATAGAATTTGTTATCCAACCGATTGATAAAGATTCACGGCAACAGTGCTGCTCCCTAGCCATAGGTTTGCGTAATTAGTTGGAAGAAGGAAACAAAGACCGGACTTGTTCACTTCTTACAACTCACATAGATTTCAATGCTGCGTTAATCAATTTTGGAGGTTAGATTTTTTTTTCTTCTCACTAACATGTGTATCCACAGTAGGAGATATACAATCACGAAAAAACCCAATTTTGAAATTTTGGTCTTCGTTCCCTTCTTCAAACTGCCGATTCATATCAGGGGTGGCCAACTTTTTTAGAGAGAGTGCCACTATCTGGATCGAAAAAGCTCAGCGTGCCAAATTGTATTTTTCCAACAAACTGAACATTTTTAGAAAGTTAAAAATGGGTTATTTGTTGGCTGACTATGTAATTCTTACTCAAATGAAACATTTTTTCTCGTATGTCTGAGCAATTGAAATCTAATTGATGATGAAAATAAAACAAGCCGAACTTAAGAGTTATCGTTAATAAACACTTTCATAGGTTCTGTCTGTTGGCTTATGCTTAAAATAGAAGCAAATAGCAGCAAACATTCCATTCTAAAAATTAAACAGTCTGTACTTAATGTGGTTTATGAGTCTGCATCTTTTTTACCAAGTCTTTAAATTTAGGATTATTTTTTGAGAATCCTAAGAAGTTTAAGTGTTTTAAGTCCTATCAACTAATATTCAACTCTATTTAGATATTTCTGCATTCATAACATTCTGCATTTATTTGTTTAGAATCGTATTTTGAACCAAATCTACAACAGAACCAGAAGGCTAAAGTGTGTAAATGTGAAAAAAATTTTGTTGGTACGAAATTCCAAATTTCTATATGACGTGGATGACTTTCTGTTGAAGTAAGCTCTTATATTTGATGACCAATGCAAAAGGTCAGTAATTCTGATTTGGATTTCAGAAGGGTAACAAGTAGTGTCTCGCAGAGAAAGAGACAAAAAATTTGAAAAGAACAGACTTTTTTTTTATCATCCTGAAAATCATCAAACTTAACACTGAATAAATACTTAAAATAGGTGTGCAATTTTCTCCATATCGCACCCTTGCTACAAAAGTGCCACAACTCAAAAATTGTAATTTTTGAGTTATGACCGTCATTAGACGTAGTTTACACGTCTCTACCAATCTTTAAAAGAGCCAGAAGTTGCATTGAAAAATCAGCCGCCAAAGAGCAGTTATGGCGTTTTGTTGTTATCAAGAAGCATAGGACCCCTTCCACTGAAATGCCACATCTTGAGTTGTCGTCCAGCCATCGTAGAGTAAAGGCCGATATAAGGCCGATTCAGATTGCGAGCGACGCGAACGAACGAAGCGTTTTTCGCTCGCAGGTCAAAAATTCCGATAATTCATACTAGATGCGGGCGAAAGTCACGTGATGGTATTCACCCACTAAGTTTAAAGCGCGCGCTTCTAGGGAGAGCCAATGAAATCGAATGTAAACGCGGTCAAAACAGAGCGAAGATGGCGCCTTCCCTTTGACTGGCTGTCGCTCTCGTTACCAAATTTCGCTCGCCTTTCGCACGCGACGATATCTAGCATGCTAGAACGCTGACGACAGGCGAATATTCGCCGCGTTGTCATGGGAACGCATTCCAAAAACCGGTTTCGCGGGGAAAAGTTCGCTTCGCTCAGGCGTTTCGCTCGCAATCTGAATCGCGCTTCAGACTGCGAGCGACGCGAACGAACGAAGCGTTTTTCGCTCGCAGGTCAAAAATTCCGATCATTCATACTAGATGCGGGCGAAAGTCACGTGATGGTATTCACCCACTAAGGATAAAGCGCGCATCTAGGGAGAGCCAATGAAATCGAATGTCCACGCGGTCAAAACAGAGCGAAGATGGCGCCTTCCCTTTGACTGGCTGTCGCTCTCGTTACCAAATTTCGCTCGCCTTTCGCACGCGACGATATCTAGCATGCTAGAACGCTGACGACAGGCGAATATTCGCCGCGTTGTCATGGGAACGCATTCCAAAAACCGGTTTCGCGGGGAAAAGTTCGCTTCGCTCAGGCGCACAGTGGAGTATTTGAGTGAAAATCCTGGCCAAAAGTCGAAAATTGAAAAGTTATCCGATTTTTATGAAAATTTATTTTATAATAGTTGATTAACTGGTGCATCGATCGGCACCAGTTTTGGAAACTTGATCCTCATACAACTGCTCATAGCCTCGGTCAAAGATAAAGTTTCCATGATAATTTTCGCTTTTTTGTTACGTTTCAGCCTAATTATTACGTTTTAATGCAGATTTTTTTGTGGCGTTATAAATGAATGGAATAAAACCAAACTAGTTTTACTGGTTAGAGAACTGTCAGGGCCTTGTGTTAAATTTTGATTCGAAGTAAATAGTTTTATTTTTTGTCGTCAAAAAAAATAAATAAATGCTTGGTGCGAGAAATTTTTAATGGCTTTTTCCCAAATTTAGAACTAGTGAAAGCTTTTTAAGTGGTTGCCGCGCTTTGTCGCGCTATTTTGAAAGTTGGAGCGTATTTGTGAAAGTCTCATGTGCTGATTTCTGCAAAAAAATGTTCCGCAAACAGTTGCCATTTTTTTATATGATTTTTTGAATAAAATGTATCATTTAATCATTTTGGACAAGTCTTAATATTAAAACGAATTTGGCAATGAAAATTTAATAAACTTGTAACTCGTGATCATTAGCATTATTGAATAGGTGGTGAATCAAAATAATAAAGCACAAAAAAAAAAAAAAAAAATTCAGACACGTGTTTCAGGGTTACGAGAAACTCCTTTATCAGTACATAAAGATGTGAGCCTGGAGTTGAGATTCAACGAAGTAATTTCAAAACGCTATTTTTATATTCATATTTTTTTGCATTGATTGTGCCATTGAAACATATTCATGCAATTTTATAACTGTTCGTGAGTTAGATTATTAATTTTTTTATGTACGCTAATCCGTCAATCAATTAAAAGTTTTTTCTCACTGCGAAGTTTTTGTTCCCTTTTAAATTAAGATAACTTGAAAATACATTTATATATCATGTTTTTCTTTCTTTATCATTGTAGAAAATTATGTGACGGGGGGCGTAGGGGGGGGAAGTATTTTCCCGCTTATATATAGTATGTTAGTAAAGTTCTTTTCTAGCGCATTTCCTATCGATATCATTGTTGCTTAAGACGTTTTACCTACTCACTGTGAAATAGAACTCATATTAAATTTGAGTCCTAAGTTTCTATTCGCAGAATTCTTAGTGGGGAACATCACAGTGCTATGTAAACTGTTTTGTACATAAAAATCGACTCAAGGAATGGGTACTATTCGCTT
Source organism: Uloborus plumipes (assembly GCA_038373865.1). NCBI lineage: Eukaryota > Metazoa > Arthropoda > Arachnida > Araneae > Uloboridae > Uloborus > Uloborus plumipes. Next base: position 171,487 of record JAXGGA010000561.1, read on the forward strand.
CCATATGAGTGTGTCCAAGCTTGAGCACATTTCACTACTAACGACGTTGGTCCCCCTCACCAAGGCCCTGCACCTGCACTCTGGAAATCGGATATCTACGTCCGGTCAGAGATAGGGGGAGGAAGGAGAAGACCACTAAGAAACAGAGGAACGTAACATTACGAACTACTATCATTGAAGAATCACACGCGTCATTTTTGAGCTCCTAAACCATGGAATACTTCAATGATGAAAATGTCCACCAATATTTTTTAAATTATACGGAATCTACCAAATTTCAGAGGTAAATAGTGCTCATTATTGCGGGGGCATATTGTGCGTAGGCATATTGTGCATATTTTACTTAAAATACGTTCAAAATGCATACTTGCCTTTTCATTCAAACTTTTGTTGTACCACATTAAGAAAAATTATATTTTCCAGAAATTTTAAAAGTTCATACTTTGATACAACATGAAAAGTTGTTACTTTACCTTTTTCTGGAGGAAGGGAAGGGGGGGGGGACACATCAAATTACCACTATGGATGCCACCCTAGTTACAGTAGTCATAGTGTTTTTTCTTTTCTTGTGCATGGTTAACTTAGTATTTTAACGATTATAACCGATCGATTAAGTACTAGAACTCAGAAAAGAAAAAAAAAGGTTCAAATTTGTTTTGCACAGAACACTGGGCTATGTAAACAGCATTTTTTTCTTCAATAAACAAGTATTAATTACGGTGCATTCTTTCAAATGACAAGAATTACATTGCATTAAATGCGCTTTCTTATTCCATTTGTGCTCTAAACTAGATTTTGGCAAGTAGCCAGCTGTTCCGGTAGGAACGTTCCTGAACGAAAATCGGTGAAAATATTTATTTCACCTCTTTATAAAAAAATTCATTAAAAATCAATGGAGCAAGATAACTTCACCGTTTTTGCTTTAAATGAAGGTGAAATGTTTATATTGTATCCTTGAAAAGTTTCAGAGCAATAATACCGTTAGATTCTCGGATGCATGAGTTTTAATTTACGTTGATTGATAAATTAAAAAACGTTGAAAAAGTGACCTTTCTTTGAAAATTCTTGGAAAATCGGGAAATTACGTTAGAACTTCAAACAAATTTAAACTTTTAAAGACATTGCTTTGCTCTTTCTGGTGATGTATTGTTTTTCTTCCTACGTTTGCTAGAAACCTTTTTACGGTCGTAAACTCGTAAAAGTCTAAAACATAGATAAAACATTAAAAGCCTTTTTTTCTAAATTAAATTTTTACAATCGAGCTTTAGGTTACGACATCTGACCTTTCAGAGAACTTGTGTACCAAGTGTCATAGCTGTAAGCTGGATAGCTTCGCTATACAGCGCACAAACGCACAGAACGGTATTCCCTTCAGAAGAGCGAGAATTCCGAAATAGTTTTGGCCAGGATTTTCAGTCAAATACTCCACTGAGGCGTTTCGCTCGCAATCTGAATCGCGCTTCAGACTGCGAGCGACGCGAACGAACGAAGCGTTTTTCGATCGCAGGTCAAAAATTCCGATCATTCATACTAGATGCGGGCGAAAGTCACGTGATGGTATTCACCCACTAAGGATAAAGCGCGCGCATCTAGGGAGAGCCAATGAAATCGAATGTCCACGCGGTCAAAACAGAGCGAAGATGGCGCCTTCCCTTTGACTGGCTGTCGCTCTCGTTACCAAATTTCGCTCGCCTTTCGCACGCGAAAATATCTAGCATGCTAGATCGCTCGCGACAGGCGAATATTCGCCGCGTTGTCATGGGAACGCATTCCAAAAACCGGTTTCGCGGGGAAAAGTTCGCTTCGCTCATGCGTTTCGCTCGCAATCTGAATCGCGCTTAACGTGCGTAACTAACGATCATAGTTTGAGATGTATCGGTCTTCTTATGACAAATTCAAAAATATTAAAATGTGCCTAGTCAGCCCGGGAACAGTTTTTTGCAATTCCTGGAAAACGTAGTTTTTAGAGTTGTGGCACTTTTGTAGCAAGGATGCGATATATCATTGGAAAATTATTAAATTTGGTTTATTACTTTCAGTATTAATTTTTATTGTTTTTTTCTTTTTTCTCGAAAGTAGAGGGAAAGTAACTGAAGTTTCATCATAAAAGAATGTAGATGGCCTATACTGATTTAGGAAACTTTTTTTAGTACAATCTAAAATTTAAATTACTTAAACGCCGGATTATAAGAGATGACATAGCTAAATTCAATTGCTATTCTTCATTCCTAGCAAGTCCTCATTGCTTTCCTTCCAGACATTTTAAAAATCACACTCCCTAAAATTCTAAAATCTTATGACTATTTTTTCTTTCATTAGCTATCACACATTTCAATGAAGGAGTAACTTGTCACACCCTCCTTTCGCTTGGGAAAAGTTCACAAAACACTCAGAGCTCTAATTCGTAGTGTGGTAATACAGAGAACTCTACAAGGTCACCAATAGAGAACAAGCTCAATTCCTTGGCAAAGAGTTTGTGATAGATAATTCGATGGCACTTTTGAAGTTTTTGGCCCAAATTAGTTTCGAATAATGTAACAAAAAAAAACAATATAAGGGTCTTCATTAGTGCAGCCATACCGAATTTTGTTCAATCTGGTTTCTTAATTTTAGTTGCAGAGTTTTTTTTTTTTTTTGAAATTTCATCACCCATAGCTGAAACTATTGTAGATCAAAAAATCCATTCTGCAGCATCGAAAGTTTCATTCGTGTTAAGAACAAATATGCTTTACAAAGCATTGTCTGTAGTGTCACTGCTTTCGTTGGATGTCCGAAGCTAACGCTAAGTACTTTGCAATACTGTTGTTCAGACAATTTGTAAGTCAGCCTCCTGACACTTCATCGTCATAATGTCATATTTAACAGTTTATGGATTTTAGTTTTTATCCATATTTTTGAGATTGACATTTTTTCCTCAGTTTTGGAATTTTTTCAATATGTCTTCGTGTGCCACTCTTACTGTTCTGCCGTGCCACATTGTGGCACGCGTGCCGCGGGTTGGCCACCCCTGGTATATATTATTCCCCGGCTGCAAAAAAGCTCGTTGATTTAGCTACAGGTTGCAGTTATATCTAAAACCAGTACATTCGAATTTTAGATTCTAGGAGAATTTCGGGGCCCCATGGCGCATCACGGGTCAACGGGGCCCTACGCGGCAGCTTAGTCCGCGTACCGTTAGACCCGCCTCTGCAAACAAGTGAGAATGCTTCAGATCCCAAAAATAGATAAAAATATATTTTCATACATTACATACATAAATCAAAAGCCAGAATACATCGATATGTTTTCTTGTCATGATGTGGAAATTATAAAGCCACCTTTTATACGTAATTTAACAACACAATATTTACAAAGATTACTGGAAACTGAGAATTTAAATATGATTTCTGAATGCGCTCTCATTAAACTTCCATTCAAGACTCAATCAGTTGAAAGAGCTGTCAAATAGGTCACAAGCTCTTCAAAATTGGTATGTAATCACAGGAAAAGAAAAAGTTTAGTAAAAACGAGGATATCTGATAAAAATATTAGATCAATTTACGACACAAAGGAACAATTTAACTGTTAAAGACGTAACTAAGAAATGTAAATCCGTGCTCGCATTGGTTGGAAGGAAGGGCTTACGTGTAGGACTAGAAGTACGGTCACCTCCTCGTGGTGAGTCCTGGGTAGTTCCACATGAACTAGCGAAGAGTTGCAAAGTGCAAAGTAATACCAAAATGAACAAAAACAGGTTTGAAGACACTTGAAGTGAATATTGAGAGGAAAAACTGAGTTAAAAAATGTTGAAAATATCAGAAATTTTGGGAAATTTGATGAACTTTGGGCCTAATGCGCAGACTGAAATCATAATTTAAAATGGTTTGAAAAAATTTCTTGTATATTTTAAACCTTTTTCTTCCATTTAATATCCACCCGTCACTAGTTTTATCATTTGTAATATTTTTTTAAAAAATTTGAAAAATATTAAAAAAATCAAAAATTTTAAAACTTTAGGCCAAATGCGCAGACTAAAGATGACGTCGCAAAAGTGAAATATTTTACAGAATTGTTACTTATCCTCATTCACAGTAAATGAAAGGTACCCGTTTACGAAAATCAAAAATTCATTTTTTTCGCTCCACCCTACTTTCCATGTCAAATTCTCAAATCCCCCAAATATTTTGGTTTTAAGAATGTGACCTTGTGACCACTGCGGTTCCGAGGCCCCCTGCTTTGCTGAGGCCCCAGGTTCGCGCCTCATGCGCCTATTAGGTGATCCGCTACTGGTATGTACGTGTGTGCGGATGTATGTATGTATGTATGTGGGTGGCATAACTCACAAACTATATGCCGTAGAAGCTTCTAACTTGGTATGTATGCTCTGAGGATGGTCTAGTTGCGCACCTCCCCTTGTGGTTGCATTTGAATGTTCCAAAGGTTCCAAGGGTGTTTTACCCCTTTTTTGGGGTAAAACAGTGTTAATTTCAATGCAGACTCAAGTGATATGAATTGGCGCAACCACTTGGCGATATGTCGCCAAGCTTTTGGTCGCCAAGTGTTTGACGCCAAATTGGCGACATTTCGCCAAGTTGGCGACAAATTTGGCCAAAAAATTATTTTTCGATTTTGGGTTCAACTTGGCGCTATTGGCGATATTTTGCAAAAAATTCACTGAATGATATTAAAATCAGCAATATTTAAAAAATTAACCATCTACTTATATTAAAAACTGAGTATCTTTCTAACTATCTTTCTTTCTAACTATCTTTCTTTCTATCTTTCTAACTATCTTTTTATGTCACGCTTCTTTCTCCTGAACGCCAATGAACTGAAAGTCGAACCAGGTACCGATAGATAGGTAATTTTTCAGGCTTCATTAGTTTCAATCTATATAATTATACGATTTTAATTAGCGAAGATATCAATTAATAAGTAGTCAAGTTTAAAGCGATTAAGCCTAATAAATGATTAAATATGAAATCCATTCTTGCAAACCGTCGTTGCTATGAAACAGTGATAACAATGATAATGAGAATTTTGAATGAAGGCTTAACTAAATCAAACACGAAACTCATAAGCGGGCCACTTAGGTATAGAATTTTTATCGCTAGCTACTGGTAATATTTTAAAACATTTATTTGTTGAAGAGCCATCTACTTATATTAAAAACTGAGTATCTATGTCTGCTTTTTTAATTTGAGCGAGCTGAACTTACTGAAACTTTCCTCACCATCTTGAAGACGTGAAGCATCTCAATAATTCGAATGATTTTTTTTATAAAGGAAAAAAGTAAAGGCGTGAAGCGCCTGTAAGCGAGCCGCCTTGGCGGGGAGTAGTTTCTTTAAATTTTTTTTCTCACTACTTTCAGGGCACGAAGTGCCCGTGCAACGCCGGGCCACATGCGTGGTATGTCTTGAAATCGAATGAACATTAAATTATATCAAATAATATAACTTCAGAATGAGGTAAAAGTTAGAGAGGGGGGACGTTATGCATCAACATGCCGCAGGAAGCTAATCTAGCTGCCCTGGCAGCTAGTTGTAAAATATTTTTTGCATTGTTTCGTGGCAGATTAGGGAAGTAAATATTTGAATTGTTCCCTTGCTCACTCCAAGCACTTTTTTAACACTTAAGGCAACTACTAAGAAATTTACACGTAAAAGGAAGTAGTGTGGGGTCCATACAAGATTTTTTTGGAAAAAATTGCGAAAAAAAAAATAACATTTTGATTTTTAAATACGAGGAAATGAAACAAGCAAAATATCTTGGTTTCAAGTTAAATTTTTAATTTTTTGTAGGTGTAAAAATCATTTAGTTTCACCCGAGAATTACCTGCAACTCATACGTGCCCGAGATAACTCGGGATAATCAGGCAAGCGGTTAAGAAAACCTGAAAATAGTCCGGTTCCAGGCATACGCGTCATTTAGAGGGGTTACTTGCCCCTCCTCCCCGCGATCACTTTGAGAAATCAATGAACAGTAAACGCTCGAGTATCGGCGGTCGGATTATCCGCGGTTCGGTTTATCCGCGCGTCTTTCACACTTTGCTTCTCTTTTTCTACGGCGATGATTTACTGAATGAGATGAAAGTGCGTTATTGATCGTTTTTAGCTTTGCAAAATATTTTTTACATTTAATGATGTCATTTTTAACTACAATCAGGGCCGTGCTTAGGGGGTGGCAAACTGTGCCGCCGGACAGGGCCGCTAAAATATTTTGAAATTTCGGGGCCGCTAAAATATTACTATTGAACAAAATATTTTTGTGTGTGCCAGAGGAAAAAAAAAAACCACACACACACTTTTTCCTTCAAACTATTTTTTAAAACTTTCAAAATATATAAAATACAAACCTCTCTCTGCGATATGGCCGATTCCTCAACTTGTTTCGCTGTCAGAGGCAAACTTGCTTTTGGGAATAATTCAGCAAATATAAATCTTGTTTTCTGCTTTCACTCAGCGATGGGACATTCTAAAGTGGTTGGTATGTTAAAAAATTACTATTGAGCATTTATCTGACACAAGATGGGAATGCTGAATAGGCAATTCCACTATGCTGAATAGGCTATCGAAGATATTAGATTTCAAATTGGCAGATATTTATGATATATTAGTGGAAATATCGGAAACTGCAACTGAGTCAAAATGCAAAACTGAAGCAACAGCTCTTGCAAGGCATATTAAAAGTTTCTAATTTCTCACCTCTGTATGTGTATGATACGGTTTGCTTGTTCAAATTAATTTCGTTGGAAAAGCAATGCAAAATTCTGCTATGAGCTTAAATACTGCTGTTCAGTTAATAGAGAAAACGCTTAATCTTTCAGAAAAGTTTAGAAAAACTGACTTTGAAATTCTCAAGGACGGATCCAAAAATTTCTCAAATGATTTTTTTTCATTACTTACCCTTTACTACGTACCGTGGTTTACATATATGTTGAATTCAAAAATTTCTAATTCCGAAACACTCCCGGAGTATAATCTGAATCCTTCCTTCCCTTTATATTATCGAAGTCATCTAACCCCCCCCCCCCCACTTCTAAACTTCAATCCCGAAAAGTTGTGGGGAGGGGAGAGAAATCTTCGGGTTGTGCCGAACCTCTGTTCTCCTGACATCACCAGAGAGACCGTTCTAACTTGACTCCTCCCTTCCCCTAATATCACCGAAGTCATCTAAAATTGCGTTTTTTTTTTTTTCTTCTTCTTCTTCTTCTTTTGAACAATACCGAAAAATTGTGGGGAGAGAGTTTTCGAGGTTGTGTCCCCCAACTTCTTTCCTCCTGGCATCATCAGAGATCATCTAAAAATAGCCTCTTTTTTTTGGAATTACCAATTTCAAAAACTGTTTCTGGGAAGTGTTCCGAAAACATTTCTGTCCCAAACGTCATCAAAGCCCCCCCCCCTCCTTTTTTAGCCTACTTTCCCGTTAAAAATAAAAGAAAGACGAAAAAAGTATTAAAAGTAGCTTAATGCATCTAAAAAATATCGCCAAGTCCAAAAAAAATCGCCAAGTTAAAAAAAATATCGCCAAGTCCAGAAAATATCGCCAAGTTGAAAAAATAAAGAGGTAAAATGAATATCGAAAAATTAAAAATTTGAAAGTAGGGTATTGAGATGGGGAATTTGTGTGTCGGTCTGTCGGTCGGTCGGTCGGTCGGTCGGTCTGTCGGTCTGTCTGTCCCTCCCTAATAACTTTTGAATGAACATTCCGATTTGGACAAACTTTTTTTTTTTTGTTGGAAAGATCTCGGCGAGTACAGCTCATTCCCATATTTGATTTTTTGATTTGAACAATTTTTGGTTCAATTTTGAGCCGTTCAAATAACCGGTCCCGCGATACTAACTTTTTAATGAACAGTCCGATTTGAACAAACTTTTTTTTGTTGGAAAGAACTTTTCAAGGATACTTCATTCCCGTATTTGCATTTCCGATTTGAACAATTTTTCGTTCAACATTGAACCGCTCAAGCAAGCTGTCACCCCTAATAACTTTTGAGTAAACAGTCCGAAAAAAAATGACTGACTGTGCAGACGATTTTTTGTTTATTTATTCATTTGTTTTATTGAATTTATTATTATTATTATTATTATTATTATTATTGGCAGACGATTTTTTTGTAACAAAAATGTTTCATTCACGAGGGCATTTTATTCTTTATTTATATTTAACAACTGGCAACGGATTAAAAGTGAAATTCGAGACATTTTATCAACGGACGAGTTTTTTTTTCTTTTTTTTTTTTTCTTTTTTTTTCTTTCTTTGATAAAATGTGTTTTGATGTACTTTGTACTTTTCATTTTTTTTTGAAAACAATTTAGGAATTTTTCTACGGAAGAACTGTAACAGTTACATTCTTTAAAAGGTGCAACAAAACTTTATTTATTCATTTATTTACTTTTCATGTGTCTATTTCATCTGATGAGAGGGGTATATTTTGCTTTTAGAAATCAGCTTCAAGTGCTAAAAAGGTATGTTTGACATAATTTTTAGTCTTAGATAATCAAGAGAATAATGATCAGATGCTAGAATGCCGATGTCGATGTACGGGAAAGTAGGCTCGTTTAGTTCTTGACAGAACTTCTTGTTTAAGTTTAATTCCTATTCCGGAGAGAGGAGCCCTCACCCCAAAGAAAACATAATTGAAGATTGCGAAAATTCCATATTTTAAGATTATCGTAACAGTGCCGATGTGTAGGGCCCCTCAAATAAGGAATCGCCATTCCTTTGTATCCGTCCTAACATTCTAAAATTACAGTAATTTTTTTAACTCTTCATGATCAATTTACTATGTTCACCGAGGAGTGTTTTCAAAAAAAAAAAAAAAAGATAATAAGACTTTAATAACTAATCGCAATAACTTGGCGTTGGAATTAGACGATGTGAATGGAACTTGTTTATACACAAAAGTTAAAAGTTCTTATAAATCTTAACCCAGAGAAATTTTATTTTCAACCACTTAAATATTTGTTTGATAACAGTTTCCAAAATGTGCTTACTAAAATTCGTAATTGCTTTGATAATTTTACAAACTGTTCTAGTTACAGTTGCTTCGGCAGAACGTTAATTCTGAAAGCTTAACTTGTTTAAAACGTATTTAAGATCTATTATATGACTAATGCCCGTCTTAAGCACTAATATCGATTGAAAATGATTTTTGTACTTCCTTAGATTTTTTCAAGCTTAATTGAGCAGTTTGCTGCTCAAAAAGTTAGAAAAATTATTCTTCACTGCATCGATTTTTTTTATTTTAATTACTTATTTATCTCTCGATTTTTCTACTTTCGAAATAAATGTTTGTTTTTGAGAAATTTTGTTGTGTCTAGGGATGCACTGATTAATCGGCAGTACCGATTAATCGGCCATAATCGGCCACTTTGCCGATTATTAATAATCAGAAAAATTGGGCCGATTAATCGACCAAACATATTTTTTAAATATTATTCTTCAAAGTATACCTTCACTAAGAAACTATGATGAATAATTATTAACAGTAATAATCCTCATAGTTGATATAAAGTTTTTAATAAATTAAGTCTCCAACTTTGAATAATATACAAGACAATGTTGCAACACATTTTTCATGTGGCGACAGTTTTCTCCTTAGTACAGTGCTTTTAGATAACCTCTAATTTTTGCAAAGAATAAAAGTTGAATTAAATTGCTACTAATCATTAAAAAATGTAAATTAAAAGTACTCCTAAATTGGAGTGCTCACCACAGACTCCCCCTCCCCTTTTTTGAATTTTTATGTCAAATTAACATAATTAATAATGTATTAATGTAATACTATTGACAATAATATGAAAATTTGTTCTAAAAAATTTGATAAAATATTAAAATTATTTTGTGAAAATTAGGAAAATGGAAAAAAAATCTTCTCTCGGAAATAAATTGCTTACTATTTCTTAAATCGGAATTGTATAAGAGAGTTAAAACAGTGATGGTAAAATTGGCAGTATTAAAAACAATCATCCTTATCATTAATAGGCTCAGCCGATTAATCGGCCGATTATAAACAACCGATTAATCGGTAATCGGTACTCGGCCAATTTGCTTATCGGTGCATCCCTAGTTGTGTCTATGTCTTTTCTTCCTTTTTATTTTTAATTCACATAATATAGCAATTTTATAATAACACTAGCGGTACCCGCACGGCTTTGCCCGTAGTATAAAATTAAAAGTTCATTTGTAAAATAATTGATATCGCAGAAAAAATGCTCTTCAAAGTATGATATAAAAATCTGGTATGGCCCCCACACTACTTATTTTTACGTGTAAATTTCTTAGTAGATGCCTTAAGTGCTAAAATAGTGCTTGGAGTGAGTAAGATAACAGTTCAAACATTTATATCCCTAGTTTTCCACGAAACAATGCAAAAAAATGTTTTACAATGATTAATCTCCTAAATATCATCGATTTTAACATCATTCAGTGGATTTTTCGCAAAATATCGCCAACAGCACCAAATTGAACCTAAATCAAAAAAAAAAAAAAAAAATTTCGCCAATTGGCGTCAAATACTTGACGATCAAAAGCTTGGCGATATATCGCCAAGTGGTCGCGCCAATTCATATCACTTTTGTTAACCAATTCATATCACCTTGCATTGAAAACACTGATTTACCCGATAAATGGGGTAAAACACCCCCTTGGAACATTCGAATGCAACCCCAAGGGAGATGGACAAAAATAAGCCGAAAGAGAAAATAAGAACAATTTTGTTGATAACAGGAACCAACAGAAATCTTATCAAAGAAGAAGAAAGTTTTCTTTCCTAGCTTAAAAAATAAAACAATACATTTTCCGAAATGAAACACTTAAAAAAAACGATGCAATATCGCAATTGATACGATATTTCGTTAATCTGTGCTTTAGGTACCCTTTTCTCGCTAAATGAACGATAGGCGCGCCAAGCGTGGTAACCCTAGCTATACAGACAGACAGAAGGAAAGACAGAAGGACAGAAAGAGAGACAAACCTTCAGCTTTATTATTAGTAGAGAGTAGAGATAGAGAAGAGATAGAGAGTAGAGATGTCAAAATAATTGCCGGTTTTTATATGCTGGGATTGGTGTGGGTTGCGGTATGTAATAATTTAAATGTGTTATGTTTTAGAAGAGAGAAAATAAAAAAATGATTATTTAAATCGACTATTAAAACAAAGTTCGCACAGTGCCGTTAAAACTCTAATCACACCCCTGACTACAATTGAAACGTGTGTGTTGTGTTATTGACTTTTTTCAGCTATTGCATACATCAATATCGTCTTTTACCTATTGTTCGATTATCCAATGTGTTCACTTATCCGCGGTTACAGTGCCACCCAATTCTGCGGAGAATGAGAAATTTGCTGCATTTACTTTTAGTGGGAGTGGTTCTCGCTGTTTTCTGATAAATTTTGCATTCTGTTTGCACACTTTGACACCTCCCCCCCCCCCCCTCGTTTTTTTTTTTTGAAATGGTGCCAGAGAGTCCTAACGTCTATGTTTAATTTTGCTTCTTTTAAAAAAAATTTATTATAAATATTTTATTACGTTTATAATATATTATTTTTCAAATTTATTTTTCATAGGCCTCGGGCAACCCCGGATTAAGAATTTGGAAGCCCGTAGGCATTTGAAGTGATGGGGCCCTTCGCATATGGGTCATTCCACGTCAAGTGATCCAAAATCTGAGAAAAATTTTACCTTACATTTTTGTATTTCTTTCAAATTTGGCTCATCAATTGTACCCCTTGAGGTAATTAAAAGTCTCAGTTTTTAGATTTTTATCTCTATTATTTTTTCATTTATGAGACTTTGAACTTTGGAAAAACCCTCGTTTTTCCATGGATAAGGGAAGATTAAAGGGACCATAACTCGGCACCAAATATAGATAGAACGATTTTGGGATCTCGATGAGATCATATTTTTTGAATTTTTGAATGAAACTGCAGGGGCGGCCCTAGCAGTTTTGCCGCCCTGGACAAAAATTAAAAATGCCGCCCCTCTTCCCGATTAAAGTTTGAAAAGAAAAAACTGCTGATAAATACGAGCCAATAAATAAATGTTCTGAATTCGAAACTATGGGACCCCTTTTGTAGTCAGTGAAACTTATGATACAGAACCTCGCGTTTCTTTTTCTCTCTTTTTCAATGCTCCTGCTGACTTTTCTCTTTTTCTTTTGTGTATGTGTGTATGTTTTTTCATAAACTTTTGAAGCTGGATGGGCATCAAGAAAATGATGCAATGACGACTTTAAATGGAGTATAAAATATGTGTTACTTCAGGGGGTTCGGGGGTTTCTCCCCCGAGAAAAAATTTGAAAAAGTGATCTAAAATTCTGCATTTTGAGGCCTTACACTGCGATGCAAAAGTTTAGACAAAATGCAAATATGTGAATAAAAAGAAAACTATTCAACGAAATGTTTTCAAATTTCTACTGCAGGTACACAATATGGTCCCAAATACGTGTCTGGAGTTCTTATAACTATAACTGGAATCAAATTTTGGATATTACAAAAGATATTTTTTTACATTGTTGCAAAAGTTTAGACAATAGTTAGATTTTATGCAAATATCCCTTGAAATGTGATTGGTGGAGGAAATGTGGGACTGTGTTATTCATTTATAAAGTGCAGAGATTGCTGAATAAATAATCAAAATCTCAAAAGCTCTTTAGTTCTCGTGTAAAGAAGATGAGAAAGTTTGGACGCCGAAATTTGAAAATGAACCTACTTTATTAATTTTTTGTTTTTTAAATCGGCTCTAGTATGGTAGTACATTGTTTTTTACTTTGTGGAGAGCAAATTCGGACATGCGTATCGATCAAAAAGTCCAAGAAAAATTATATTTCTTTAGGATGAAGGAATTGAAAAAAACGGCTCAGATTGACGATTCGCCCCTTAATCCTACAAAACTTCAACTTGGGTCAAAAACAGCACATGACAGCATAAGTAGATGAACAACTGAATCGGAATGCATAAAAAAAACAAAGAATTGTGCTTGAGCCTTTTCGGACAGAGTGTACCAAATAAGCCAGATTTTATTGGTAAACGCAGCACAGCATATGGTCATTGGATATTTCTCAAGTCCCGCGAAAAGAATTATAATCCATCTAGGCCATCCCAATTTTAATAATTTTTATCAAAGAAAGTACCATTCATTTTTTAGTCACGATGATACATATGCTGCTTTTCACATTAAAATATGGCTTATTTGGGACACTCTGTCCGAAAAGGCTCAGGCACAATTCTTTGTTTTTTTTAATGCATTCCGATTCAGTTGTTCATCTACTTATGCTGTCACGTGCTGTTTTTGACCCAAGTTGAAGTTTTGTAGGATTAAGGGGCGAATCGTCAGTCTGAGCCGTTTTTTCAATTCCTTCATAATTAAGAAATATAATTTTTCTTGAACTTTTTGGTCGATACGCATGTCTGAATTTGCTCTCCACAAGTGAAAAACAATGTACTACCATACTAGAGACGATTTAAAAGACAAAAAATTAATAAAGTAGGTTCATTTTCGAATTTCGGCTTCCAAACTTTCTCATCTTCTTTACACGAGAACTAAAGAGCTTTTGAGATTTTGATTATCTATTCAGCAATCTCTGCACTTTATAAATGAATAATACAGTCCCGCATTTCCACCACCAATCACATTTCAAGGGATATTTGCATAAAATCTGACTATTGTCTAAACTTTTGTAACAATGTTAAAAAATATCTTTTGTAATATCCAAAATTTGATTCCAGTTATAGTTATAAGAACTCCAGACACGTATTTGGGACCATATTGTGTACCTGCAGTAGAAATTTGAAAGCATTTCGTTGAATAGTTTTCTTTTTATTCACATATTTGCATTTTGTCTAAACTTTTGCATCGCAGTGTATGAGGAGTAATCAAGACTACAAAAATATCAGGAGAAAAATATGCAAACAAAAACTTTTTAAAAATTTTACTTTCTTTTGCAAATTAAAATCAATCAAAATAGAAATTGTTCGTGTTTGTGATTCTGCAAGTCGTTGACATTAATCGACAGAAAAAAAAATCTTGGGAGGAGAAAAAAAAAAAACACATCGTCTTTTGCTCACATCGGCTTTCCGTATATAATTAATGTTTGATCGTTGCTCCAACTCACCGACACAACACTGTGCTAAATGTAACACGATTAATCGGGAAAAAATGCATTAAATGATTTAAAAGAAATGGTGTAAAGACTTAGAAATCAGGAGAGTAACAATCTCGGGAGTTCGGAAAAGTAATGGTTCATTTTCATACACTTGATAAGAAATAAATTTGTAGCACTTTTCAAGGAGTTTTAAAGACATTTATTTTCAAAGACTATAGAAAAACTGTATCTTCGGCACTTTCCAGCCGCTCTTGTCAGTATAGTTACATCAATTGGTTGTTCTCTTTCAATTATCAAGAGTTCAAAGGTGTCAGTTGCAAAAAATAGTTTCGATTCAAGATAATTTTTCTTTCTCAGTAGGAAGATATTTTTAAAAATGATTTGGAAATATTAAAAAATATTTGATCTTTCATAAAAACTGTAATTTTAATGTTTGGCATTATAACTGAGCAAATACTGATCACGAGCTGAGCTCTTTTAGAATTTTCAGAAACCCAGCAAAAAATAATGTGCTGAAAAGCTTTTTAAATCAGCAGCAAATTTAACCATATTTGGAACAAGCTTCAAAAAAATCTGCAGAATATTCAGAGAACTAAAAAGAACTTAAAAAAAAATAAAAAAATCTCATTTTTTGCGGATTATTTTGAGCTGGGAAACCCCAAGGGGTTCCCAGAACCTATAGGCTGACGACCTCTGCTAGATCAAGCTCATTTATATGCCGTGATTCCCATCAGTCAATATAATTTCCAAATGTTTTATCATGTGTGCCCCGATGAGAGGACACTCTGTAGCCTCCTAAAAACACATTTCTTATTCGGCAAATTTTCACTGATTTGGATTCGGTAGAAATTATCGCTTCATTTAGTGAGTTGAGAATTTTTCTCCTCCCAAAAAACTATGTTCGGGGGCTCCACTGTCTCCTATCAACAATTTCAAAATCTTTACATGCTTAAAAAAAACTGTCTAATGTAGTAAGTTTTTTTTTTCCTTATGTCTCCGTTGATATTATAGTTTCTAAAGATCCGTTTAGCAATATTGCAAAAGCCAAAAATGCTTGAATATTCCTACATTCATGCTTTTCAAGATTCCAAGTTACAAAAAGAATGATGTTTGTTAAATAGTTTTAAACATTTTCTTAAACAAAAATTTAGTTTAGGTATTCGAACCAAAATGCCGCCCCTAAGGTTTACCGCCCCGGACAGGGGTCCGGAATGTCCGCCGCTAGGGCCGCCCCTGTGAAACTGTATAGGAAAAAATCTGGTATGGAGCCCACACTACTTCCTTTTACGTGTAAATTCTTAGTAGTTGCCTTAAGTGTTAAAAAAGTGCTTGGAGTGAGCAAGGTAACAATTCAAATATTTACTCCCCAATCTGCCACGAAACAATGCAAAAAATATTTTACAACGGTTAATGTTCTCAATATTGCTGATTTCAATATCATTTAGTGAATGTTTCGCAAAATATCGCCAATAGCGCCAAGTTGAACCCAAATTCAAAAAATAATTTTTTCGCCAAATTTGTCGCCAACTTGGCGATATGTCGCCAAGTTGGCATCAAACACTTGGCGACCAAAATCTTGGAGACATACCGACAAGTGGTCGCGCCAATTCATATCACTTGAGTCTGCTTCGAAATTCACACTGATTTACCCCCAAAAAGGGGTAAAACAATCCCTTGGGAACATTCGAATGCAACCACAAGGGGAGGTGCACAACTAGACCATCCTCAGAGCCTACATACCAAGCTAGAAGCTTCTACGGTATATAGTTTTTGAGTTATATAGTTTTGAGCGAGACACATACGCACATACATCCGCACATACGTACATACAGACGTCACGAGAAAACTCGTCGTAATTAACTCGGGGGTGGTTGAAAAGGATTTTTCGGCTGCTTATATGTTGGTAGGTACATATGCACGTGCTGACAGGTCGAAAAAACTACTGAACATTCATTCGTTGGTGAGCAAAATCAAAATTTAGACTCGAATTTGAGTGATTTTTTTTCGCGATCACAATACTTCCTTTACTACGTAAAAGGAAGTAAAAAGTGATATTTTTTATATTCTATTTATTTAAATACTAAGTTGTTTGGCTTGTGATGGTCTAAAAAGTAGTAAATAAACATAACTATGTTTAAAGTGAGCTGGCAAGAGCTTATAGATTTGTCAGGTTCATCCCCTCACCCCTTCTTCCACCTCACAACCACTCTTTATTTTTCAAAACTGTTCAAAATGTTAAAAAAAAAAACCTCTTTGGTACAAAATGAATAGTAAACTTTTTAAAGTTGGTAAATGCGTTCCCTTATAACTAGACGAAGTATCCCCCTCCCCACCCAAATATACCACTTACACTATACTTATATGACGTTCAACCTCGGGATTGAATTGAGGATTATTTTCACCCTAGGTATATATATTGTTTTTCAGACGAAGTGTTTCTTTTCGATCCGAACTTCAAAGTGTACTTCCATTCAATATCTGAAATTTAACTTTATGATTCATTTCATCTCCTACCCCAGCACCAATCTTCAATTTTGAAGGGAGGATATAAATGGGTCGCCCCAAGATCATAGCAAACAGCAAAATAGCATTGTTTCTCCTTGTTCTCATCGTTTTTCTATTCTTTTCGCACAAAACTGAAAATAAATCAAAATATCAGATCATATGTCTATGTCCCCATAACTATCTTCCCACATTATCTTGTGTGCAGCTGTTATTTATTTTTTTTAATTGTTTGTGTTCTTTTTCATTTGTTGTAAAGGAAAGTAATGCAGCAAGATATATCTATATACATTAGGGTGATTCAAAAAAAATTTTTTTTGAATTTCTCTGGTCTTACCCGCAGTTTTTTTACACTATTCATGAATGTGATGTATGTAAAATTTTAGCTCAATTGAATAATATTTAGAGGTCGCTCAACGCGATCGAATTCTGTTGAAAATTAGCAATTTCGAGAGTTGGAGTATATAGCTTCATTACCCGAAATAATATTATTCTTCATATAAAATGGAATAACTTAAAACGTTAGTTTACTCTACTAAGTAATTAGTCAATAAAATAATAGCTCAAAGTGAGTTGTAACGATTACCCCCCCCCCCCCCCCGCTCCAAAGCTGCATTATCTCTTACCTGAGTTTGGGTAGAAAATGCAGCTGCAAGCTCGGGCTGTGGTTTCTGTTTTCTTTTCGGTTGTTTGAGGTGTATGAGTTTATTTGGCTAAAACACCTAGCATCCACTCTAGACAGGGCCCAGTATAAGTGACAGAAAGCCACTTTGATAGTAGCTGCTACAGTACAAAGTATGGGTCAAAATGGGAGGATTTGACAACGTCCATAAAACGGTAAATGCAAACTATTCGCTCTGAATTGGCCGTTAACTTACAGAAGTCGTTTAAATCTAGGACTTCCTTTGATAGTTCACTGGAACGAAACACTTATGCAAAATATATTGGGAAAATGAAGGATGATCGGCGGGTTTCATACCAGTATTAGTATCAGGACCACAAGCATTGATGATTTACATCTGGGTTCTAGTAAGTTAGTCAGGCATTGGAATTGCTACAGAAAATGCTGCTGTACGATAACCAATTAGATAAATGGGAACTTACTGAGCTCGTACGTGGTATGTGTTTCAATACGACATGCATTCCGGTACTAAAGTTGAAGCATGTTTGAACTTGGGAAAAAAACTAGGGAAGCAACTTTTATATTGTGCTTTCCGCCATTATATTTTATACATTGTGTTTTCTGTGGTATTACAACTGAAATCTATTCTACTCTTGGTCTCTCGGTATTTTAACCGATAAACGAAGAAATAGGTAGAATTGGGGTATTTGACTGCGTGCAATGTCAGATGCGATGTTCACGCAATTGCGTGGAACCATCCACTGCCATCGGATTTACAATACTGCTTTTTAAGCGGTTTTAGCAATCATAGTCCAGAATAAAACATTCTAATTTTAAACCTGGAGTGAGGAACGATGAGGTTGAGGAGTTTGTAGCACATTCAGAGCAACGTGCAACTAGTAATGGAAGTTGCGCAAAGTTAACTTCTGATGACCCATGTAAAAGAAGTGTCCAAGAAAGATACTAGAGCTTAGTGCGATTTTCTTGAGCAGAGCACCTTCTCTTGGTGTATGTTTTCGTGTCCCAGGAGTGATTCCTCGTGTTATATCTGTGTTAAAGATTCTTTATGGCTTCAAGTTATGGATATTTCCCAACCAGTTCAAACTTGCAGCTGGACAAACAAAAGGTATTCGTAACATATGAATGTGATTTCTTTCACATTGTTATCGTTAATGGGAAAGAATATCTAAGAGCTGGGTTCCCAGCAACCCTTTTTGTGCAAGCACTAAGAAATGATTTGGAATATTTTTAGCGTCCTTATTCATGTAAAGAAGAAACTCAAAATATATCAGCTGTTTGATCCTGAGCATTCGAATCTTTAAGATAGCTACCAACAAGGCTTTATACTACAAAAGAAACTGAGGATTGTAAACGACAATACGGAGCGTGGCATGTTCCTTATTGAAGCATTTGTTAAGACTATCACTAACGACGAAACACAAAAAGACGGTGTCTTCTTCAAGTGGTACAGGAACACAGAAAAGGTTTCAAAGTTGCAAAAAAGTAACCTTAAAAAGTATTGCAAGAATTAATGAGCGAATTATTATATATTTAATCTATTTAAATTTGTTTTTTATATTTTTACCGTATTTGATTAGTTTTCATACTTTTCTGCATTTCATTGGTTTTTCAGATATATAGTTTATTTTGTGATTGCACGCTTTTTTTTCTTCAGAGATATAAAAAAACAATAAATTAACTTTATTATTATTATTATTTACGTTCGCATTTGTACCACTATCACAAAATTTGAAGTACAGTAGAGAACCAATTATCCGGGATGTTTGGGACCACAGCTATCCCGGATAACTGAATTTCCCGGTTTTCTGGATCGCTACGAAGCGATATTTGCCAATTGTTTATAGAACCCAAGTTACTATAACAAATAGTAATGCATCTTAAAATCTGAAGAGAAAACGATCCAGAAGTGCTTATAGATATTACAATATTAAAATTTTCTGAGCTATATGCCACTTATATGGTATTTATGAAGAAACCGTTCATATTCATTTAGGTATTTCAAAAGGAAAACAAAAAAAAAGCTCTTCATTTTTTAGAAATTGCCAAAGATGTGTATTTTAAAAAGTGGCGGAAAAATCCATAAAATGCTGCCGGTTTTCTGGTTTCCCGGTATTTTGGTTCCCGGATAAAAGGTTCTGTACTGTACTCTTAAATGTAAATATAGTTTACTAAAATTTTGGGCGAATAATTCAGTGTATATAAAGGGCCTAAATAAGACGGTAAGACGAATAAAAATACAAAGGCTACTTTTTTCTATAGATATCATTTACGATCACGTTTTTGTCAATATCACGAAATTTCAAGGCGTTTGAGCGACCTCTAAATATTAATATATTTTGCCAAAATTTTGCACAAATAATCAGTGTATATAGTGGCACAAAATAAGAGGGTAAGACGTACAAAAATACAAAGTTTTTTTTTTCCATACATTTCTGAATCACCCTAATATACATATATTAAACAAACACTGCTTTTTTGATCATAACCTTTAATGTTGTTTAACTTCTGTACAGATTGCTCCTCCCCTTTTCCTACCTTCCCGCTCCAAACTTTTATCTTTCTATCATCCCACCTAACCCCATTTCAAAGTCTTAGTCTCTACTGATGTCTGGTAGTGTTTCAGTTTGTTCTGTTTGTTACTCTTTCCTATTAGCTCATGAGCTTTGTCCAATAAGAGAAAGGAAAGGCAGTGATGGGGACTGACATATAACCTGATACTTTGATTTCTTTTCAGTTTTGTGTGAAAATAATGGGAAAACCTTACGAGAACAAGGGGAAACAGTGCTATTTTGCTGTTTGCTGTGATCTTGGGGCGAACCGTTTCTTTTCTTCCTCTAAAATTGAAGATTGGTGCTGGGGGAGGGAATGAAATGAATCATAAGTTTAAATTCAGATATTGAATGGAAGTACACTTTGTGAAGGTCGGATTGAAAAAAGAAACACTTCGTCTGAAAAACAATATATACCTAGGGGGAAAATAATCCTCAAATCAATCCCCAGGTGAGACGTCATATTAGTGTAGCGTTAATGGTATATTTGGGTGGGGAAAGGGTTTTACTTTGCCTTGTTATAAGGAAACCCATTTACCAACTTTAAATAAGTTTAGTGTTCATTTTGTATCAAAAAGTTTTTTTTTTTTTTTTTTTTTTTTTTTTTTTTTTTTTTTTTTAGCATTTGAAACAGTTTGGGGAAAAAATGGTTGGGTCGGGAAGGAAGGGAGGGGGAGCTGACGAATTTGCAAGTTAATGCTAGCTCACTTTCCTAGAGTAAAAATAATAGTGAATTCAATCCCCAGGTTAGATGTCATAATAGTACAGCGTTAATGGTATATTTGGGTGGAGGAGGGAATACTTCGTCTAGTTATAAGGAAACCCATTTACCAACTTTAAATAAGTTTACTATTCATTTTGTATCAAAGAGTTTTTTTTAACATTTTGAAAAGTTTTGAATTAAAAAAGAGTGGTTGTGCGGGGGAGGAAGGGGTGAGGGGGTGAACCTGACAAATCTATAGGCTCATGCCAGCTCACTTTAAACATATTCATGTTTGTTTACTACGTTTTAGACCAGTGGTGGTCAACCCGACCCGCGGCACGCGTGCCACAATGTGGCACGGCAAACCAGTAACAGTGGCACGAGAAGACTTTTTGAAAAAAAATCTAAAATTGAGGAAAAAATGTCGATCTCAAAAATATTGATAAAAACTAAAACCCGTAAACTGATAAATGTCATGATATTGTGACAATTAAGTGTCAGGAGGCTGGCTTAAAAATTTTCTGAACTACAATATTGCAAAAGTACTTAGCGCTAGCTTCGGACATCCAATGGAAACTGACGCTACAGACAATGCTTTGTAAAGCATATTTGTGCTTGACACGAATGAAACTTTCGATGCTGCAGAATGGATTCTTGATCTGCAATAGTTTCAGCTACGGATGATGAAATTGAGAAAAATAATAATAATTAAAAAAAAAAAAAAACTCTGCAACTAAAATTAAGAAACTAGATTGGACAAAATTTGGTATGATAGCAGAAATAAAGACCTTCAAATTGTTTTTGTTACATTACTTGAAAATAATTTTGGAAAAAAACTTCAAAAGTGTCATCGAATTATCTATCACAAGTTCCTTGATAAGGAATGAGACTTTTTCTCTGTTGGGGACTCTGTAGAGTTAACTGTATTAACAAGCTACGAATTAGAGCTCTGAATGTTTTGTGAACTTTTCATAGGAGAAAGAGAAGAGTATGGCAAGTTACTCCTTCATTAAAATGTGCAATAGCTATCCAAAGGAAAAATAGTAAAAAGATTTTAGAATTTTAGGAAGTGTGTTTTCAAAATATCTGGAAGGAAAGCAATGAGGACTTGCTATACTTAGAAATGGAGAATAGCGAACTAATTTAGCTATGGCCATCTCTTAATATCCTGCGTTTAAGTAATTTAAATTTAAGATTGTACAAAAAAAGATTTCCTCAACCAGTAGAGGTCATCTACATTCATTTATGATGAAATTTCAGTTTCTTTCTCTCTACTTTGGAGAAAAAAGAATAAAACATTAAAAGTTAATACTGAAAGTATCAACCGAAATTCAATAATGTTCCAATGGTATATGGAGAAAATTTCACACCGATTTTAAGTATTCATTCAGTGTTAGGTTTGATGATTTTCAGGATCATAAAAAAATGCTGATATTTTTAAATTCTTTGTTTATTTCTCTGCAAGACACTACTTGTTACCCTTCTGAAATTCAAATCGGAATTACTGACCTTTTGCATTGGTAATCAAGTCACCCACGTTGTATAGAAATTTGGAAATTTTTAACAACATTTTTTTTTTACATGTACACATACATTTACATGTACTTTAGCCGACTGATGCTGTTGTAGATTTGGCTAAAAATACGATTCTAAACAAATATCTTTTGTTATAAATGCAGAAAAATCGAAATACCGTTGAATATTAATTGATTGTACTTAAAATAGTTAAATTTCTTAGGGTTCTCAAGAACTAATCCTAAAATTAAAGACTTGGTAGAAAAGATGCAAACTCATAAACCACATTAAGTACATACTTTTTAATTTTTAGAATAGAATGTTTGATGTTATTTGTTTCTATTTTAAGCATAAGCCAACTGACAGAATCTATAAAAATGTTTACTAACGATAACTCTTAGGTTCGAACTTGTTTTATCTTTATTATCACTTAGATTTAATTACTCAGATTTACAAGAAAAAAAGCTTCATTTGAGTAAGAATTACATAATCAGCCAGCATAAAATCTATTTTTAACTTAAAAAAAATCAATTTGTTGGAAAAATACAATGTAGCACGCTGAGTTTTTTCTCTCCAGGTGGCACTCTCCCTAAAAAGGTTGGCCACCCCTGGTTTAGACCATCACAAGCAAGATAACTTAGTATTTAAATAAATAGAATCTAAAAAATATCATTTTTTTCCTACACAGTTTTATTCAAAAATTCAAAAATATGATCTCATCGAGATCCCAATCTAAAAATTTGTACAAACATAGATAAAATACACAAGAATTTTTGAGAATTTTTTGAAAAAAATTCATTATATGTTTTTTGAGAAATTTAAATTTGAAATTTAAATTTCATTTTTTGAAAAAGAAAATTTTTATCAAATTAGTCATGTTGCATATCAAATCAAGCGGCAACTAACGTACTTTAAAATGCCATTTACCAAATCGTTCTATCTATATTTGGTGCCGAGTTATGGTCCCTTTTATGTTCCCTTATCCATGGAAAAACGAGGGTTTTCCAAAGTAAAAAGTCTCATAAATGAAAAAATAATAGAGATAAAATCCAAAAATTGAGATTTTTTATTACCTCAAGTTGCACAATTGATGAGCCAAATTTGAAAGAAATACAAAAATATAAGGTAAAAAACGTTGGATCACTTGACATGGAATGACCCATATGCATTTTAAAGTAACAATTCGAAATAAATAAAATATATTGTGTATTCAGGAGTAATAATTTATTATGTTCAACTAGCCGGGTACCCGGCCCTGCTCGGGTTTCGGCCGGGTACGGTGACACTCGTTCATGAATTTTTCAACATTAAAGTTCATATCTATACACACAATGGCTACTTCTGTAAACAATGGCATTTTTTTCTGATTGGACAAACTAAAAAACTGTATTACACACCTTAAATACAAATGCAAGCTACAAATAATGTTTAGGTAAATCGGAAAAGTTATAAGCTTGGTACAGAGTGCGGTAGAGAAACTTGCAGACTTGAAAAGACAACTAAGTTAAAAGTACTGCATGTATCAGTTTACTACTTTTTATAAGATGTGGTACCCATTCTGAATTTTTATATTAGTTAGATTTAAAACTACATCGGGAAGAATGACGGCCCCTGTTAATGATGCACTCATGTACCCTCGATTTGTTGCACTCTTTCGAGCATATCGACTGATGGGATGTTGGTGATAGCAAGCCGGATGTTGCAGGGTCCGGGGCTTGTCGTTGTAAAAGATCGACATGAGATACCCCCATAAAAAATAGTCACAGAGTGTCAAATCGGAAGAGCGGGCCGGCCACGGTACGTCACCTTTCAAGGAGACGTTATCACTCAACTGGTGAACCACAGCAAGTTTGTAGGGATGAACATGGAGTTCGTTGTGAAGAATTCGTCTCAGTGTCCAATCAAAAATCCCCAATGCAGCAGCGTGTTTACGCGCCGAACACCTGGGAGAGCACAAAAACGACTCCCTCACTTTTTCGACGTTTTCTAAGGTTCTGGAAATCCGTTGACCTCCTGGGCCTCTGTTTGCCACACTCTCACTTTCCCTGAATGTTTTCGCCCACAAAACAGTCGATTCCCAGCCAGGAATGGGAACAACGGGCTGAATTTTGAACCGAGTTCGGAAGGCACGTTGAGTGGCGACCACCGAAAGATTATTTGAAAAGTAAGATTCGGCGGCGAACGCTCGTTGCTCCTTTGCCCAACGCATGGCGACAACTAAACTATAAGATAACAAAACTTCAGGACCCTCTCTTCAAAATGAGACTCTTCCCACTCCCTGCTAATTAACATCCTATTAAAATCAGCAAGTTTCTCTGTCGCACTCTGTAAAATCAATCTCCCCAAAAACAACAGTGTTGTAAAAAAATCCCCCGCCAAGAAAACCTTAAATACTCAGCCTTAAAAAGTTATGATATCGAGTTTTCCCGCCAAGTTTGTGCCAAACTACAACTAACCTGTATGTATAGTTCTTTTAAATTGTTTTCAGTTTTGCCAGGCGGGAAGCTTTGTCTTGTGAGGTGGTTGCTTAATGAGTAAAAACTTCCCGCCTGGCAGGACTGAAAACAATTTAAAAGAACTATACATACAGGTTAGTTGTAGTTTGGCACAAACTTGGCGGGAAAACTCGATATCATAACTTTTTAAGGCTGAGTATTTAAGGTTTTCTTGGCGGGGGATTTTTTTACAACACTGTTGTTTTTGGGGAGATATCACATGTTTTTGCATTAATATTATTTCTTTGCCTGTTTTTTTTTCTCTTCAAAATTTACTTTGCATGTTTTTTTTCCCTTCAACCTTTTTCTTGGCGGTCCGACATCTGTGGTTTTCTTGGCAGCATGCATTTGGTGCAAAAGTTCAAGGATCTTCTTCAGTCTAGGATAAATTTGAAATCAATCACAATGTACCACCCGAACCGACGCAAAACAAAGCTAGTTGCTAACAATACTACGATTAAATTAAAAGTTAAAAAAAACCCCAACCCTTACTGCCGATCTCATATTAAAATGAACTAAATTGAAGATCCCTTTTAAAAGCCTTATGCAATAAAATCAATTACAAATATTTTATTTGTTAACAAATAGAAACTGGCAACAGATGAAATTATAAATCATTGAGTTTTCTTTCCTCGTGGCCCAACAATGAAAACATAAATGCTCAGATGTTGAACAGAGCTAGTAGATAGAAATCGGACTAATTTTAAGCATTAATAACTCCGGGGGGTAAATTTTGGGAAAATGTCCTCAATGTCTCATCGAGAATATTCATACCAAAAATCAACACTAAAGACCCCCGGGGAGAAAAGATACGGAAAATAAAAACGAGGGGGGAGGGGGTGGGGGGTCGAAAAACCCCCTATGCCGAGCTTTGGGACAAAATAAATGTGGGTGCAAAAGCAGAGCTCAATCCGAGTTACCGTTTAGTCTGGACCCCTGTCAAACAATTTTTAAAAAGTGCGAAAAATAGCGATTTTATAACATATATCACCCCTCCCCCTGAGGGTCCTGGATGTTTTGCTTTAGTATGTGCCGTCAGGGGCCGCTGGAGATTGAGTATACCAAAATTGAACTCTAAGGATCTTTATGGGGCTGAGATACAGAGGGGTGAAAACCCCGGTTTGGTTACTCGCGTAAACAGTCCTAGTCGCTCCTTTACATTTTTATTGGCGATGGAAATTTCTTGGCGGCTTGTATTTGGTTTTCTTGGCGGGGCGGGACGCTCCCGCGTCCCGTGATCGCACCGGAGTCAAGTATTTCCAAACATTACACTTAAAATATGTCCCATCATTAGTTTATATCCTTGTGACTACATTGGTAAAAACATCTTATGTACCTAACTAAGAAATTTTTTGACTATAAACATTTTCTGTTCTCTAACTGTTGCCAAAATCAATTATCTTTTTTATTTAGTCTAGTGAGCGATTATTGGCACAGATGAATCTAAAAATCCTAAGAAAGCAATAAATTTCATACTTACTCCAGAGAAGCCTTGGTTCACATTTTCATTATGATCACCATTAATATTGTTATTGCGAGGCAACCAAAATTTTGCAACAATGGACTGAAAATTTAATCATTTAACGGGGAAACTATATGAAATTTACTATTTTCCATAATAACTTTTTTAAACTAAGCTTTTTAGAAATAAATTATAGCTTATCCTGCTCCCTGTTACTGCAGCTATCTACGGTGAAAAAATGGTTAAAATCGGTTTAGTAGTTTTGAAGTTTACCCCGGACATACGCATACAAAAGTAGTCTTTTATGTATATAGATTAGAAATATTCTTGTTGATGAGCAAGGCTTAGCTTGCAATAGGAACGCATGGGAGCTGAGCTCCTGCACTTCTTTTCAATTTCATGCAAATTTTTGCATTCATGCAAAATTCATGTTTTTAACGCGTGAAAATAAGTCGTGGTTTCTGTAGGACGCCATGACTGTCAGTTTCCATGATTTCTGAGCATTTTTCTCTTGAAAAACCATGAATTTCCGTGACAAATCCTCGGTTCTAAAATGATTTCGGTTTTGTTTTTTTCGAAAAGATTCTCCAATAGCTGAATTCTGTAAAGAGTGTTTCACTGCTAGCATTGTGTAAATGCAGAAAAAACAGCTAAACCTGAGGCCCCTTTCAGCAGTATTTGATGTTCCCAAATGCACATTTCTTAGAATTGAGATGATTGCAGTGGCGTAAACAGCATCCCCGGCACGAGGGGGGGGGGGGGTCAAGCATGATCCAGAAAAAAAAAAAAAAAAAAAAAAACTATGAGTTACAATGTGAAAATTTTTTTTTTTTAAAATTCAGTAATTTTTCTGGCAAATCAATATCACTGCTAGAATTTCTGAATCAAATCATTACAAATACTTAACATCCATCAGGGTGTAAAAAAATCAATGATTTTTTAAAAAAAATAAAAATAATCGGATTTTTTAAAAAAAAATTAGAAACTTCAGTTATTAATTTTTATTTGTGAACAACTGACCTTTAAGTTTTTAAAAATACAAAAACACCTTTGAAGTAAAGCTTCACCAGTAAGAAACCCAGAAAAAAGTGTTCAGAGCCAATCTGAAAATAATCCTGTCTACTAGCTAGGATAAAAATCAAATGGGGGCAGGAAGCTCAACCCAATCCTTACTTCATTCAGTCCCCCCCTCTTAATTTTCTTTTGCTTTGTAAAGCTAGAATATGTTCCATTTCAGCCACTAATAAAGACTGCCCCCCCCCCCCAGTTGCTAATGCAAGGCACAGAAATTTCATCTTCTGTTTGGTTGTTTTGTTTTTTCTTTTCACTGAAAGTATATCACACATTCTATCTTGTCCTCCCCCCTCAATTCACTCTTTGCAACACCTGCCCTGCACCTGCATGTATTTTCTTTATTTCACATATTAGACAACAAATAGCACTATTTGTGCATACATATTATTTGGACTGCAACCTTCCAGCATCTGTGGAGGGGGGATGAGTAGGATTACTTTTCCATTCATTAGATGGAAATCAAAGCTCTAAAAGAAAATGGGAAAAATAATGAAATTGGTATTGTCCAAGAGAATTTTTTAAGGATTAAAACAAAAAGTGATTTAAATCAATGATTTTTTTTTAAAAAATCAATTGATTTAAATCGCGATTTAAATCACTGATTTAAATCAATTGATTTAAATCATTGACACCCTGACATCCATAATTAACTCTCCTTTTAACGAATCTCGATTGTGTCTCTTGTCTCCTCTCGAAATGCAAGGGAAGATTGTGCTGCAATGGCGTAGATTTCAATTACACAATTTTATGAATTCGTTAAGAAGGTTACTGACTTTAGTGGGGAACTTACCTGATTTTTTCAGGACATGTTACGGGCAGAAATGAGGCACATTAGCTGTCCATTATTTTCCACGAACCCTTTTGTTCATAAACAAATTACACATCCAGCTCTTGCCAGATCCATATTTATCTGTTAAAATTCGAATTCTTATTTTTAAAATAATGTTATTTTCCTCTCTTTTTATGATGAACATATTTAGTTTTGATCCCTTCCTTTAAGTAGAAATGTTGTTAACTGAAAACTTTAGTAATATATATTAAGGAAGGTATTGTACCTTGGCCACTTAAAAAAAATTTTCGGAGTTGTTTCTTGATACGAATTTAATTTGTAGATTCAATTTTTTTTTATAAGGAAAGAACACTCATGCATTTAGTTTCTTAAAAATATATTTGCTTTAAAGAAAGTACCTAAAATAAAGTGGTAAAAAGTGATAAAGTAAGAAAATGCAAATGACCCAAGGTACAACATGGTGTTGTACCTTTGGCCACATAATATTAACCTCATAAGAAAAAAATCTATGATTGTTATCGATGTTTTGCTCTCGATGTTTCTGAAACATCTCTAATTTGCTTTCTGCGTTTTTTTTAATGATCGTTGTTTCACGTTCAGTGCTTTTTTTCTTCTTCTTCTTCCGATGTGCTGTTTACATTTCAGCAAAAAACAATAAAAGAATATGCAATAAAAAAGATTCTTCAACCACAAGTTGTAATGTCTTCGAAATTAAAAAAAAAAGTTATTTTTTTCATAACTAACGATGATTTATTGTCAATGATTTTTGCATTTGATATTTTTTTAGATGATGTTTTACATTTCAGCAAAAAAAAAAAAAAAAAAGTTTTATAAAAATATGCGACAAAAAAAAAGCTATACGGTTAAGCAACAGTTGCAGTATACATCTCACTGAAAAAAAAAATTTCTTAATTGAATCGGTCAGAGCAAAAACCACATCAGTCAAAAAAATTCAAAAATTCGTTTTTCATGGAAACAAGCTCTGGAAGGCAAGATGCGTGTTGACAGCAAAAATCACGTCAATCAAGCTAGTAGTTCCAAAGTTACGGGGCCTCCCTTCTGAACGTTGAGCGCAGAAACGACGTGAGTCCAGTGACTGACGTTGTTTATGCATGCAACGCTAGAACGAGCATGACTTTCTAAGGGCGCGCATTCGTTCTCAACGATCTGATTTCGGTACTATTACGAGGACGATACGTAAACATGATTTGGATTTACACACCTAAAGCACTAACGCAGCCAGAATGTTCTTGGGGAGGGGGGTGATCAAAACAATATTTTCTCGAGTAAAAGACTACTGTATTAGATTTTCAACAATGTTCAAACCAAAGTCTATTTGGTGTTGTGCCTATCTCCCCTTCGCTGCGTCCCACTGACCTGATGAATATGAAGAGTTGTGTGTTCAGACTAATAACAGCTTTCACGTCACCACGTTCACCTACTCTCCTTCTTGGATGGACATAAACAAATTTGATGATTGGTGAAAGGACTTATACAAAAAATAAAAAAAGCTCAAGCAGAGAAAGGCGAGCGGAAAATGTGCAGAAAGAGACAAAATTTAAGTTTATCCCCAGCCCCACTCGATACAAGGAGTTCCCCCATAGCTTTAAGGGAAAAGGGGTTATTGCGGCACATAATTTGTTTGATTGGAGTTTGCTAAGCTGCTGAAGCTTACTTCCCGAAAAGTTGCTTTTGCTTCAAGCCATGCCTATCGTTCAGGGCACGTTCCAACCAACATAAATAAAATGGAAAATATCAAGAGGGTGATTGTATGTATTCCTGAAAGAATTTTTGTGATGAACTATTTACCTGATCAACGACTTCACATGATAGCAGAACATGATCTAGTATTTTAAGAGATGCACAAACCCATATTTTTTTTTTTGTTCCTCTTTTATTGGTGTAGATTTAGCAATCGCTTCTTATTTTTTGTAATAACCTTCCTCTGTTGTTGATAACCCATATTCCTTATACTGTAAAGTTATAAAATTCTTTATTTCTTTTGATTTCGTAACTTTTTTAACGATTTATGAGTAAAATTGATCTGTTCTTAGAGCTTAATAATCTTTTGAAGTCATGTGTCACAACAATAAAGCAAGAGCTACTTCATATCTGATGAAATCATAAATAAATATAAACTTTTAATGTATGATAACTTTTTTCCCCAAAGTGTTAAAGCCTATTGATTGCAAAAACAACATCAGTAAAAATTATTTTAAATTTTCCTGAGCCCGATTTAGATTAAATCTATGTAGTCTTTGCATAATAGCAATATACATGGATGTTATGATGCAGGAAAAAAATAATTGTTCAATTATTTCAAAATTTGGAGGAGCTATGACATTTTTTGTCTCTCCTGAAAAATTTGAAATTCTTTACTGATGTTTATGCACTCACCGATTCAATTGACATCGATATCTTTTACGGCTGATGTTTTTCCAGGAGACAACAGATATATCTAATGGAGGCGCTTGTAATGAGGGGTAACCGGGTAACTGAATAACTACATTCAAATGTGTAAACAGTAAAAAAAAGATCGATATGTTTTGAAACATCGATGTCTTTTAGTCGATGTATCAATAGCATCGATATCGTTATTTTCCAACATCGACGTCGGACCCCTAGGTTCCTATCGGTTGGCTTTGCAAATGTGTCACGCTGTTGCAAAGTTTGTGCTACCAATGGAACACACAGGTTTATTTCTTGGGAGGGTATAGAAATTTTGTGAGAAACTCTGATACATGAAGTGAAAGACACAGCCAATGATATTTTAAACGAACTCCCCCCCCCCCACAAAAAAAAGTGACAACTCCCGAAAACGCAACTTTAGGCAGTCTTTGGTTACATCAGAGAACAGACCGATGTGGGCTATTCTGAACACGAAATTCTTGCATGGTAACGCGTGGGTAAAATAAGAGTTCTCAATCGGAACATTTTTGAAACTGAAGTCCTAAAAGAGTATTTTAACTTCAAAGCTTAAACCTGTTTGTGTAAGTTCCCTATTGGAACTTTGAAACTGAAATTCCAGCAACTCATCTTAAGATACTTTCGACCAAGCTATAATGGAGTGGGTAAGTGACTCACCTCCAGAATGTTTTTATAAGAAAAATAATTTTAAGTTATCTTTGGATAAATCAGAACGGAAGTTGGAGAGGGTGCTAATTGACGCAAAATTCTAAAAATAAAGGCAAAAAAACGCAATTTCAGGCTCTCTTTGGTCTTGATCTAGAACAGGGCTTCTTAAACTTTTGTCATTCACGACCCCATTTATGATTGCGAGTTTCTTGACGACCCCATACAAAAAAAAAAAAAAGAAAAAGAAATTAATATTTTTGATGATTTATTTATTAGGTAACAATATACATATACATATGAAAATGTATAAGTTTAGAATTCGTTTTGAAACATACAAAAGTCTAAAATTAAAAATTGCACAAAAAATTTTAAAATTGTATTTATTATAGTTTCAAAAATAAAGTGGATTCTGACCGTCTTAATTCTCTCGAATATATTCAAGTAGTTGCGTGGTAATTATTAAATTAAAGTATAAGTAAAAATTTAATGAGATGGATGTGCCTGTTTTTTATTGCATAACAAATCAAATCTTGGTGGAATGTTTGAAACTGCTGGACGTAAGACCTCTTCAACATTTTTTAACGCTGAACGATATTGGCATTTAATATGTGTTAACGCTGAGAAAGTAACTTCACATAAATATGTGGTGTTGAATGGCAGAACTACATTTAATGCCAATCAGTGATTGTGGGAAATTCAGTTCTAGTTCCGATCCAGACATCCAGAATTCAGTCAAGGGCTTTTTTTTGAAATTGTAGTTTTAAGTTTGAGTCACTAGAAAGCTCAGCAAATTCCTCTTGAGCTTTAAGTGGCAGGTGATCAATCTTACTTAAGTCAATACAAAACGGAATTTAAACGAGAAATTAAAATATCTCGCGACCCCAAATGGGGTCGCGACCCATGGTTTAAGAAGCCCTGGTCTAGAATGTTCCTCTTCAGGCTTCTGCCTCTTAGACCCCCCCCTCCCGTGGGTGCACCACTGAGATGGAGAGCCTGTTAACCTCTCCACCTAACATCAATAAAGAACATCGCTTTAATGCTTTGCTTTTTTTGGGGGGACTTCCATTTCGAAATGTTTCCGGGAGAGAGCCTCAAAATCCCTCTCCCTGTAGCCGTAACATCATCAAAGTTTGTCTATAATTGCATTTTTGGAGCTTTAATTTCGTAAAATTGCAGGTGATTAGGGGGGAGGTTGATTTTGCTTTATTTTTCAAACAATTGATTGTCTCTTAGCCTTTTCTCTTATTTTAAAGTCAACTAATATAGCCTTTAATCAAGTCTTTAAGACTTCAATCGTAAAAATTTTCTAGGAAACAACCCCCGAATCTCTCTTACTAATATCACTACATGTAATATTTTAAGCCTTTTGAGTTTTTTTGTATTAAAGTCTTTTAATTAACAGATGATTGATTTTAATCAACTAATTAGCCGATTGTATTAACTTTACTCTTTAGGTCTCAAAAAATAAATAACATTTTGTTAAATTAAAGCACCGCTACAGAGTTCCAGCAAAAATCTTACTATCATTTCAATGGGTGCCTTGTTAGTAGTGTGCAGCTTTCCTGGGTAATTTGAGAAATGAAAATCTGGTACTTTCATAGATTCCCTAGTACATTCCTAATTTCCTACACAATTTGTAGAATAACTGATTTCTGCATTTTACCGGAAACATATATATACATATGAAAAAGAAATATTAAAACAATGAGTTTAAATAATTTGAAAAACATCAAAAATAATAAATTTCGCTATATGTGAAATTACTCGAAGTCACTTCAAAGTGAGGTGCATTAATTAAAAAAATAATTTAAGTTGGAGCTCGATTAAAATTTTCAAGCTTTAGCAGTGCCTAGGAAGTAGGTAACTAAGTTATGGCTCTCTCATGATCCCAGCATCACTTCTGCCTAATCAAAGCAATCTTGTAGTACTGTTGCAAGACTGATATCTTAATACCTCAACTCCTTAAGTTAACCACCTCCTTGGCTCGTTCCACACTTTACTTCATTTATTAGCTTTCTCTTAAGATTACTTACGAGATAAAAACACAGTTGAAACCGTCAAAGTGGAAAAGAATCATTTATTCAAAATTAAGTTTAATAGGAACAGATATGTTTTGTTAGTCTCTAGCGTTTTTGAATATAATTCAAAACATGGTCATTCATCTGGAGAACGTAATCCTCTTCATTACATTCAAAATTAGAAAACTTATTCATCTGGGCTATACGGATGCCTGAAAATAAAGAGAGAAATAAGTATTGCTCAGAGCTTTAGCTTATTTAATAATATGATTTAAAACTATGAAAAATTATAGGAAATTGTTTAATTTCTTCTGATTTCTAAATTACACTTTGAAGTTTTTGGTTTTACAAGAGCTGAATGAGTTTACGAAAAAAAAAAAAATAACAAACAAACAATGGGTGTATAAATGCAAAAAAAAAAAAAAAAAAGAAGATTGTATAAACACTGAAACATTCAACTTGCAATCATTTAAACTTTTTTCCTTATTTTTAATTTCCCGACCTAAGGTTTTTTAAGCTACAATTTCTAACGACTTTTCAAATTTAAAAGGACCACTGCAACATTGATTGAAGGAAGTAGGAAAAACAAATCATCAAACTGATTTACAATAAAATTTTCACCGCTGCAAGAGCTTTAAGAAACACATAAATAAATAAACATGTAATAGTAACAATAATGTTAATAAGAGTATCTAACATAATAGTTTTCATTTGCTTTTTTCAGAATATCTTCTCTAATATGAAAAATTACAGGAAATGGTGGCTATATAAGTTACATGATTGCTCATTTTTAGAGTCATAAATTTTGAAAAGTAATAAGGAATTAAGTGAATAAAAGAAACACGAACTACAAGCAGAATATCTGTATTCAAAACATTATTCCAGAAAAGGGAAAAGTGAAAATTTTGGTGTTGGAGTCAAATTTGTTTAAACAACAGAAATTGATCTGACTGTCTTTGAGAATTTCAAAAATTAACAACCCAAAATTTTGGTTAAATTTGCTGTTTCTTGTGGCTATGTCAAATGACAAAAATAACTTGCTTGAGTATTAAATATATAAATTGAAATTTTACCTGATTAAAAAAACAGAAAAGTCTTACTGAATACTTAAACGCTACTAAGAAATGGACACAGAATAATTGAATGAATATGGCATAGAAATGTAAAAAAACATGATTTTGAAAAGAGATAAAAAAATTACTCACACCACCACTTTTCGTGCATCTTTAGAACTTTGACGACCCTGAAAAATTAAAATTGAGAAATAATAAAGAATAGGAAACATCCATACTGCTGTAGGTAGGTAAAGGGCAGTATCTGCAAATGGTTTCTTCTAATTTTATAGTTTTGTCATCTATTCAGCTGAAAATAAAGCATAAAAAAATCTGGTATGGAACCCACATTACTTCCTTTTACATGTAAATTTCTTAGTAGTTGCCTTAAGGGTTAAAAAAAGTGCTTGGAGTGAGCAAGGTAACAATTCAAATATTTACTCCCCTAATCTGCCACGAAACAATGCAAAAAATATTTTACAATGGTTAATTTTCTAAATATTGCTGATTTCAATATCATTCAGTGAATTTTTCGCAAAATAGCGCCAAGTTGAACCCAAATTTAAAAAATAATTTTTTCGCCAAATTTGGCGCCAAGTTGATGTCAAACACTTGGCGACCGAAAGCTTGGCGACATATCGCCTAGTGGTCGCGCCAATTCATATCACTTGAGTCAGCATTGAAATAAACATTGATTTACCCCTAAAAGGGGTAAAACACCCCCTTGGGAACATTCGAATGCAACCACAAGGGGAGGTGCACAACTAGACCATCCTCAGAGTCTACATACCAAGCGAGAAGCTTCTACGGTATATAGTTTTTGAGTTATGCGAGACACATACGCACATACATCCGCACATAGGTACATACAGACGTCACGAGAAAACTCGTCGTAATTAACTCGGGGGTGGTTGAAAAGGATTTTTCGGTTGATTATATGTTGGTAGGTACATATCAGGGTTGCCACTCAATTCCGGGAGAAAAATTCCCTGTGTTTTCCCTGCATGAATATGCATTATTACGAGCGAGCAAACACTGATATTCTATATGAACATTAATATTCTGGCACAGAAAAAAAACTAACTAAATAAAAACATAGGGAGACAAAGCAGAATTCATTAAAACTGAAATCAAAGAACGGATTGATGACTAATCTCATACTCTCTAATTAAATTAGCATAAGCTTTAAAATGCATTTCAAACTAAGTAATAAATATTTTTGCATCTATAATACACAATAAAATATTTAATTATAAATGAATAAACTTAGCAAAAAAAAAAAAAAAAACTGAGAAGTAAAATTACTATTTATTTTATTTTATTTATTATTATTATTTTATTCATTTGCACATAAATTTATTCATTGGTAGTTCACATATTTTAGAATTCATTTTGGCAACTTGAACTTTTGAAAAAAAGTAAAATTCCCTGCACTTTCCAGATTTTTGAAGAAATTTTCAAAATTCACTGGATTTTCCCTGTTTTTCTGTTGATTTTTCAATTCCCTGTATTTTCCCTGTTTTTTCAGGTTTCCCTGTGGCGTGGCAACCCTGCATATGCACGTGCTGACAGGTCGAAAAAACTACTGAACATTCATTCGGGGGTGAGCAAAATCAAAATTTAGACTCAAATTTGAGTGATTTTTTTTCGCGATCACAATACTTCCTTTACTAAGTAAAAGGAAGTAAAAAGTCTACTTGTGACATTTCCCTATTGTTTATAGGGAATCCAAAATGTGTTTATTCAATTGTCTCAAAAACTCATTTTTGCAGACACTGCTCTTTGTCTACCCATGGCAGTATAGCATTTAAGACGTATTGCTATTCTTTAACTATTGTATTATATGTTATACAATATATACCTCAGTATTTATAAATAAAAAAATAAATAAAATTTAAGAATATCAATAATTTAAAGTGTAGTTCTAACCTTATAATTTATCTGGTTTTGGGAGGTCCAAGGATCTAAATCAAAATCACAAAAACAATGTGAATAAGAATAATCATTCACTTTCAGTAATACATCAAGAATAATCTTTGACATTTGATTTAAAAACTCAAAAACATTCCGATGGCAAAAGATCAAAAAAGAGTGATATTATTTGAATTTATTTGAGTAAACATTCTCACATATTATAGTCTTTATGTCACAATAGAACATTAATTTCTTATAACAGTAAGCTTATATAAAATGATTCTAAATAATAATATAACTTATGGAGAAACCGGTTCTCAATTTGAAAAAAAAAAAAAAAAAAACATTGATAAGCAATATTTTTTTTACAGGGATACGGATTTGAGTAACCTAGGCAACATCAAATACAGAAAAGACCTAAGCAGTCCTATATTGTCACAAATAAATACCTCACAACTAAGAAATGTGATTGTTCAATAAGTGATTGGAAGTAGGAATTTTAACAATTATGATTTTTGGATTCAATTTTTAAGCAACATCATATAAAATTTAATACCTGAAGGTGATCTTGGATCATTGCTTTGTCTATGCCCAGGATAGGAAGAATATCTGTTTAATTCTCTGAAAATAAAAACGATTTCATAATATCCTTCCCTCTTTGACATAAAATAAAAATCGGCACGGCAAATAAAATTCCAAAGTATCTGATCATCATAAAACTGCTTCAGTTTTACTTACGAGGTGTGAGAAAAAGCAAAAATCTACTTGGATTTCATTAGAGCTCAATAGGCTTCGTGCTGCATATTCAGGAAATTATCAGAACGGCAAACCAGTAACAGTCATGAAAGATGCTGCACAATTACACAATCCTTGCCTGCAATACCCCCAACTCAGTCATGCCAGCTAAAGACAGGGGTGATTGTGAGTTCATAAAAAAATACCTGAAAGTTTTAAAGAAAAGTGGGGGGGGGGGGGTTTTTAAACCAAGGCCCCTATTACTTAAGCACACCTAATTTTATAATTATACATACATAATAATTAATTTCCTTTCATAAACGAACACATTTCACATATTCAAATAGTTTTTAGTCAAAATATTGTACATGCATTTCATTAAATTGTAAATGAGTAATAAAGTTACTTTTGAGCTGGTGATGAGCAACTATCTCCAAAAAAATATTTTAAGGAGAAAGCAAAAGTCTAACAGAATTACTGTTTGTTGTGCGAAAGCATTTATAAAGTAATGAAAGTTGCATTTGTTACATTTTGTTGCATTTCATTTATTTGTCTCCTAACTAAGCATCAAAAGTTCAAAAGTGAGAAAAATTTGATTCTCATATTGGATGCAAATAAAATAAATTAGGAAGGTAAAAAAACAATTAGAATTTTCATCTAAATATTTCTATTTGATGAATATTATTAATATTATCGGTATAATCATCGAAAATTCGAAAAAGAAAAAAATTCGGAGGTGGGAAGATAAAAGCATAATTAAAAATATTTTATTTCCGGTATTTTCGAACATGAAAATACCAGAATTGATCATGAAAATACCGGAAATCCGGTAAAATACTGGAATACAATCACCCCTGTAAAGACTAGTTTTGTGCTTATTTTGCGCAAAAGAAGTCATTTTTTGGAAGCTTAAGATTTATAACTCACTAATGCTTTTAGGAAAATGAGACCCCTTTTCTAGACAAGCCGCTGAAAGCTCTCCTCAACAGGTGAAAATTTTAGTGAATTGTTTACTTCTTTAAAATTAAAGTCATACCAGAAACCAGATTAAAGTCATAGTACCAGAAAATACAATATAAAGAGCTATTATAAAATATACTTTTGATGTACATCCATAAACAAAAAGAGTACTAAGTTTCTTACAAAACACTCTCTTGGGAAGATGCTGGAGAAGAATCTTGACTGTCGCTTCTTCCCACATTATCACTGAAGTGTGCAGATGACAAACTGAAAAATTAAGTTATTTAATTATTTATACATTTTCTGGAAAGAGTTTTGTACAGTAAAAGTGCAAAATTTTTGGATTAAACCAGATAGGTTCCTACAATTTTTTTGAGCCTTTTGCCCTCCCCTTTTCTTCTTTGAAAAAAACCATAACTTGGCGCAAATGAACATCAATATTATTGAAAACATAAATGTTAACTTTTAGTTGAAGTAAAATGTATATGATAAAGAAATTTCATATACGATCAATCTTAAACTTAAAAATAAATAAATAAATGAATGAATACATAAAATTACCCTTTTAACATTTTCTTTTCACAATTGAACTGATGAGTATTTGAAGGGAAATACTTAACTAAAATTAGGGACTTACTTTTGAAAAACAGAAGAAATTTTTTTGTTATGAAATTACTTCTTTTTTCTTTACATTGGAATCTCGAGAGAGTTAATAAATGTCCAAGTGGGTCTTCCTCAATGCAAATAAGAGTTCAAAATGGAAATATAGGGTTTTTTATTTTTTATTTTTAACTAGATACTTGGCCCGGCTCTGCACAGGATCTATCTTGAGGAAAAATGTCGTGTCAAGGGAC
This sequence comes from Uloborus plumipes, assembly GCA_038373865.1. Classification (NCBI taxonomy): domain Eukaryota; kingdom Metazoa; phylum Arthropoda; class Arachnida; order Araneae; family Uloboridae; genus Uloborus; species Uloborus plumipes. Next base: position 209,915 of record JAXGGA010000561.1, read on the forward strand.
GCTTGTAAGTCCCGATTGAATTAAAGTCAATAGTTTGCTAGAATGTAGTACGAAAAATTAATCAATCACCAAAAATATTTTAAATCTGTCCATTACAGGAAAAGCCTAAAGCAAAAATTTTATTTGTCTATGTTCAAGAAAAAAATGGCAAAACCCTTTTCTCATTAATAATTTATTTCACCCTATTTACTTTATTTCACTCTCGTGCAGAAGATTTTATAATTCCAATTCACAAGTACTAACATTAAATTAAAAATTTAAACAACCCTCGACCCTGATTGCCGATCTCATATTAAAACGAACTTCTCTGGTCATAAAGCATTTTAAATCTAAATATATTTACTTGTTTTCGATATTTGAAATTGTTAAAATCAATTACAAGTCTTTTAATAGTTCCCAAATAGAAACTGGCAACAGAAACATTTTAAATCATTGAGTTTTCTTTCCTCGTCGGCCAACAATGACAAAGATTTTCAATCCTGTAGATTTAAGCCTTAGCTGCATTTGTTAACAATTACAAGTATTTTATTTGTTAAAAAAATAGAAACTGGCAACTGATAAACATTTTAATAAATTATAAGAGTTTGCTTTCCTTGTCTGCCAACAATGAAAACGGTTCCGATCGCGTGAATAAAGGCTAAGCTGCATTTGCTAAAAAACGCTATAACTCGCGTTCTATAGAACATGGAAGATCCAATTACATCGTATCAGACGCAGAAAATTTTTCTCTTTCATTTGGTGCTATTTTTTTAAGTTTTGAAGTATGTTTTCACTGCTAAAATCCCAAAAAACCTTTCAAAGGTTTTTAATTAATATCTTCGTTAATTAATACCATCCGAAGACGCAACCTAGCTAAGAACACTTTCGATCAACTCCCCTTTCGAACAAAAATTTTTTTTTTCAAAATCGGTCCATCCGTTTAAGCTGCAGAGTGCCGTAGACAGATACATGTCAAACACATAACCCCCCGTTCCTTTGTGTGTCGGGGGTTAAAAACGCTGACACTTAAAATTAAAAGAAAAAAAAAGTTGATGAGCATATAGTTCTGTAAGATTTAACCAAGGTAAAAGAAGGCAGCTTCTGATTTGCAATCTGTATCTTTTTAAACTTGCAACAAGGAATCAGAACAATGGTTGAACAAAGAGGATTAACAGGGTATCTGCTCAACCTGGACTTTTCAATTCCATGACTTTCCATGACTTTTGCGAACTATTTTCCATGACTTACTATTTTAACTATTTCATTTGACACTGACATCAAAATAGAGCATAAATATCAATATAGAGTGTAAGACAGTGTACCTTTGCTTTTAAAAAATATTCTTGTTCTCTGCAATGCAAATGAAAAAAATAATTTAACAAAATATATTTGAAAGATCACGTGCAACAATTTTTTGATTAAAAAAATGAGTACCTACAAGGATGTAGCAGCATTTAAAAGCCAAAATAACTTAGTATCCCGCAAAACTGCAGTATGAAATATAAAAATAAATAAGCATCACATGCTATAAACGAAAAAAAAAAAAGGAACACATACTTTGAAACTCTCATAACCAGAACCATTGTTGTTAAAGACTTTTGTTAACAAAATATTACATGTGTTTATTTAATACACTATTTATATACAGCTGTTAAAATCAGGGTTGGCTTTTTCCCGTCCAAAACTTGTCTTTCCCATCCCACCGGGAAAAACTGGTAAATACCGGGAAAAACTGGTTATTACCGGGGAAAACTGGTAAATAATAGGAAATGACAATATGTAAGCTATATTATGGATTTTTCTGTCTGATGTGTAAAATTAAAGAAAGAAATATATAGTTATTATACAAATTTTCATTAGGTTTAAAATTATTCTGCAGAAGAAAGATATAACAAAATAAGAATTATTGCAAAAAGCATAAAATTTGCTCATAAAGTTGTTTTATAATGATTAATTTCCAATTTTTAGAACACAATAAAATAAAATTATTAAACTTAAAAGTATCAGTGTCATCAAGGGAAGCAATAAATAATTTGTTCAAATTAAAATAAAAAATTTTATTACTTTTTAAGTTGACCTTTTAAACACAATTTTTTTTTTACAATTTTGGTTTGGTATAAGGTGTAATATTTACAAAATGTAAAGAACTCATTCCACATTTCAGAAAAATGAAATCAAGCTTTGATAAAGCAATGA